>QJPP01002428.1:0-154591 GCA_003996215.1 Jaltomata sinuosa | reverse complement strand
TCAAACAATATGACATAAAAGAAAAACAATAAGATGACTCAACTAAGAAAACAAACTCGTGTCTCTAGCAACTCATGGTCATTCAACGCTTATTCAATTTTAAATCAAGCTTCCTAGTAGCATACAAATGTATGAAACGTTGACTTGCAAGGATCCAAACATGTCATTCCGATATGACAGAATATTATGCATACACACGCGCAGCTATCCTAACAGTCAATAGACAATACAGAGATCTTGGTGCCCTCACCACAAAGAAGTCCCACACACAAAATTTGGGACTAGGTAAGGCGCTCACACTCACAAACAATTTCAAACAATGCACATGCGATGCCATAAGCTTGCCCTTGCTATTCTATTTCAGTTTTTTCAGAAAGTCCCTCAGGATCACTACAGGACTTGTTTTGGCTTGTAATGAGGCTTCGGGTGCAGGTAGGATACGTTTGGGGAATAGTGACTAAACCTTCCTTGGAATCACCGACCTACTATTTCCACTTAACTATACTTCGTTCATCCTTTTTCACATCTTTACTCCCTTCTTTCTAGCTACAGGTGCGGCCTCTTTATTTTGACACTTCTTTTTATTTCTTTTTCGTTCTTTTTCATCTTTTTTTTTCGTTTCTTTATCTTTCTTTTCTTAGACACACACCCGGAATTTTCATTCTATCCACAACCAATTTTATCCATCCTATTTTTCTTATCATTTACCTCTATAGTAGCCACCCTCAACTTAGGCTGATTGCCTGAGTTGAGGTGCACGATGTCCAAGGAAGGACCAGGGCCAAAACAGGGATTCAAAGTTCAAAAGGAATGGTGACAGGTTATTGAAAGAATAGGGTCAATTATGGCTCAAACAGGGTTCAAAAGGGATTTTTTGCATTTGGACGGTCTTATAAGCTAAGTGGACTGCACACAAAAGGGCCTGTGATCCTTTCCTAAGCAACCAACTTCAAACTTAACAAAATAGACCGGGCAAGTTCTAGATGCATGCACAGAGTAAGAATTTATAACAATAAGCTCACACACACTTGGCACCAAGAAACCATACCACTACCAACTATTGAAACAACAGCTCGGCTTAAGCATACTTATTCCAATCATAACCACACAATGACATTCAAGGATCCAGACAGTCAATCGTTTCAAACATAAGGGGGCACATTTTTCTAAAAAAAATGCCATGCTTGCTATAGACACTAGAAAACAACTAAAATTTAAACGACAACCTAAACATGCCGGTTCTACTAGATAGCACACCGGAGGAAAAAGAAACACGGCAACAAAAACCCTCGGTGGTGAAAGACTCACAGGTATCCCAACACCCTCAACTTAGACTCATGCATTGTCCCCTAATGCATACATGTGAAAGCTAAAACTGTGAGAGAAAGGAATACCTGTGAAGCCCATAGGACTCAGAGTCTGGCTTGATGTTGGAGACCGCCAGGGTCTCCAAAGCAGGCGAAATCGATGGAATAGGTGCCAGCTACCCCATCCCGTTGAGCTCCAACTTTCTCTTTTATCGGCTCCGCAGCTAGTCGCGACAACTTCTTTACTCTTTCTTTGCTGGTTTTCTTGTGGTGTTTTCTTTTTCTTGATTTGTTCTCACCGCCTTCCTCTGTAGGTTTCTCTTCTCGCAGCATCATTCTCATAACAGCTCGAGTCTCGACACAACCCTTCTCCTCAATATGCGCATCCGTAGGGGCTTCATCAACAACATTTATAACCGAGACCACTCTCATATCTCTTGGTGGCTTCATCAATTTACATGCATCAAACTTGACCAATTCATTGTTTAATCTGAATGTCAGTTCATTTCTTTCCGTGTCGACCAACACTCTTGCAGTGGCTAACAATGGTCGTCCCAAGATTATGGGAACTTCAAAGTCCACTTCGCAATCTAAGATCACAAAGTCGGCCGGGAATATAAACTTACCAACCTTGACCAGCACATCAGACAATATTGCCACTGGTCGCTGTACTGAACGGTCAGCCATTAGCACCCTCATGGTAATTGGTTTGGGCGCTCCCAAACCCAATTGTTTGTATACTGCTAGCAGCATCAAGTTGATGCTAGCACCAAGATCACATAAGGCTTTTTCAAAGTTGAATTTCCCAATAGTACAGGGAACAGTAAAAGCACCTGGATCTTCCTTCTTTTCCACTAACGATCTTGAAGAAATAGCACTGCAGTGGTGGAGGTTATCTTCTGGTTCAAAGCTCATTGACCTCTTCTTGGTAATCAAGTCCTTCATGAACTTGGCATATCTGGGCATTTGTTCAAGAGCGTCCACCAGAGGGATGTTTACTGATATCTGCTTTAACATGGTCATGAAGTTCAGGAACTTGCTATCGTCCGCTTTCTTCTTCAAGCGTTGTGGGAAAGGAGGTGGTGGCCGAGGCATCATAGTTGGAAGCTTTTCAACTTCCTTGATTTTATCCGTGCGCCTTTGAGTAGCATCCTCTACCACCTTGTCATCCACAACATCATCTTTCTGAGTCTGAATTACCGGATGTGATTCCGATAATATTTTACCGCTTCTCGTAGTGATCGCCATACAACTTCTGTCCTTCCTTGGGTTTGGAATGGTGTCACTCGGCAAGGTACCTGTCTTCCTTTGATTTAGAGATGCCGAGATTTGACCCACTTGCTGTTCCAATTGCTTGATCGAGGTGGAATGTGAATCCACTACCTGACTCATTGTTGATAATTCCGTCCTCATCTCCTTTACCGCGGAGTCGGTAGATTCCACCTTCAGCAACATCTTAGCCATCATGTTCTCTAGTTTGGACGTCCCTGTCTCGGTGTTAGCTCTTTCCCGGTTACCAGGTGGTACATACAACCCACCTCCATCAGTTTTATTCTTCCAGTTCCCCTGCTCGCGGTCTCTGTAGCCAGCTTTTTCATAGTAGTTGTCTCTCTGATAGTTCCGACCTTGGTTTCCCTGACCATTGGCCTGGAAACCACCCAAATAATTTGCCTCCTCATCAGGTTCAAACTCTGTTGCTCTACCTTGGGAACCCACAGCTTTCACTTTCTCAATACCTCCTGACAACAAATGCTTTGTCAGTAGGTCCATTTGCGTCTTCAGATGGGCCATATCTTGGTCCCGCTCTTCCTCCTTCCTGCGCTGCTCTGCTGACATACCAACTGCATAAGTGCTAGCTGCTACCTCTATATCACGTGTATGCCATGCCCTATTGGTTTTGGTAAGCCTGTCCAAAATAGTTGTGGCATCGGCAAAAGTGAGACCCATAAACACTCCACCTGCTGCATTATCCAGTGTCGGCTTGGTAGCCAAATTTAGTGCCCTATAAAACGTCTGCATCAGGAAATTATCGGTCAACTGATGGTTAGGGCATTGTGTCAGATTCTTCTTGAACCGCAACCACGTCTCATGTAACGCCTCATGAGGTTGTTGTCTGAAATTGCTGATTTCATCCCTCAACTGTATCATCCTAGAGGGAGGAAAGAACCTTTCTAGGAAAGCTCCTTTCAACTCTCCCCAGGTTGTGATAGAGTCGGGGGTTAGCTCTGTCAACCATAACGCTGCCTCATCAGACAGAGACAACGGAAACAACCTGAGCCTGATCACTGTCTGACTTACTCCAGGCAATTCGAATGACTTGCAGATACCCACAAAATTCATCAGGTGCCGGTTTGGATCATCACTAGCAATACCACAGAACACTCTTCTCAGATTCAACAGCTGAATCATTGTGCTAGTAATGTTGAACTTGGCCCCGGGTGCTAGCGGAGGAAACGCTATAGCGCCCGTGGCACCAACTCCATCTAAGTCGACCTCCTCATCATTCAACTCAATGTCGACCTCAAGACCACTAACATTCAAACGTTGTTGGGCTTGCTGAGCTGCAGCGAGTCTCGCTGCCTCTTGTAGTTGTTCATTCATGTTTTGCCTTATCGTTCTTGCAAGCTCGGGATCGTAGGATAATATTGGTTCACCCGAGCATCGGGTACTTGGCATGCACAACTATGTACCCTGTAACAACAAAAACAACAAATAAAAGTAAAAGCAGGAAATATGACTAAGAGTCAAATAAACACACCGACCCGCTGATCCACAAAAACCCTTTATTTTGACTTGGACCCTTTTGCATCATAGTATGAAGCTTCACACAAGACGAACAGTCGAGCCACCTTTGAAACATCAACTAAGCCACCGGAGATCCATAGTTCCTGCTTATACTCAACCACGAGCGAAGTCACCCTTTTTATACAAACTCTTTCCAAGTCAAGCAATAGTTTACTAGCCTTTTCCATGAAAGATAACAACTCGAAGCATATCATCAAGAACTGGAGTAACCTGTCCCGACTAAGCATCAACCAATGAACGGATACTTTTGCTAAAACTAACCTTGTTAACTGAACCCGTCTGAACAAACCATCTGAACCGACCATCTAAACTCGAACGAGGCTTGCACACTAGGGTTGGTAAAGGTATGTATGAACATCCTGTGTTAATGGACAGTCTCTCAACTATGGATGAAACTAACCTCGCTGAACCGTGCCCAGTCTGAATCAATAGAAAATGAATGAACCTGGCCAACCTGGCCAAAAAACCCAAACCAAAACTAAGACCCTGGAAGGAGTGTGGTAAGCCTACCATAAAGTCCGTAGTCAACAATGAAGTTCAAAGCTCTAGAAGTACTGCTACTGCTCCGATTACCCGAACACCATTCAGAATTAAGATCACTTAACTAGTCTCAACTCTGAAGCAAGTCCACCATGCAGCGAATATCAATCCAAGCACTCTGTAGGGCAAGGAAAGATGTTTAATACCCAAGGTCACCATCTAACTATCGAAATTCTGCATAAACCTTCAACTCACCCCTTTGGCTCAAAACCATTCAATATGTTATACCCATACACGAACCACTAACTCTGAGAGCATCAAACACACCTCAACTCCTGGCCCATACTGGTAGAGTCTACCAATACTGGAATCTCACACAAAACACAACTCCTGAAGAATCAACTAATCGAGATTTCAACTCTCAGCAAACAAGGGTGACCACCAATCTCAAAGTATCATTAGAACCTAAAATATTCTCGCTAGCCTCAACCTGCACAACCTGATCAGATATAGCATACACAAGTGCTGAATCTCAAACTTACGTCGCTTAGTCTATCCAACCAAGGTAGAAGGAACCTCGTACTATTAAGAACACCACTGAAATCTAGAATGTCCAGCCTAAACCATTGGTTATCCAAGGACTAGGTCTCCAAGGCAAACAACCACTCCGAAACCAAAGTAAAAAAGCCAAGTTTCACGCACCTACTGCCTCCCATGCACAAGAATGCTGCAACCAAGGAGAAACTTCCACGAACCACCCAAAGTAGTCTGCTAAGCCATGATTTTGAAACCTATCACCAATATACCAATCATGCCTCTGTCAAACCCATGAATAGACCCATACGCTACCGATGAACACTTAATAACTGGAGCACGCTAAGCTCTGAACATATAGTTTGCCCAAACCGTAGGCTATAAAGATTGGGATCATTCAAAAAACATAACAAGGAAATCACAGCTGATGCAGCAAGTCCCCAAAGGTAATACTGGAAAAGGCCAGTACCTCGATCTCTTACTAGAAGGAAGTATAACCTTGAATATATAAAAGGAAATGTCAATACAATCTGTATTCATCCAAAGAAAGTCACCAACACACAAGCCAAAGCAAACCCTTGGTCTTTGCCTTAGTCATCTACAATAACACATATGTACGAACACGGAGTCATCACCCTCCTTCGCAAACCAAATGAAACCCTTTCAAATGATGCACTGAATTCCACCAATTCTTGCTCAGAAGACCCTAGAGTTGTTCCCTTAGCTCCCACAACTGTTACTGGCCTTGATATGATGGAATGAAAGTAGGCCAAATGCATAACTCAACCAAAACACTACTATCACATCTAACCCACGATACTACAGTCAACACTTAGCTAAAAAGCTACGGTCAGAACTTTACCACCATGCCACAATCAAAAGCTCGACCAGAATACTACAACCAAAAACTCATCCCAACAGGGACTGGGGAGAACAATGAGGACATCTCAAATTAGGCCTGAGGCAGAAGGAAACAAGGAAAGCAACCTAAACTTGCTCACCTCCTAAACCAACCAAAAAAATAGGGTCGACTCTAACCACCCGAGAAAACACAACCAATCAATGCTCATTGGCATAACGAATACCACTTGACTTAAGATAGAACCTCGATATCCGACACATAACAACCGGTATCATCTCAAACAACCACAAGGACCTCTAGCAAATGCTAGATAATGGACTAAGCAACAACCATCCAGGACCGCTAGAAAAGAAAGACGCAACACAAGTCTAGAACCATAACTAAAAAGGAAACGAGGCTAATTAGACCTACCCATGAGTTACAACTCTGGGAAATTTTCTCTCAAAAATAAATCACCCCATCCACTACTAAAAAAAATCTACCAGGAAAAATTACATGCATAAACACTACAACTCAAGTTGTAAAACAACTAAACAAGGAGAACAGGTAGGCACATTAGCATAAACATGAAAAATGGATAAATGCAAGACGAACAATGCTATCCTTAACCGAAGGTAAACAGAGTTGTACATGGAGCAAAAATATCAGCAACCTCTACATCTAGCCCACCAAGAGGGGCATCAGATGGTGTCTATTACAGGGCTGAGTATCAAAGTTGAAGGCTCAACCATCCCTTGTCAGGGAAAATCTCTGAAATAGTGACCAACCACTCCATAACCATAACAACTATGCCGACTGGGATGCCTAATCGTGGGGCAATCCCTAACATAGTTCCCATACTCACTGAACTGAAAGCAAATCCCACTGAATAAGGTTAGGCGGGAAAGTCTCACTGTGCCTGACCGGCCACCATGGCCTACACATCTTGAATGCAAACCTCAAAGAACCTGACTCGTACCCTATATTTTCTGCTCAACATGCCTCACAAAACCACCCTCTGCAACCTGTGGAGCAATAGAAACTGGTTTGCTAGATAGGAACGAAACTGAGCTTTAGTGGAGAATCCCCTACCTCGAGTCTAAGAACCTCAAAAACTATCCTGACAACGATCCTTCTTACTACTACCTCCATATGCCTCACTACATATACCCTTAACAGCCCAAGCATGATCAAGTACCTAAAGGAAGGTCATCCCAACTTTAATCAAGTGCTCGGTCGCTAAACGGAGCGGTGAAATCAAACCTTCAACAAAACACTGAACTCTCTCAAACTCTAAAGGCACAGTCCTTGCAGTATGCCTAACAATCTCATGAAACCTCGCCTCATACTCTAATAGAGACATACATCCCTACTAAAGAACTTGGATCACCAGTCTAACTGATGCACAACTCGAAGAACCTGGTATTGAAACACTCATCCGAGGACTCAGAGTCCTATCCATGATGCCTTGAATAACTGGAGTAGCATGAAACCCTACTGGAGGTTGGGCTGGCCCCACACCCCCTAATGCATTTGACCGACCCGCTATTTCTTTCCTTCAATAATGCCTTCGCTTCACTTCAAAATGCTACAAGGAAAGACTACCTTTTTTTTGAATGGAAGAAGCCGAAGGGGTGAACGAGCACTGCGGTAATGAGCCGTAAGAAAGATGAGCAGAGCATTCCTTCCGCCGGCCCTTATAGGAGTAGGGGAGCCCCTATCTGATGTAATCTGCTCTCACTCTAAAGTCTTGGCAGTGGCGAAAGCACTGAAGCAATATGCACAAAAGCCTCAACATCATCCGTTGTGGTACTCGTCTTAGGAATCTGAGAAGGAATGAAACAATCAAAGTTTAGAAATCAATAGATCCAGGAAGGAATGACAAGGAGCCAAAAATATGAAATTTTTGCTAACAATTCCCTATAGACTCCCGAGGAATAGGATACAAATATCATCATACCAATCCGCGAGACTCTACTTAGACACTTGCTTCCGTACCATGACAACGGTGAACCTAGTGCTCTGATACCAAGTTATCATGGCATAATTTCTCAAGTCATGATGGCACCACAACCCACAGTAGGCGATCCAATTCCCATAGCCCAGAATGGATAGTAATAGGCTACTACCCTACTAGTACGCACAATAAGCATAAATAAGCAGAAGCAATTTATAAAGATAGAACAAAGCGGAGGAAAAAATCATGAATATAAAAGGAAACTACACCAACCCCAAGACTTGATATCGATAGTACAAAATCTTCTAATAGAATACAAGTGCTAGAAGTAACAAAACAGAATAAAAAGTAGTCTCCAAAAGTATAAAGAGTAACAGTGCCAAAAGATGAGATATGGTCAAGCCTCGGTCGTCAGGCGCTCACCCTAGTCTCGAATATCCAAAAGTTGCACGAGTCTCCATGCGATCAATGGAGAAAGCTCTTACTAATATCTGCACCAAAAAGATGCAAAAGTATAGTATGAGCACCAATTTCTAAGCAATAGGTACCCAGTAGACATCATCGGCCGACTGAGCGCATATACGATAAAAATAATTAGTAGCAGATATCAAGTAAGCAGTCACTAAAGAAAATAGGGAAATCACATGGCAACTAGCACGGAGAAAAGCCAACCAAGAGTTATAAGCATACAATGCTAGCACAGAAGATATACATAAAACTGAAACATAAGTGAAAGAAAGAAGAACGCACCTAGGATCCTTCCAACAACAATATGTAAACAAAGAGAGTTTAAAGAGCAGGGCGGTATACTAGTAACCTCAAGTAAAAAGAGAAGTAAGGGAAGCAAGCTAACATGTACAAGTTAGAAGTAATATATGAATGGAATCATGCTAAAACCTAACTACAAGATAAGCATAGACAGAAAGCAGTCCCTAAGGTGAAACCCTAGGATAAAATAACTAAGCCACAAAGATTCAAGATCCACCAATAAAAAATCCATGATACAAAGTAACATTCGATAAGCACAACCGCTCAGAAGGCCACATAGACAGTGCCTTAATAATATAAGATGCACTAGCCCCTTAATAACCAAAGTATCCATTAATCAGAGCCTCAACAGGCTAAAACCACTAATCCCACGAGAATCAAAGGCCATAACAAGCTCTATAAGATGAAAGGAGTAATATAATCTACCTACAGTTCAGCGGCCGCCTATACAACCGAGGAACACAATCAAGTGCAAACAAACCCTCTGTCTGCCTATACAACTAAAGCATACACTGAGCACACAACAAAAAAGGGTGGAATGGGAACACAATATGCATTATGATGATGCTAGAATCAGTGTGATAGTAACCCATACATTACCCCCTCTAGTACCTAGAAGGCTCAATAGAGGTTGGATCCATGGAAGGAACACCCGAGTACCTCTACTAAATCATACCCCCTCCTTCTGACACACTCATCAACCCGTAGCCATTTGCCCAAGAATGACAGGGTCCATAGAGATTTACTCGTAGACCACATACCAAAAACTGTGAATCTCAATAATTTGAACCTCATAGTATGTGCTTGAAATTGAACCGAGTCTAAAAAAGTAGTCAAACCTCAATAACCCTTATAAAGGGTGCCGAGAGTGTATCCGAGTTGAAATTAGTAATCAAGTCTCAAAATCCCTAAACAGGGTGCCAAACATGTATCCGAGTCAAAATAAGTCAAAAACTATGTCTAGCACTATGGCATAGCCAAGCCTAATATCAGTATAAAAGTCAGTGGAAAAATCATTGCAATATCCCCTCTACTCCAAGAGGTTTCATAAAAGTCAGTAGCAAAATCCTTTCATAATTATTTTACTTAAAATGGGGCCTCAGGGCCATGCATTGTTTAGAAAAACCGTTCAAAGTAGGCCCGAAGCCAAATCAGTAGTAAAACATGTAGGGAAACCCTTTTACATGAATGATATGTTGGCAAATAATATAAATTAGCCTAATGTCTCATAAATATTCCTATCGGCCCTGCACAGGCACAATCAGCTCTACAACATAGATAACCAACCTAAAGTCATATCACGATGTCCGGGACTCACAGACAATCCCAAATAACCTACCATCTATGGTCCAGAGGCATATATAAAGGCCACACGGGGCCATAAGGGTAATATAGCAATACTACATGAATACTACAATCAATGTATGAAATAAACAGATAGAAAAGGTGGACAAGGTCTTAGGGTACCAACCTAGAAAACCAACCCAAGGAAGCTGCCAACAACCAAGCCACTAAAGAATTTGACTATAATGGACCATTGGGAATGCATTCGGGGTCCCGCGAACACAAATGACCTGGGCTATTCAACTAGAAATAGAGTTTCGGATCCAATGGAATCGACAAAAATCCCATCGGAGGGAAATTTATTGAAAAGTGGGCCTCACGCCCAAAATCAACCTTTAGGCCAACAATTCCAAAACGGAACCCAAGGGACAAAATCAAGTCCAGAACCCTTGTAACCCGAACCAATAGTCCCTCTATCCTAAACTTGACATTTTGGATCTAAAAACACTAATGGAATTTCCATTTGAGGCCATCTTTTCCAAATGTTGACCAAAGTCAACCAAACAAGCCCAACTAGCTAGAAAACACAGAACGAGAGAGAATTTCAAGCTGAAAAGCTCCTAGATCCTGATCAAAGGTCCCACTAGACAAAAGTCCATGTGCTGGAGCTAACAAAACTGTCAAAATTTGATTTCGAGCATGACTATGAAGAATGTTGATCGAAAACGATTTCAAAAATTTAAACCTATAAAACAAGGAATGGCCATAAAGACCAAACAAACAGCCGGGGCACTGAACTACCAGTCCCAGTAAGTCATAAATGACTTGGGGCCACTATAGGAAAGATCTAACAGTACAACCAAGGCGACAATGCATAAATGACCAGAAGGGTCATTACAACGCCTTTTTTCTCTAATGCTCGTAACTTGTGAGACGAAATAGGTCTATGTGAAGAAATTGCAGGGTTTTTTAAATGGTAACAAATTCCTTAGTTTTGAAAGAGTTTCTAGTTTCCTTACCTATTTGACATACTTCACATATATAATCTTTCGAGTAATCCAGCTTTGGGAGGACAATAATTAGTTCATGTTTGGCAAGTTTCTCTATACGTGGCATGCTTGCATGAAACAGTTTCTTGTGCCATATCCATGGATCTTCAAAAAGAGTGGGAAGGCATATGTGTTCCTCTGAATTTTTTATTGAGTCAAACACATATACATTTTTATCTCTACTTCCAGATAATAGAGCCTTTCCTGAAACATCTTCAATAATGCATCAAGATTTCTTAAAACAAACCTTAAGGTTTGAGTAACATAGTTGACTGATGCTTAGCAGATTGTACTTTAGTCCCTTCACAAGATAAACATTAGTATTATCACAAGAATCATTAAAATATAAAGTACCAATACCAATGATCTTTCCTTTTGAGTTGAACCCAAAATGAATAGCTCATCCATCATAGTCAGCTACAGATTTGAACATGTATTTATTTCCTGTCATATGATTAGAACATGCACTGTCGAGATACCATTTTGCTTTCAATCTTTTCTTGTGGTGTTCCTGAAAAACAAGTTATTACTTTTTCTTAAGTACCAAAGTTTTCTTGTGTACTTTAGGGTTAGAATTATTTGAATTATTTTTGGGTTTCCATACCCATTTTTGAGAGTGAGAGAAACAAAATCTAAAGTTGAAAGATTTATGACCACTTATGCCACAATAGAAATAAGAATGAGGGTTTTGCTCTTCAGTAGCATGATCTTGGATTTAAGTAGATAAATTATCACTTAAGTATCTAGTCTCAGGTTATTCCATAGATAAAGTCAGCTGATTAGTGATAAAATCATGATAAGTTCTACTAGATCCAAATTTGTTACTAATAGATCCTTTTTAAATTGACTTGTGTAGACAGGTTGAGTGATTTGATGTTGTTGTAACACCCCAGGATATGAACTGGCTACTATACATGACTTAATGGAAAAAAATTGTAAAAAAATCTAGGTCCTAGAAACCACAGTCAAGATCACAGACCGTTGTATGACCCATGGTCTAGCCTCCAGTGTTGGTCCCCCTTCATTCTATGGGTGACTTCACAGACTGTGGTTTGAAACCATGGCTCATCCTGTCACTCACTTATTTTCCATCATAGAGGTAACAATTTTCCACCTCAAAACCATGGACGGATCCACAGACCGTAGTTTAGAACCACGGTCTGTCCTGTCAACCGTGGTCCAGCTCTTTAGGACCCTTAGTTCAAGGTCCAAGAACCATGACTCAAATGATGGTCCATCATTTTTATCCACGGAATTTCCTATCACTCATGAATCAACAGAACAGAGGACCCCCGAAACTCAAGGACAAAACTATGACTCAGTCGATGGTCTATCATTCAGAACCACATTATGTCAACCAAACCGTGGATCGATATTCTGAGATTTTTATCAGTTTTCTATTTTAATTCCCAGGGGTATTTCAGACCTTTTCTACTCTTTTTAAAGGTAAATTATGTTGTTTTAACTAACTAAGCCTGATTATTACTCCTAAAACTACCCAAACCCCTCATTCCCTTAGATTTTCATTCGACACTTACCAAAAGAAAGAAAAAGAAGCATTCTTCTTCTCCAAAGCAGAAACCATGTTTTTTAATGTTTAGGCTCCAAACCCAAAGGTTTCTTCCAAAGATTCTACTCTCAGGTGTTTGGGAATTCATCAATGGGTATCCTTTCATCCATTGAGTCCCTAAGTTATGTCTTTTCTCCAGTTTTTAGTTTAGCTTTCAGGACCTAGGGTTCTTGAATTTCATGAACTTCATGTATCTCAATTTCCATTGTTATGTATGGATCTTATTACATATTTTCTTGAAGTTTAGTATTATTATATACTCAGAATTCTCAAACCCTAAGCATGTGTTATATTTATGACTTTGAATTATGATTTTGAATTGCATCCTCTATTCAGAATCTAGTATTTGTTAGAAGTAGTTCAATTCATTAAGATGGTGGGTTATGAACACCCGATCAGTTTAACACTTTATGCATTTCAGTTAGATGCTTAGTTAATCAAACTTACATATTAGAATGCTTTGAGTTTCAGTATTATTATGCATTCTCATAAAGTCAGTATTTGAGCTATCTAATATGTCAATTTATTTGTTTAATTACTTGTTCAGTTAGGAGTAGCGCTTAGCACCCAGCGGACAAAGGGATGAAGGATCACCCATCAGTTTTGGCTGAGACCTTTAGTAGAAGTCACTAAGTCCTAAAACTATGGCGCCACCATAGGTTCTAAAGGGGTCACCCGTCTGATCAGGCTTGACACCCTACTTCCATTGGACATCAGATTAGTGGATCCATGTCAGTATTTGTTTGTACCCATAGCAAGGTACGAACACCCTCCCAGCCAGAGTTATAGGTTAGCCCCATAGTTAGTTTAGCTTTGGGTATGTCGGTTAATGGTAGTTTTGACAGTTCAGATTCAGTACTGCATGACCCTATATTCAGTTATTCAGTTCAACTCAATATTATACAGTTGTATATCATAAACACTTGGTTATTGCATCAGCTTACCTTTCAGTTTCATGTCTCAGTTTATCCTTTATATTCAGATTATCTTATCATGTTTAGTATACATATATATTAGTGCATATCTCGTAAGCTCAGTACATTCAAAGTACTGACACATACTTTTATGCTACATCTTATCATGATGTAGGTTCAGGCATTCAACATTCAGATCATGCTTAGTCTGACTTCTAAGTCTTCTCAGCAGTAGAGTTGGTGAGTCCCCATACTTCGAGGACATGATATTATTTACTATTTTAGTCTTTTATTCAGTTTTTGTACTATTAAAGTTAGTTGGGGGCTTGTCCTAGCAACTCATTCCAGATAGAGGCTTTCAGACATAAAGTCAGTTTTCAGCTTTTACAATCTATTTTTCATTTCAGATTTTATATACATATTTTGATGTTTTAAACTTATATAATTACATCAGTTTATATTCTGCACAGATATATTTCTAATCATAATTCTTAGTATATGCCAGGCTTTGGGTTAGCTTGGGGTCACTTGTGACTCTAATTACCATGTTACGTCTAGAGGGTAGCCTCGAGGCGTGAAAAACTTGGTATCAAAGCATCAGGTTTAATGCCTCCTCGAGTGTTTGAAAGTTGTGTCAAGTAGAGTCTTTTTCATGGGTGTGAAATATGACACACATATGAGAGAGAGATACAAAACATTTTAGGAAAAACATCCCTTCATTCTATTCTATATCGTGAAATAGAGTGTGAACTCTGTTTAATTTCCTTCTAACTTGTGACTTACGTGTTTTCAGAAAATTCCTCCTAGAAGAGCTAATGGAAGGAGAAATAGAAATGGGAATCAACAAGCACCACCAACTCCAGAAGATCCTTTGAATGAGCAAGTCACTCACGCCGAATTCAGGGCTGCTTTTCAGGTGCTAGCTCAGGATATGACTCCTCAGGTGAACCAATAGGCTATTGCACTGGTTAACCCACATAATAGCACAACAACTAGAATTCGGTACTTCACTCAGATGAATCCTCTCAATTTCCAGTTTATGACTGCATTCTTAGAGAGGTTCTTCCCACTTGAAATCATGGAATTCAAGGTTCAGGAGTTCATCAACTTGAGGCAGGGTGACATGAATGTGAAGGAGTATTCTCTCAAGTTTACTCAATTTTCAAAGTATGCTTCGTCTACGGTAGCTGACTCCAGGGCCCGTATGTGTAAGTTTGTGTCACGAGTATATGATGATATAGTGAAGGAGAGTAGGATTACTATGCTGGTAAAGGATATGGATATCTCTAGGTTGATGAGTCATGCTCAGCAGATTAAAAAAGAGAAAATTAAGGAGACAAAAAGAGACAATAAAAGGGAAAGAAAATGTAACTTCAGTTATTCTCAGTAGAGGTCAGACGGTGGTAATCACTCTCAATTCCACCAAAATTTTTCAGCCCCAGCCCTATCCTCTACTAGTGCCCTAGTGCCCAAGTTCAGACAGGATCAACAAGATAGGGCACCAGGATCTAAGTCCCAAGGTAGTGTCACTAGTGGGCATACTCATCCGGTTTGCAAGAAGTATGGTAAGAACCACAAAGGTGAGTGCATGGCCAGCAACAAAAAATGTTTTTAATGTGGCAATCCAGACCATAGAATGAAAGAGTGCCCAATGGCTTCATGAAAAGGTAGGGATACTTGTCAGCAAAATCAAGCTAATTGTATAGTAGCTCCAACATGTTGCCCAACTCAGCAGGGTGCCTCATCTAGTGCAGGTGGTGGTAAGCGCCAAAATAGACTTTATGCTCTTCAAACTTGACAGGTCTAGGAGGATTCCCCTGATGTGCTCATGGGTACTTTATGAGTCTTTCATACTGATGGTTATGCATTGTTAGATCTCGGATCTACAATTTCCTTTGTAACTCCTTATATAGCAGTAGACTTCAGTGTCAGTCCAAAAACCCTCCCAGAACCTTTCTTAGTCTCAACTCCAGTTGGTGACTCAGTCATAGCCAAATGGTTATACAGATATTGTCCAATCACAGTCTATTAGAAAGCCACCTTAGATGATATTGTAGAGTTATATATAACTGACTTTGATATTATTCTAGTCATGGATTGGTTACATGCTTCTTATGCCTCAGTCAATTGTAGAACAAGAATAGTCCGATTCTAGATTCCTAAAAAGCCAGTCTTAGAATGGAAGGTTAGTACCTCAGTACCTGTAGGTCGATCCATCTCTAACCTTAAGGCCAGAAAAATGATTTCCAAAGGGTGTATCTATCATCTAGTTCAAGTTAAGGATTAAGATTTCGAGACCCTAACTCTTCAGTCAGTCCCTGTGTTAGTAAATATCTAAAAGTGTTTCCAGAAGATCATCCTGGAGTTCCTCCCAAAAGGGAAATTAACTTCGGAATAGATCTTCTTCCAGATACCCAGCCTATCTCAATTCCACCTTATAGGATGGCTCCAGCTAAGCTTAAGGAGTTAAAGGAACATTTGAATGCCCTTCTAGATAAGGGCTTCATCAGACCCAACATCTCCCTATGGGGTGCTCCTATTCTTTTCGTGCGTAAAAAGATGGTTCTCTCAGGATGTACAACAACTAGCATTAGCTAAACAAAGTCACAATTAAAAATAAGTATCCCATTCCTAGGATTAATGACTTGTTCAACTAGCTCCAGGGTGCCAGTTACTTTTCTAAGATAGACCTCAGGTCTGGATATAATCAGTTCAGAGTCAGAGATTGTGACATTCTAAAGACAGTCTTCAGAAATCGGTATGGTTACTATGAATTTATAGTAATGTCTCTTGGACTAACAAATTCTCCTACAACTTTTATGACTTAATGAACAAGGTGTTCAAGAAGTACTTGGATACATTTGTCTTAGTCTTTATATATGATATCCTTATGTATTCTCAAAGTGAAGAGGATTATGCAAATCATTTGAGGGTTGTGCTGCAAACTCTCAAGGATCGCTAGTTATTTGCCAAGTTCAGCAAGTGTAAATTTTGGTTGAAATTAGTTGCCTTCCTTGGTCATTTGGTATCTAGTTAGGGTATTCATGTAGATTCAAAAAAGTTAGAGAAAGTAAAACATTTTCCCAAACCCACTTCTCCGATAGACATTAGGAGCTTTTGGGTTTGGTTGGCTACTATAAGAGATTTGTTGCGGGATTTTCATCCATAGCTGCCCCATTGACTAGATTGACTTAGAATAAGGTTAAGTTTTAGTAGTCTGATGAATGTAAAAAGAACTTTTAGGAATTGAAGACTTGGTTGACCATAGCTCTAGTTTTGACTCTACCAGAGGGTTCAGATAGTTTTGTAGTTTATTGTGATGCATTCAGAGTTTTCTTAGGTTGTGCTTTGATGCAGAATGGTAAAGTCATTTCCTACACCTCTAGACAACTTAAGACTCTTGAGAAAAACTACCCGACTTATGACCTTGAGCTTGCATTAGTAGTATTTTCCCTAAAGATTTGGAGACACTACTTATATGGTGTCCATGTAGATGTGTTTACTGATCATAATAGCCTCCAATATGTGTTTACTCAGAAGGAGTTAAATCTTTGTCAGAGAAGGTGGCTAGAGCTTCTCAAGGATTATGCCATGAGTGTACTTTACCATCCAGATAAGGCCATTGTGGGAGCTGACACACTTAGTAGGTTATCCATGGGTAGTGTGTCTCAAGTTGAGGAAGAAAAGAAGGAATTGGCCAAGGATGTTCATAGGCTTGCTCGTTTAGGAGTTCACCCTAGAGATTTGTCAGGGGGTAGTGTCATTGTTCAGAATGGGTCAGAGTCTTCATTGGTTGTTGAGGTGAAGGAGAAGCAAGATAGTGATTCCATCTTACTTCAGTTAAAAGGTGTTGTCCATCAGTATAGAGTAGTTTTTTTCTCCCGAGGAGGATATGGTGTGCTTCACTATCAGGGTCATTTATATATTCCAAATGTGAATGAGTTGAGACAGTGGATCATGGTAGAGGCTCATAGCTCCAGTTATTCTATTCATCCTGCTTCCACCAAGATGTACCATGACCTATAAAAAGTCTATTGGTGGAATGGCATAAAGAGGAACATCGCAAATTTTGTGGCAAAGTGTCCCAACTATTAGAAATTGAAAGTAGAGAATCAGCGACATGGAGGTGTGACTTAGGATATTGGCGTTCCTACTTGGAAGTAGGAAGTAATCAATATTGATTTCATGGTAATTGGGATAATCACTTACCTCTTAAAGAGTTGTCCTATAATAACAACTTTCATTCCAGTATTCAGATAGCCCCATATGAGGCATTTTATGGGCGGAGATGTAGATCACATGTTGGCTGATTTGAGGTAGGTGAAGTATCCTTAGTTGGGATAGATTAGTTTCATGAGGCTATGGAGAAAGTTTAGCTCATTAAGGAAGGGTGGAGGACTGCTCAGAGTCATCAGAAGTATTATGCAGATGTGAGGAGAAGGGACTTAGAGTTTGATATTGATGATTGGGTTTTCATCAAGGTGTCACCCATGAAGGGTGTGATGAGATTTGGAAGGAAAGGGAAGCTCAATCCCAGATAGGTAGGTCCTTATAGAATCCTGAAGAGGGTTGGTAATGTGGATTATGAGTTAGAGTTGCAAGCCAAGCTAGCAGCGATTCATCCAATCTTCCATGTTTCACTGTTGAAGAAGTATGTTAGTGATCCAGCATCGATTGTGCCATTAGATAATATGGGTGTGAAGGATAGACTTATATATAAAGAGGTTCTAGTTGAGATACTTGACTGTTAGGTTCATAGATTGGAAATAAGGAATTTGCTTCAGTGAAAGTTCTATGGAGAAATCAGTACCTTGAGGGAGCTACTTGGGAAGCAGAAGCAGCTATGATGACCAAGTACCCTCACCTCTTTCCTTTCAATTCAGCTTCATCTTGAGGTAATGGTTTCTCTCAAGTTTTCTAAGTTTAATCATGTGTAATTCCCTTCAGTTTAACGTTCCCTCAGCTCTTCTTACATATTCAACATGCTTTCATGTCTTTAGAACTCAATTCAGTTAGAAATCTACTTTTAAAATTTGCTCTTTCCCTCCAATCACAACTTAACTAGTCTTCATTCGAGGTTGAATAATCCCAATGGGGAGATATTGTAACACCTCAGGATCTGAACCAGCTACTGTACAAGACTTAGTGGAAAAAAATTACAGAAAAAACCAAGTTCCTAGAAACCACAGTCAAGACCGTGAACCATCATTCAGGACCACGACCTGTGGTCTGATCAATGGTCTGGCCTCCAGTGTTGGTCCCTCTTCATTTTATGGGTAACTTCACATACCATGGTTTGAAACCACGACCCTTCGTGTCACTCATAGATTGGCCATCAGAGAGGTATAAGTTTTCCACCTCAACACCACGGATAGATCCATGGACCATAGTTTAGAACCACATTATGTCCTATCAACCATGGTCCAGCTCTTCAGAGGATCCTCAGTTCAGGGTCCAATCACCAAATCTCAAATGATGATCCATCATTTTGATCCATGGACTATTCTATCACTCGTGAATAACTAGAACAGGGGACCCCCGAAACTCAAGGACAAAACAATGACTCAGTCGATGGTCCGTCGTTCAGAACCATGGTCTGTCAACAAAACCATAGATTGATGTTTCAAGATTTTTAGTTATTTTCTATTTTAATTCCCAATGGTATTTCAGACCTTTCCTACTATTTTAAAGGCTAAGTTATGTCGTTTTAACGACCTAAGCCTGATTATTATGCCTAAAACTAACCAAACCCCTCATTTCTCCAGATTTTCATTTGACACTTAGCAAAAGAAAGAAAAAGAAGCGTTCTTCTTCTCCAAAGTAGAAACTAAGTTTTTCAAAGTTCAGGCTCCAAACCCAAGGGTTTCTTCCAAAGATTCTACTCTTAGGTTTTTGGAAATTCATCAATGGGTATCCTTTCATCCATTGAGTCCCTAACTTAAGTCTTTTCTCTAGTTTTTAGTTTAGCCTTCACGGCCTAGGGTTTCTAAATTTCATGAAATTCTTGTATCCCAGTTTTCATTGTTATGTATGGATCTTATTACATGTTTTCTGGAAGTTTAGCATTATTATATACTCATATTCTCAAACCCTAAGCATGTGTTAAATTCATTACTTTGAATTTTGAATTTGAATTGCATTCTCTATTAAGAATCTAGTATTTGTTAGGAGTAGTTCAATTGATTTTGATGGTGGTTTATAAACACCCAATCAGTTTAAGACTTCATGAATTTTAGTTAATTTCTCAGTTATTCAGAATTACTGATAAAATCATGTCTAGCACTACGGCCTAGCCAAGCCTAGTATCAGTGTGAAAAACCATCATAAAATCTCTTTTACTCAAAGAAGATCCATAAAACTAGTTTTTAAATCCATTTATAACCATTAATCACTTAATATGGGCCCTCGGGGAAATGCAAAGTGAGAAAATCAGTGATACTTAGGCCCTCAGCCTTGTAGTAGTAAATAAATTCAGAAAACTCTTTTTCATGACGATGCGATGCTCAGGTACAATCAACCTACCAGCTCTTCACAGGCTCAATCTGCTGTACAACATAGGTAACCAGCTCATAACGTGAATCAATGTCCAAGACTCATGGACACTTCCAAATATCACCCAACTATGGCTCAGAGGCATATGAAAAGGCCACTCAGGGTCGTAAGGGGCAATACTATCTTACTAATTCAAATACTGAAGCACAAATAACAAGAATGGATAGAAAAGAAGCATACAAGGTCTGGGGTGACAAACTAATAATCCAACACAAAGATGAGCTAAATAGTGCAATTACATTCTATATTGACCAAGTCTAAGGTAGGGAAGCCATAACCTACCTGGTGTTCGACGACAAACTGCTAGAAAGCCATCGTGCAAGCCCAAACTACTTTGAAAAGTCCCAAATAGCAATCAAACTATCAGTAACATAATCTACTCATGAATATGATGCTAACGATACTCATAATGCTAATAATTTAGCTAGGTTGAAATTCGGGTAAAGAGCGAGTCCATGGGCCTCGTGACCCAAAATCGAAAATGAAAGTTACCACTATGTTCCCAATGTTGCCATGGACCCATGCCCATAAATTGAGCATAAATCAAGGAAGGAATGGAGATAAAATATCCCTAACATCCCAAGAACAAAATATGAATTATAATAAAGAAATTAGCGAAATTAAGGGATTAGAACTTACAATTGATGATAAGAAATGACCACGGGCACGGAAGATGTCACCCCAACACTTAATGAAGAACCCACAGTGATTGCTGAGCTTAGATCTTTAGGAGAAATAGAGGACAAATGGTAGAACAAAGAAAGGAATCAAGGAGAAGACCCCTTTAAAGCTACAAGGGACTGGCGCACTTGCGGTCTTAATGACACAAGTGTCTCTCTGCAGGGGCGGAGGTTACCAAAACCTCTGGCCCTGCAGGTGCGGTCTAAAATGCCTTAGGGGCAACATTGCTGGGGTCACAAAGGAGCTCAGCCACACCCTTATTGAAGCTACCAGAAGCACAGGTGCGTCCCCCGGGGCACTGGTGCAGCCAAGGCACCACCGACGTGCCATACCAGAATAAGATGCAACTAACTACAAACACAACTCAAAACTCCTCCGATCACACCCTCGAGGATCATTTTGAACCCCGTGGACAAAAATAGACTAAGCTACCCTACCAGAAATGGCATTCCAGACTCAATTAAAATGACAAAAATCTCAAATGAGATCTACTTAATGGAAAGTGGGCCCCGCACCTAAAAACCAACTTTTAACCACAATGGAACCCAATAGACCAAAATGAATCTGAAAGCCTTGGGACCCAAACCAAAGGTCCCTCCAGCCCAAAGTCTATATTTTGGATCTAACAGTGCTGACGGAATTCCCATCCGAGACTATCTTCTTTGAATATTTACTAAAGTCAAACTACAAACTCCAACTGGCCTGAAATACCAGAAAGTGAGACACAACTATAACAAAATCTTCCAAGCCCTGACTAAAGGTCTAACCAGACCAAAATCCATGCTTCATAGCTAAAGAAACTGTCAGAATAAGATTCTGAGCATGCTTGCTAAAAATGTTGACTAAAGTAAATAATTTCCTAAGTTAAGGCTCTAAAACAGGAAAATGGTCATAAAGGCCAAACGAATGACCCAAGCACTGAACCATCAGTCCCAATAAGTCATAAATAACTTGGGGCCACTACAAGCAAGCTCTAATAGTAAAAGAAGGAAAAAATGTGAACATGACCAGAAGGGTCATTACATGAATGGCTGGATGTAATTACTAATTCTTATGCTTCTAAATAGTTAAGTAATACTTCGTAGGATGGAATTTGATGTTCTAATACATAATTTTTTTTTATTTACAGTTTGATAAATATGATACCTTTTAGCATAAAAACTACTTTAAGGGGGTTAATAGAGTAGAAACTCCATGCTTTAGGATGATGTGATCATTGGGGAACTAGAGTATGATGAATTAACCCTTGGACAATGGTCTAAAACTTTAAGAATGTTAGAATTAGGTGGGTTTGAATTCCCAATGTTTTTATTTGAAGAGTAGATAATCAAATACTCTTGCATTAGTTATTTTTAGACTTTCAGCGTTTCGAGGCTTTGATGAAAGGAAAGGCTCATGTGAAGTAGCTTGCTCATTCAGGTTCTCCAGTTGAGGTAGGTTATGGTTTATTTGGAGTTAGACTTTGATTAATAACTTGTATGTCTAATTATTTGATAAAGCATGCATGATTGGTCTCCGTACATAAACAAAGATTTATACTTATTAGCTTTAAAATGCTTGTAAGGATAAGCTGTTAAATTTTCAAAGTCTATCTTAATATAACTTGTGATTATGGTGTGCACTTGTAATTATAAATGTGTTCTTGCCTTTATTATCTTGTGGGATAATTGAGCCGAGAATATACTAAGATATGTTGAGAAGAATAACAAATACATAATTAATCTTAGATTAGTGGCTTGAGTCCAATGTGAGCTTACAGATAAGGGGTTATGTGATGGATCAGATACAATACCGGTATGTAACATGGTTTAAATATGATTGGATTGAGTATGATATGACCTTATGACGAGCGATTATGTGATGGAGGGGGTACCACACTGGTAAGGAATATGGGCGCCTAGGGTCCCTTGAAGGTCCTGACTAGTTGGGCAGAAATAAGACCCTATAGCATGTGTATATAATAAGTGACAAATGTGTGTTCAAATATGTTATAGAGTGAGATTGATGAGATACAAATGATATATGATTCAGTATAAATATAATTCCATGGTTGTGTTGTGATTGCATTATACTTGCAGTGTTTTGAGATGACTTCTTATGTCTACTTTTGGTAACTTATATGTCTAGTCTTGATTGACATTGTTATGTCTAAATTTGGTCTATTTACCTTGTTGTTGTTGACTAATTTTTTCCCCGAGCTACTTGGTTATGTGCTATTGTACTTGTCTTTTGCTTTTATAGACACATGATATATATACTTGTTACTAATCTTAGTCGGCCTATGATACCTACCAGTACATAGTGTTTGTACTGATGCTACTCCTGCACTTTTCATTGAGTGAAGACTATATTCTAGAGTCTACTTTGCGACCTCGCATTATGTGTTACCTGCTGATATGAGTTGAGGGTGAGCTACATTCCTATCCAGACTGCCATTGATCCTCTTTGACAGATGTCTATTTTCTTTAGACATTGTTTTTTATGTTTTTCTACTCTTAGACATTTTCTAGTTAGAGTCCTTGTACGATGACTTTCTTATTTTGGTATTCTAATAATTAGACTTTCGTGCATTTAATTTATTTGATACTTAAAAACCTTATTATTATATCTCGAATGCCTTAAATTTGTTATATGAAGGTGTAATTGCTTGGGTTAGCTGGTAAGTGATTTTTTGCCCATCGGAGGGTTAGTATGGGTGCCAATCACTGCGATTCGGTGTCACGACCCGATTTCTTGGTCATGATAGCACCTACAACCTCCCGGTAGGTGAACCAATCCCCGTAGCCCGGAACGGTTAGTAATGGGCTACTTTCTAATAGTTTAAGCGGAAGAACAATAAATAAGCGGAAGCAAGGGAACAAGATGAACAAACTGGATAACCAGAGTAATATAAATACAAAACGGAAGCTAACCCAACCCAAAATCTGGTATCATAGTATATAAGAGCCGAACTACAACAGGAGTACAAAGGTCCAAAAGAGATATATACATAAGCTGTCTCCGGATAGTAACAGAGTGCAGAATATACAAAAGATAAACTAAGTCAAGCTCTGAACGCCAAGAGCTCACGCTCAGCCTGGATGATCCAAAAACAGCTGCCCGCACGAGTCTCCGATGCTCTAATGGCGATGGCCCACACCAGGGTCTGCACCAGAATATGCAGGGGGTAGGGTGAGCAACAAATGCGAAGAATAAGGTACCCAGTAGGTATCATAGGACGACTAGGGACATATAAAGTAAAATAATAGCAGCAGGCAGAGTAGAAATAAACAGTCAGAGAAATCAACGATAAAGTACACAGGAACTAGCCTAGAGAGAAGACAACAGAAAGCGACAAGCAAGGCTAGCAATTAGAATATATATACATGGCAAACACAGGTGAAAATGAGAGCGACGCACCTGGAATCCTCGCAAAAGCAATATATATAGATAAGTTCTAGCAAGGGACGGTATACCGGTAACCTCAAGTATATAGAATGGGAGAGGAGGATAAAGTAGACATGCTAGATAAACTGAATGAATAAACACCCAAACCATGCCAATTCTCAAATCCAAAAGTAACAGTCTACCAAGTCTAATTCCACACTTATAACCATAGTAGAGAACAAATCTTTAATTAAGTAAAGAGAGTCTACCTACAGTCCCTCGGCTGCCCATACAACTGAGGAACGCAATCAAGTGAAAACAAACCCTCCGGCATCCCATACTACCAGAGCGTACAATCAACAGACAGCAAACAAGGTGGTATCTCAAACAATGGATGATATGATGCATGATGACCTCGGGGTGAAATAGAATCTCTGTATGTACCTCCTACGGTGCCGATCAGGCCCAGCAGACAGGTTCCATGGAAGGAATCAGTCCGTATACCTCTACTCCACAGTATACCCTTCCCCTGGCACACACAGCCCGAAGCCCCTGGTCTGGAGCGGCAAGGTCCATGGAGGTCCCGGACCCCATACTAAATCTCGAAATCAAAATGTGCCCTCCGGAATTGAGTCTGGGTTCAATCCAGTGGCTAAGTATCAAATATGCATGCCTAGACCCTATCTAGGACTAAAATAGTGAAAAATATGTCTAAAAAACCCTTCCAAGGGTGCCCGGGCACAATCGAGTCTAAAACAGTAGTAAGATCTCTCAAATGCTCGACCCAGCCGAGCCTAAAACCATTTCAAATCAGTGAGAAAACTCAGCTAGCACTCCGACCCGGTCGAGTCTAGCAATAGTAGTAAATCATGATAAAACCATATTTTAAAACTTTTTTTACCCTAGTAAGATCCACGTATCAAGTCAAATCATTTCCAAATAAAATTTCATAAAAAATGGGCCCCCGAGGCCATGCAAGGTTTAGGAAATCAGTTGCCGCAGGCCCGAAGCCAAAACCATGATAAAACATGGAAAACCTCTTTATATGCATGGAAATGATATGATTATCATAAATAGCTGCCCGACAGCTCATAATTAACCTGACGGCCCTGCACAGGCTCTAAAGCTACTCAACAAGCATAACCAGCCTAGAAGGATATTTCTATGTCCGGGACTCGCGGACATTCCCAATAATCCCACCATCTATGTTCCAGAGTCAACAAGACCTCACGGGGTCACAAGGGTAATAAATACACCAACTAATAGGAATACTACACACAACGAAAGAAAGAAATATGATGAATCATGGAAAAGCAGTCAAGGTCTGTGGTACCAACCTAATAACCCAACCCAAGGATGCCAACTAGTATGATCATGGAAAAGCAGTCAAGGCTCGAAACGAGTCCGGCTCACCCAAAACCTGAACCAAACACCTTCCTAGCCCAAACTCAACATTTCAGAGCTGATGGAATTGTCGGATTTCGAATCCGACACTCATATCATCGAAAGTCACCCTAAGTTGCACTTTCAACTCCAAATGGCCTGAAAACTGAGAAAACCACACAAAACTCACACCGAAAGTTCTCAGGCCTCAACTAAAGGTCCAACTAGACCAAACTCATCGCTCTAGAGCAAACAGAACTGTCAGAATTCAATTCTGAGCATGTTAGCTAATAATGTTGATGAAAGTCAACGATTTTCTAAGTTTAAGATCTAAAATAGGCAAATGGCCAAAACCACCAAATGAACGACCAGGGCACCAAACTACCGGTCCCAGCAAGCCATTAATGACCTGGGACCACTACAGAAAGGCTCTAACAGTACAACAAATGTGAAAATGCAAAGATGACCGGAAGGGTCATCACAACATCCACTACTAAAAAGACTTTCGTCCCCGAAAGTCAAGAGGAAGGGAGTACCTGAAGGCTTGAACAACTGCGGATACTGAGCACGTAACTCACTCTCGGTCTCCCAAGTAGCCTCCTTAACCGGAAGGTGCCTCCACTGAACTTTCACAATCAAAATCTCCCTAGATCTCAACCTTCTGATATCTCTGCCCAAAATAGCTATCGGCTCGTCAACAAAGGACAACCTCTCATCCAACTGAACCAAATCCCAACGCAACACATGAGACTCATCTGGTACATATCGGCGCAATATCGAGACATGGAACATTGGGCGAATAGCTGAAATCATCGAAGGCAACGCTAACATGTAGGCAACACCACCAACCCTCTGCAGAATCTCAAACGGCCCAATCAACCTAGGGTTAAGCTTGCCTGTCTGACCAAATCTCATCATGCCTTTCACGGGTGATACACAAAGGAAAACTAGGTCACCAACACTGAACTCCAAGACATGAAGTCTACGATCAGCGTATCTCTTCTGCCTACTCTGGTCCACTCTAAGCCTATCCTGGATCAAATAGACTCAGTCCAAGGAATCTCTAAGCAAATCTGTACTCTGCGGTCTGGACTCTAACCCATCAAACCAACCAATGGGCAATCTACAACACCTACCATACAAAGCCTAGAAAGGTGCCAAACCAATACTCGAATGAAAGCTATTATTATACGTAAACTCAGCCAATGGCACAAACTGATCCCATGAACCTCCAAAGTCAAGTACACAAGCCCGAAGCATGTCCTCCAGGACCTGAAAGATCCTCTCAGACTGGCCATCTATCTGAGGGTGGAGCGCAGTACTAAGCTGAACCTTAATACCCAAATCCCTCTGTATAGATCTCCAGAACTGAGATGTGAACTGAGTGTCGCGGTCTGAAATGATAGAAGTTGGGACCCCGTGCAAACGTACAATATCACGAATGTATATCTGAGCTAACCTCTCTGCCCTATAGGAAGTCTGAACCGACAGGAAATGCACTAACTTAGTCAGCCTATCCATAATCACCCAAATGGAATCAAACCTCCGAGTAGTATGAGGCAAACTAATAATAAATTCCATAGTAATACCTTTCCACTTCCACTCCGGAATGGGAAGTTGCTGCATCAAGCCACCCGGTCTCATATGCTCAAACTTCACCTGCTGACAGTTCAAGCACCGAGATACAAACTCTGCCACATCCCACTTCATACCACCCAACCGATAAAGCTACCTCAGATCTCTATACATCTTTGCTGCGCCAGGATGAATGGAGTATCTGGAACAATGTGCCTCATGGAGTATCAACTGTATCAAATCACCAACTCTTGGAACACGAGTTGACCATCAAACCTTAGAATACCATCAAAACCCAAAGTAGCCAGGCTAGCCTCACCCCGAACCACCTGATCGCGAAGGTCACATAAATTCTAGTCCTCAAACTGCCGGCTCTAAATCTAATCAACTAGAGTAGAGCGAACCTCAACACTGGCAAGAACTTTGCTGGGATCCGATTAGTCAAGCCTAACCAGACGGTTAGCCAAGGACTAGATGTTCAAGGCCAACAGTCACTTAGAAACTGAAAGTAAATCTAGGCTGCCCATACTTACCGCCTTCCGACTCAAGGCATCCGCTACCACATTTGCCTTGTCTGGATGGTATAAAATAGTGAAATCATAGTCCTTCAGCAACTCAACCATCTCCTCTGCCTCTAGTTCAGCTCGCATTGACTCGTAATTTACTGAAGACTATGATGGTCAGTGAATATCTCACAATGAACTCCATATAGATAGTGCCTCCAGATCTTGAGCTTGAAAACTACCGCTGCCAACTCTAAGTCATGAGCGGGGTAGTTGCGCTCGTGAACCTTCAGCTGCCTGGACACATATGCTATCACTCGACGTTGTTGCATCAACACACAACCAAGACCGACCCTTGAAGCATCATAATACATGGAGAAACCCAGACCCTCAACCGGCAAAGTTAGAACTGGAGCTGAAGTCAATAAGGCCTTAAGCCTCTGGAAGCTATCCTCTCACTAATCACACCACTAGAATGGAACATCCTTCCTAATCAGCATAGTCACGGGTGCTGCTATGGAAGAAAATCCCTCAACGAATTTCCTGTAAGACCCGACTAACCCCACAAAACTACAAACCTCGGTAGGAGTGGTAGGTCTCGGCCAATCTTGAATCAAAGAAATCTTACCCGAATCCACTCTAATCCTATCCTTAGACACCATGTGTCCTAGGAATTCTACTGAAGCCCAAAACTCACATTTTGAGAACTTGACATAAAGCCGATGATCTCTCAAAGTATGAAGTATAGTCCTCAAATGTTGCTCATGCTCGTCCCTACTCCTCGAGTATATCAGAATGTCATCGATAAAGACTATCATGAACATATCTAGGTACGGGCTAAGCACCTTATGCATCAAATCAATAAAGGCTGCGGGGGTATTAGTCAACCCGAAAGACACCACCAGGAACTCATAATGGCCATAACGTGTCCTGAATGCTGTCTTAGGGATGTCCTCCACCCTAATCCTTAACTGATGGTAGCCGGACCTCAAATCAATCTTAGAAAACATGGCGAAACGCTGAAGCTGATCAAATGAGTCATCAATCCAGGGCATCGGATACCTATTCTTCACTCTCACCTTATTCAACTACCGATAGTCAATACACATCCGCATCAACCCATCCTTCTTCTTCATGAAGAGGATAGGAGCACCCCAAGGAGACACACTCGGTCTAATAAACCCCTTAGCTAACAAATCATGGAGTTGCGCCTTAATCTCTCTCAACTCAGGTGGAGCCATATGGTAGGGAGGGATAGAAATGGGCTTGGTGCCTGGCTCTAAATCAATGGCAAAATCAATATTCCTCTCAAATGGAAGGCCTGACAGGTCGGTAAGAAATACATCTAAGAAGTCTCTAACCACAGGAACAGGCTCAAGAGACATAAGGTCAGCACTAGCATCTCAGACATATGCTAGATAATCTAGACACCCACTAGAAATCAACTTCCTAGGTCGAAGACAAGAGATGATCCAGATGGTGCATTGCTTACAAAACCCTGCCACACAACCGGGGACACACCGGGCACACTTATGGTAATGGTCTTGGCATAGCAATCTAAAACCTTATGGTGAGGGGATAACCAGGCCATGCCTAGTATCACGTCAAATTCTAACATATCAAGTATCATCAAGTCAGCCCAAGTATCCAAATCACCAACAACTATCACACAGGATCTCACAATCTGATCTACTACTAAAGAATCTCCTACTGGGGTCGAAACGGAAATAGGCACAGACAATGGCTCACTAGCCAACCCCAAACAAGGCAAATAGTAGGAAGATATATATGAACAAATGGATCTAGGATCAAACAAAGCATAAGCTAGATGATGCATACAGAAATTGTACCTGTGATCACAGCCTCCGAAGCCTCTACCTCCGATCTCCCAGGGACCGCATTAAACTGACAACGACTTTCACCTGTCAGACCACCATCCCTACCACCTGCTCTTCCACGTGGAGCACCACCCCTAGCCTTACCACCACCCCCTCTAGCCAGAGGCTGAACTGCTTGCAATAGCTCGGCCGGTTGAACTGTACCCTGCTGGGGGCAATCTCTTGCAAAGTGACCAACCACACCACAAGTGTAACAAACCCCTGATGACCTACATAGTTGGGATGAACCAGAAGAACCCAAATGTCCACCATGGACTGATGCCCCGAAAGATGCACCCCTCGAAGATTGATCGCTCTTGCCCTGATGGCTACCCTGAACCTGCTCAAACTGGGACCCCGAAGCCTGAAGTGAAGCCTGAAATGGTCGACTAGACTGACCCTGATGCTGTTGTGGATGATAACCTTGACCCCACTAGCTGGAACCTCTACCACTATTCCTAGAACCACTGTAACCACCCTGATGTCGAGGCCTCTTATCTCTTGCCTCGGTGTCATGTCGACTCCAATCCTCAACTGTACGGGCATAGTCCACAATGGCCTAAAATGACCGACCGCTAGCAACTAGTATCTCTGCAGGCTCTCTGAACTCTCTCTGCAGCCCCAAACAAATCTACGAACCCTGTCAGCCTCAGTAGGCATAATCACTGCCCCAAATAGAGCAAGCTGATGGAAACAGGTCTCGTACTCTGAGACAGTTATAGAATCTTGGGAAAGTCTAGTGAACTCCTCCCTACGACTCTCCCTATCGCTCTGTGGCAAGAACTTTTCCATAAAGGCCTTATAAAACTCAGACCAGGTTAAGGGAGGTGACATAGAAGGCCTGCAAGCAACCTGTGCTCTCCACTATAACTTCGCTGGACCCTCCAGCTGATATGAAGTATAGCCAACCCCATGAGTCTCTAATAATCCCAAGTGATGCAACATCTCCTCATAGGTGGTGATAAAATCGTAAGGGTCCTGACCCTGTGTACCAGCAAATCTCGGTGTGCCAATCTCAGAAACCTACCTAAAGCCTTTTGCTCCCCATCTCTTGTGGTAGGGAAAGGAGCAAGATGTTGGGCAACCGATGGGAATTGAACAACCTCTGCATGGGGATCCATAGTAACAGGCTGCGCTCCTGAACTCTGAACACCCAGGGTTGCCCCCTGAGCAAATATCTGTGCTGCCTCAAAAGGACGCTCCGCAATCATACCCAAGAGCTGAACAAGTAAACCCTGAATATCCGAAGACTGAGCTGGGGCTGAAGCTGGCTTAGAAACCGATGTTGGAACTATCACTGGAGTTGGCGGTACTTGGGACATCCCCGGGTCCACATGCTGATCCTCTGGAGCTAACTCTGGCTCGAGGTCATACTCCGGCTCTATATCAACCCTGGCGGCCCTAGCAGGCGTCACTGCTCTGTAATGACCTCTAGCCTTGCCCTTGCAACCACCCCGACCCCTAGCTGGATTCAGAGGTGTAGGGACAGGAGGCTCTGCACCGCCTAAAGCTGAAGCTCTCGTACGAACCATTTGCGGGAGAGTGAACCAGAACAAGTTATATTTTCAGGAACTTTCAAGGATACTATGCACGAAAGAGGAACAAGAATAGTCCATTTTCGCAAAGATGTCACTATAGCCTCCCAAAGATTAAGTACAAACGTCTCCGCGCTGATCCGCAGGAGGTCTACTTAGCTCTGATACCAAGATATCACAATCCAATTTCTCGGTCATGATAGCACCTACAACCCCTTAGTAGGCGAACCAATCCCCGTAGCCCGAAATAGTTAGTAATGGGCTACTTTCTAACAGTTTAAGTAGAAGAACAATAAATAAGCTTCCAAAGGAACAAGATGAAAAAACTGGATAATCAGAGTAATATAAATACAAAATGGAAGCTAAACCAACCCAAAACCTGGTATCATAGTATATAAGAGCCAAACTACAATAGAAGTACAAATGTCCAAAAGAGATATATACATAAGCTGTCTCCGAAGAGTAACAGAGTGCAAAATATACAAAAGATAAACTAAGTCAAGCTCTGCACGCCAAGAGCTCACCCTCAGCCTGGATGATCCAAAAATAGCTGCCTGAACGAGTCTCCATCGCTCTAACAGCGATGGCCCACACCAGGATCTGCACCAAATGATGCAGAGGGGTAGTGTGAACACCAAATACAAAGCATAAGGTACCCAGTAGGTATCATAGGCCGACTGGGCACAAACAAAGTAAAAGAACAACAGTAGGGAGAGTAGAAGTAAATGGTCACAGAAATTAACGATAAAGTACACAGGAACTTGCCCAGAGGGAAGACAACAAAAAGCTACAAGTTAGAATATATGTACATGGCAAACACAGGTGAAAATGAGAGCAGCGCACTGGGGATCCTCGCAAAAGCAATATATATAGATAAGTTCTAGCAAGGGATGGTATACCGGTAACCTCAAGTATATAGAATGGGAGAGGAGGATAAAGTAGACATGCTCGATAAACTGAATGAATAAACACCCAAACCATGCCAATTGTCAAATCCAAAAATAACAGTCTAGCAAGTCCAATTCCACACTTATAACCGTTGTAGAGAACAAATCCATAATTAAGTAAATAGAGTCCACCTACAGTTCCTCATCCGCGCATACAACCGAGGAACACAATCAAGTTAAAACAAACCCTCCGGCATCCCATACTACCAGAGCGTATAATCAACAAACAGCAAACAAGAATGGTATCTCAAACAATGGATGATAAGATGCATGATGACCTCAGGGTGAAATAGAATCTCTGTATGTACCTTCTCCGGTGCCGATCGGGCCTAACAGGAAGGTTCCATGGAAGGAATCAGCTTGTATACCTCTACTCCACCATATACCCTTCCCCCCAGCACACGCTGCCCGAAGCCTCTGGCTTAGAGCAGCAAGTTACATGGAGGTCCCGAACCCCATACTAAATCTCGAAATCAAAATGTGCCCTCTGAAATCGAGTCTGGGTTCAAGCCAGTGGCTAAGTCTCAAATATGCATGCCTAGACCCTGTCTAGGACTAAAACAGTGAAAAATGTCTCAATAACCCTTCCAAGGGTGCCCAGGCACAACCGAGTCTAAAATAGTAGTAAGATCTCTCAAATGCTCGACCCAGCCAAGCCTAAAGACATTTCAAATCAGTGAGAAAACTCAACTAGCACTCCGACCCGATCAAGTCTAGCAATAGTAGTAAATCATGATAAGACCATATTTTTAACCTTTTTTTACCCAGTAAGATCCACGTATCAAGTGAATCATTTCCTAATCCAATTTCATCAAAAATGGGGTCTCGCAGCCATGCACGATTTAGGAAATCAGTTGCCGCAGGCCCAAAGCCAAAACCATGAGAAAACATGGAAAACCTCTTTATATGCATGGAAATGATATGATTATCACAAATAGCTGCCTGGAAGCTCACAATCAACCTGAAGGCCCTGCACAGGCTCCGAAGTTACTCAGCAAGCATAACTAGCCTAAAAGGATATTTCTATATTCGGGACTCGCGAACATTCCCAATAATCCCACCTTCTATGTTTCAGAGTGAACAAGACATCACGGGGTCACAAGGGTAATAAATACACCAACTAATAGGAATACTACACAATAAAGAGGAAAGAAATAAGATGAATCATGGAAAAGTAGTCAAGGTATGTGGTACTAACCTAATAACCCAACCCAAGGATGCCAACTAGTAAAATTTTACCCGATTTATGTGAAGTTTAGGGAGTTAAGCCGTAACCTACCTGTCGTCCGATGACAAGCTGCGGGAACAACGATAACCGGGGCTGAGCTGCTCTGAGAAGTTCCAAACGAGAGTCAAACTATCAAGACCATAAATATAACATTAAAATGAGTCTGATGGTACCCATATTGCTACAATTGTAGCCGGGTTGATATCTAGGTCAAAAGCAAGCTCGCGGGGCCCATAACCTGAAACAACAAATGGAAAGAGCCACGACGACCCCAATGGTGCCAAGAAGCTATACTCCAAATTTGAGCACAAATGGCCAAGGAGAACGACATCAAAATAGCCCACAAAAGTTGGGGTTTAAGGAGTGGAAATTCCGGAAAATAAATGGATATTGGGCAAGAAATACTTACCACAAAGGCAACAACCCGAGTCAAGAACGATAATTTATTACTCCCACGAGCATGCCCCAACTGGACGACCAAAATTCACAAGCCAAAAACTCAAGCTTAGAGAAGAGCATCAATGGAGGTTTTAGGAAATTTCAAGAGAAGAGGGAGCTTACGAAACAACGAAGAAGTGCGGAAAATCCACCCACAATCGATTCCCAAGGCTTGGAATCAATATAGAGCAAATTATTAGAGAGAATTTAGAGTTTAGAGTGAGAAAAAGTGAGAGAGAATGCTAGAAAAACAAACTACCAGCTTTATATAGTTGTTGGAAAATGGCCAGCGCCAACAATGCTGAAGGGGTGGCAGGCGCCTCACCGTTATAGCTCTGGGAGGGGTGCAATCGCGCTAAAGGCTGGCAGGCGCGATTGCGCTTAAGGCTGGCCTGCAACTATTTTTCTACAATTTCTCTAACACTCCACGGTGTGTTCCGGGCACAATTGGAAACCGATATTCAAAAACCAATAATGCTAATAGAGTGGAAATGACGTTCCGGACTCAACAGAATAAACGAAACTCCCATACGAGGTCGTTTCGAAGAACTGTTGACTCAACTCAACACTAATGAAAAGGAATGCAAAGGCTTGAAATGAGTCCGACTCACCCAAAACCCAAACCAAACACCTTCCTAGCCTAAACTCAACATTCCGGAGCTGATGGAATTGTCGAATTTCAAATCCGACACTTCGATCATAAAAAGTCACCCAAAGTTGCACTTTCAACTCCAAATGGCCTTAAAACAGAGAAAACCACACAAAACCCACATTGGAAGTTCTCAGGCCTCAACTAAAGGTCATACTAGACCAAACTTATTTCTCCAGAGCTAACGGAACTATCAAAATTTAATTCCCAGCACGTTAGCTAAGAATGTTGACCAAAGTCAATGATTTTCTAAGTTTAAGATCTAAAATAGGCAAACAATAAAACCACCAAACGAATGACCAGGGCACCGAACTACCAGTCCCAGCAAACCATAAAGACTTAAGGCCGCTACAGGAAGGCTCTAACAGTGCAACAAATGCGAAAATGCAAAGATGACAGAAAGGGTCATCACATTCGGGCAGTGACAAAGTCGCTCGCCTAACAGCCAATATGTTAAAAAAATGGCTTGAATGTGTTTTTCGGCTATTTGTAATGTTTATATCACTTGATTTTTGTGTAAAGTACCTACTATAAGGAAGGAGGACAGTCCCTATTAATTTCACGCGACCCAGAATTGAGGTATGTGAGGCTAAAACCTCCATTTCCATAAGGCACAACCTCTTATCACATATTTCTTTACGAGTGTCAATATGGTTTATATGATATATAGATATGGGATTTAGTTGTAATGTGATATATTCTTGATACTGATAATCCCTGCATTTGAAATGATTTGTTATTCATGTGTTCAGAGTATCTGAGCTAATCATTACAAGTCGAGTATCGATGTTATCATCAAAGGTATTCTTTCCTCCATTCGTATTCAATAAAACTCATATAGTGCATTTGTTATATATTTCTAGTGATAAGTCAATTGTCATAGGATAGTTAAAATATATACAGTTATTACATATTTATATGATTCATTTGTGATAGAGAAGAGTCTGTTCGTTGATTCACTTAATTAGAGTTCATCATCGCTTACCCAGAGTTCATAAATTATCATTCAGAGCTTACTATTTGTATAATTGATTTTATTGTATAATTGATTATTTATAGTCCATCATGGCATCAGTTTATAAAATATAACTTAAGCGATGCAGGGAATGGTAAAAGATATTATATTCACTTGACTCATGAAGCGATGCTGCCTTGTGCACATGATTGAAACCACGGACCCTCAATAGGCGTAACAACCTATTATGGCTATATACTGTCAATATTGAGTGATTTATGGTGTACCTACATGTGGGTTGACCCTCAAAATTGAGCATTTATGGCGTAGCTTTAGATATTACAAACAATGAGATATAATATTTGTCTATGAGATTCATAGATAAGAGAGTTCATATGCTATCCATGTGATATAAAGCCCTCGAGGCTTATTGATTCAGAGGATATCATTTGTTCATTTGAAAGTACATAAATTATATGATTCCACAAATGATTGTATCATTTGATCCCATATTAATAAAGAATCCAGAAGACACTTGAATAATAATAAAATAGTGATTCTAGATGACTTACTCATAGATTGCTTCTTCACACAGGTATATCTCAGTTGAGCATATTTTGATTCCTTTATTGTGTTATCCTTGTCAGGACCCGATTTCTCAGGTTATGATGGCACCTCAGCCCCCATGCAGGAAAACCAATCCCCGTAGACCAAAATAGTTAGTAATGGGCCACTAATGAAGCGAAGCACATACACAATAGAGTAATGAGTGGAAGATGGTAAAGAAGACATAAAAGGAGGAAACAACCTGATATATACATATATATATATATGTATATATACGGAAGCTAAACCATCCCACGACCTGGTATCGTAGAATGGAAGCCACTACTAAGTATACAAAGTACTAGAGGGTACAAAATGAGAATATACAACTGTCTCTGAATAGCAAAAGAGTACATAGTACAAAAGAAGAGATAAAGCCAAGCCCTAGATGGCAGGAGCTCACCCTATGTCTCAGATGCCCAAAAGCTGCACGAGTATCCACGCAATTAATGGAGATAGCTCATATTAGGATCTGTACTAGGAAGATGCAGAAGTGTAGTATGAGAACCAATTGCTAATCAATGGGTTACCAGTAGGCATCATAGGCCAACTGAGCATACATAAGATATAAATGTAGTAAATAGCAGATAAGAAGGAAGTAGTCACGGAATCAGACAGGGGAAAACACAAGAAAGCTAGCGACAAATAAAAGATAAGGAAAAACAAGTACACTATGCTAGCCACAAAAGATATATAGCATAGAAAACAGGTGAAGAAGTAGAGAACACACCTGGATCCTTGCAACAATAATATTACTGAGAGTTTAAGAATATGGCGGTATACCGATAACCTCAGTAAAAAGGAAAGAAAGGAAAAGCAACAAACATAATCATGCTAACAGTATAATTCACAAGGTAAGGATGATCTGAAAGATAAACTAATCAACAACTATAATATGAACGAGTAAGCTAATCTACCTATAGTCCCAATGGACGCCCATACACTCGAGGAACACATACAAATGAGTATAAACCCTCTGGCATCCCATACTAATGGAGCATACACTAAAAAAATAGCAAATAGGAGTGAAACCATGCAAACAATGTATGATATGTTCAGAAATGCCAGGTGGTACCGTATGCACCTCCTCTAGCGCTCGTAGGCCCAGTAGGTAAGAGCCATGAATGGTTTCCTCAGTATACCTCTACTCCCTTATATACTCCTCCTCTAACACTATCGACATGTAGCCCCTAGTCCGGATCAGCAAGGTCCATGGAGGTCTCCGCGACCATATACAACTCTCAATATCCCATTATTTGTGTCCAGAATCTATTTGGGTCTAAAATAAGTAGTAAAAGTCATGTTTAGCACTCTAGCCCAGCCGATCCTAGTATCGTATGAAAAGTAGTAGTAAATCATATCTAGCACTCTGGCCTAGCCGAGTCAAGTATCAGTGTGAAGACCATCCTAAAATTTCTTTTACTCCTAGAAGATCCATAAAACCAGTTTAAATCCATTTGAAACCATTTATACTAGAAACAAGCCGTCGAGCCCATGCAAGTTTTAGAAAACTTGTGATAGTTAGGCTCGTAACCATAATAGTAGTAAGTCAGAGAGGTACGCGATCAGATAGGTACGCGATCGCGGTCACCAGGCGCGATCGCGCCAAAGGAGGTGGCAGGCGTACTGGAACAATCCCGGTCCTCAGGTGTGATTGCGCTGAAGGAGAAACATAGGCACTTGCACAATCGCGAAGCCCAGACACGATGGCACTAGAGGAGAAAGGAGCCAAGGGTGCGATCGCATTGACCTTGCGTGATTGCGCTGAGTACTGCTCTGCTGCAGAAAAACAAGCAATTAGAGATACTCCCACTGGGGGTTCCGGGCACAAACAAAACTGATACACGTAAACCAAACATGTAACTAGAGTGGAAACAATATTTTGTACTCAATGTAATCGATGGAACTTCTATATGAGGTCGTTTTGATAAAATATTAACCCAAGTCAACATTGGCCAATTCCAACCAAATACCCAAAATGAGTCGGGCTAACCCGGGACCCAAACCAAAGACCTACCTAACCCAAACTTGACATTTTAGAGCTAATGGAATAGTCTGATTTCGAATCTGATGCTCCAATCATCGAAAGATGACCCAAGTCCAACTTCTAACTCCAACTGGCCTAAAATCTCAAAAAGTGAGATAGAAATATATCGGAAGTTCTCAGGCCCCGACTAAAGGTCCAACTAGACCAAAGTCCACATTCTAGAGCTAACAAAATAGTTGGAATTCGATTCCAAAAATGCTAGCTAAGAATGTTGACTGAAGTCGATGATTTCCTAGGTTAAGGCTCTAAAATAGGGAAATGGTCATAGCAACCTAACGAATAGCCAGGGCACCGAGCCACTAGTTCTACCATGTCATAAATGACTTGGGGCCGTTATATGCAAGCTCTAAGAGTACAAAAAAGCAAAAAATGCAGGAATGGCTTGAAGGATCATTACATCATTCACTACTAAAAAAGACCTTCATCCATGAAAGATAAGAAAAGGAAGTACCTGAAGGCTCAAACAACTGTGGATACTGAGCTTGCATCTCTCTCTCGGTCTCCTAGGTAGCCTCCTCAACTGGGTGATGCCTCCATTGAACCTTAACCACAAGAATGTATCTAGACCTTAACCTCCTAACATCTCTTGCTAGAATGGCTACCGACTCCTCAACAAAGGACAAACTCTGATCCAACTGCAGGGTATGTCACTGCAGCATGTGTAACTCATCCAGAGCATACTGCCTCAACATTGATACATAAAAGACTGGGTGCATAGTTGAAAACATCATAGGTAAGTCTAACAGATAAACAACACATCCAACCCTCTGAAGAATCTCAAACAACCAAATATACCTGGGGATAAGCTCACCCTGCCTATCAAATCTCATCATGTCCTTCATGGAGGACACTCGAAAAAACACTAGATCACCAACATTAAACTCTAAGGTACAAAGTCTATGATCTGCGTAGCTCTTCTACCTGCTCTAGGCTACCCAAAGTGTATCCTGAATCACCCTGACTCGGTCTAAGGAATCATTAAGTAGGTCTATACTCAGCGTCCTGGACTCCAAACCATCAAAACAACCCACTAGCAATCTGGAATGCCTACCATACAAAGCATCTAAAGGTTCCATGCCAATACTCGACTGATAACTATTATTATATGCAAACTCCGCCAAAGTCACATACTTAACCCATGAACCCCCAAAGTCTAGAATACAGTCCTTTAACATGTCCTCTAGGACCAGGATAGTTCTCTCGGACTGGCCATCTGTCTGTGGGTGAAATGCAGTGCTAAGCTGAACCTCTGTACCCATCTATCGCTAAATAGTCCTTATGAACTGAGAGGTAAATTGTGTGCCACGGTCTAAAAAGATAGAAGTTGGAACCCCATACAAACAAACTACCTCACGAAGATAAATTTAGGCTAGCCTCTCTGCACCATAGGAAAATGAACTGCCAAGAATTGTGCAGACTTAGTTTGCCTATCACCAATAACCCAAATAGAGTCAAACCCTAGAGAAGTGCACGAAAACCATGCTATGAAGTCTGTAGTGATCTCTTCCCACTTCTACTCAGGAATGGAAAGTCTCGGCATCAATCCACCAGGCCTCAAGTGCTCGAATTTAACCTGCTGATAGTTCATACATCAAGATATAAACTCTTCTATGTACTGCTTCATACCACTCCACCAGTAAAGCTTCCTTAAGTCTCTATACATCTTAGTTACTCTCAGAAGGATGGAATACCTGGAACTATGAGCCTCATGGAGAATCAATGAATCAAATCCCCAACTCTCAGAACACAAAAGTGACTATCAAATCTCATAAAACCATCAGAATATAAAGTAGCCCTGCTGGCCTTACCCCATACAACCTAATCATGAATATCACATAACCACTGATCGTCAAATTGATATTGTTGAATCTAATTAACCAAAGTAGAGCGGACCTCAACCGTATAAAAAACTTTGCTGGGATTTAACAAGTCAATTCTAACCAAATGGTTGGCCAAGGATGGATATCCAAGGCCAATGGTCGCTTTGAAATTGAAAGAGAAGCCAAGTTGCCCATACTCACTACCTTCCAGCTCAAGGCATCCGCTACCATATTTGCCTTGCTCGGATGGTATATAATAGTGAAGTCATAGTCCTTCAGTAACTCAATCCATCTCTGTTGCATAGAGTTCAGCTCTCACTGACTCGTTATATAGTAAAGACTATGGTGGTTAGTGTAAATCTCCTAGTGAACTCCATATAAGTAGTGCCGCTAGATCTTTAGTGTGATGACCACCACCGCTAACTCTAATTAATGAGTGGGGTAGTTACGCCCAGCTTCCTAGATGCATAAGCTATCACACGACCTTGTTGTATCAACACACAACCAAGACCAACTGATGAAGCATCACAATACATTAAGAATCCCTGACCCTTGACTGGAAATATCAACACTGGAGCTGAAGTAAATAAGGACTTAAGCTTCTGAAAAAACTATCTTTGTAATGATTCAACCACTGAAATGGGAGATCCCTCCTAGTCAGCCTAGTCAAAGGTGCTTCTACGGAAGAAAACCCCTTAATGAATCGCCTGTAATACCCTGCCAACCTAACAGAACTACAAACCTCGGTAGGAGTAGTAGGCCTCGGCTAATCATGAATGGCTGAAAGGAAGTCTATGTCATAGCAGCAAAGTGTCGCGTTAAGGGTGTGCCACGACAATGTCCTGCCGCGTTAAGACCGTGGCACGGAGCTTGGTCTCCGCATTTTCAAGGTTCCACAGACTTGGTTCTCATCATGTAAAAATTGTACTACACTATAAATAGGACACTTAGTTTCAATTGTAAACCCTCTTGGACAATTTTGGATTGGGAAAAAACAAGGAGGAGGCTACCTTAGGGTTCTTATTCTATTCTTTTATTTTACTTAATTCTTGTATGAACTACATCAACTTTGTAATTGTGAATTAGATTATGAGTGGCTAAACACCCTCTTTCTAGGGTTGATGCTACAATATGATTGCTTTAGTATGTTTATTAGTTGGTTTTTATGTTTATCATGTTAGGTGATTGTTTGTACGTTATTGTTTTAACTATTCTAAAGCGTTATGAATATATGATGAATCTAAGTCTCAAAAAGAATTGACCATAGAAGTTGAGGGATGGAATGAAGAATGTACGGAGTGTGGATCATGTCTTTTATTGTTAGTTAGAAATTGTAAAGGATGATTTATGGTTAGGATAGCGATATACCTAAATGCCCCACTTGGTTAATAAAATGGGAAGATGGTTTAACGCATTCAAATTAAAGACTAACATCCCCGCTCAATGATGTAGTTGTGAGATTAATATAGGTAGATGACTTAGAGGATGACCATTCCCGAGTTGTAATATCAACCCTGTAGATCAACAATCACAATAAACACCAACACCAGCTAGAAACCATAGTTATGCATGAATGTAAAGTGAATGCCTTAAGCCTGGATTTCTCCATATATTGTTTACAATTCAAATTTCATATTGTTGTTATTTCTAGTATTTAGTCTATAAAAACAAAGCTCAAACTCTTGGTTACGAAGAATACTTGTTAACTTCAATAGTATTAATTACGTTGGATTGTCTTCTAAACACCAAGTCCCTGTGGGATCGATATTCAGCTTGCAAGAGCCACTTTATTACTTGCACGACTAGATACACTTGAATGTGCACTTTGGAGCAATAAGTTTTTGGCGCCGTTGCCATGGACTTGAAAATTAGCAATCTTTTAATTCCTAGTTTTACTATTTCATTTGATAAGTGCTAACAACTTGGTCTTAGTTACTGAATTTGCAGGCACAAGTTTGGATCTTGACCAAGTTCAACAAGGCGAGACCATTACTACAGCAATGTCTAAAGAACAACCAGCTTGTAAGACAGTGCGCGAAGTGGCAATCCCACTACAACTAATGTGACCTTCTGTATTCAAAAGCCAGCCGCAGGAGGCAGATTTGAGCTGAAACAGAATATAGTGCAATTGTTGCACACAAGCGGACAGTTTACAAGCTTGTCACATAAGGATCCACAATTTCATCTATAGAACTTTCTAGAGATAAGTGACACTTTCATTCTCGCAGGAGTCTCCACAGACTATGTGAGGCTCACACTTTTCCCATTCTCACTTTCAGGAGAAGCAAAGAAATGGTTGAAGGCAAAACCTTCAAATTCAATCACATCTTGAGATAACTTGGCAAAGAAGTTTCTTATTTGATTCTTTCCTTTGGGCAAAACTACAAAGTTGAGTAAAATCCTAAGTTTAAAGCAAAAGCTAGAAAAAATTCTCTATCATGCATGGGAGAGATTAAAGTCTCTTCTCAGGGATTGGCTATATCACCAGCAAAATAATGAGGTATTAGCTCACACCTTTGCTTAAAGTCTTGACCATAACTAAAAAAAATTTCTTAGATTCGGCGGCAGGTGGTCAAGCTTTAGTGAAAACCTATGATGTGCTACTCCTCAACCATATTACACAAGGTAATACAAAGTGGCATGGTGATATGTCCAGAAATATGGTGAAGAAGCCTGCAGGTATGATTGAGATAGATAGTGTCACAACATTGGCTGCAGAATTGGCCACATTTCAGAACCAAGTAATGACTCAGTTCAACAAACTGAATATGGCTCAACCTCAAGCTCAAGTTAATGCATTGAAGCAGGTTCAGACATTGTGTGAATGTTTTGGTATTAGTGGTCATTCGACAAAATTGTGTGGAGCAAATCTGGCGTCGATAAATTTTATGGGCAATCAAAGAAAGGAAATCAAAAATATGGTAATGCGTACAATTGCAACTGGCAGAGTCAACCCACTTTCTCATCAGGCAATAATCAAGCTCAACAACAATAGTTTCAATAGAAGCAAGGTATTCAGAACAACACGCAGTCCAGAAGCATAGAAGAGACTTTGAAAAAGATTTGGGCCAACCAAGAACAAATGGCTGCGAAGATCAAATATCAGCAATTGACTCAAAAGAATTTAGAGACGCAGATGGGTCAGTTAGCTCAGGCACAAAACACAAAACCTCAAGGGGATTTTCCTATTAATATAGAAAAGACAAAGCAAGTGATGGCAATAACCTTGAGGAGTGGGAGAGATCTAATTGATGCATCTTCGAAGAAAAATCATGCGGTGCAAAAAGATTTGATCACTTCCAAGCAGACAGAAAATCAGGCTAAGTCCAAAAAAGCTGACAAAAAGGGGAAGCCTGAGTACCCTTATTAGATGCCAATTGAGCACATTCAAGATAGACCATCACCACCATTCCCTCAAAAGCTTGTAAAAGACAAAGAGGATTCTTATTTCAAGATGTTCTTTGACACATTCAGAGAACTTCACATTAACCTTCCTTTGTTAGATGTTTTGCAGGGAATGTCCAAGTATGCTAAGTACTTGAGAGATGTGGTGGCGAACAAAAGAAGACTTGCAGATATTGAGACTGTGGAACTTACTAAAGAGTGCAATTCGGTGGTTATGAGCAAGATGCCCAAAAAGCTCAAGGACCCTGGGAGTTTCACCCTTCCCATACAAATTGGTGAAAGTGATGTTGTCCAAGCCTTGAGTTATTTGGGAGCAAGCATCAATTTGATGCCCCTTTCAGTGTTTAATACCCTTGGTTTGGGGAAACCGAGGCCTACATAAGTTATGCTACAGACGGCGGATAGAACTAGAGTGGTCCCTGAAGGAATTATTGAGGATGTTCTCATCAAGGTTGGTAAGTTTTTTATTCCTGCTGACTTTATTTTTCTTGACTATGATGCATACGACAGGGTACCAATCATATTGGGACATCCATTCTTGGCTACCGATGGAGAATTGATAGATGTTAGAGAGGCCACTCTAAAAATGAGATTAAATGATGAAGTGGTGGTCTTCAGAGTGTACAAAAAACTCAACACACCCTCACACTATAGAGATCTATGCATGATCACAACGATGGAAGTGGATGAGTGTGGGGTGGAGAAGAGAGAAACTCTAATTACCTTATTGGACTCTCTTATAGAGCTGCCCAAGTTGACAAGTAAGCCTGAACCTAAAGACTTGAATGGAATCCTAAGAAGGTAGGTGTAAGAAAGGCCATAGACCTCGAGTGTGAGCATACGAGGGTCAGGAAAGAAGGAGAAGTTGGGTCCCAAGTAAGAGGAAGAGGATGAGAGAATGGGAATGAGAGTTGTTATGTGAGTCATGCCGCGACATTAAATCAGGCGCTGTTTGGGATGAAACCCAAGTTAAGGTAGTATTTTTATTCTTTTTGTTTTATTTAGAATCACCTTTGGTTTTGTTTTTGTGTTATATTTACAGGTTTGAGGGAAGTCTGAGTACCTAAGATCTTAGATAAGAAGCATGGAAAACACTAAGTGTGGGGTCCTCTAGACCTCGTTGATGGACTTGATGCTACTAGCTAGGCCTGGAGGCCTTAGGGAGTATTTATATCTTTACTTTTAATTTATACTTTGGGGATAAAGTATGATTTTATGTACGGGGTGGAATTTTCCAATTTTTTAAAGGTAAAGTGCGCTATAGGATCTTTCTTTTTATTTATTTTCAAACTTTTGAGTAAATTGAAAAAATTACAAAAAAAAGATTTTATCTTTGTTTGTTTTCAGTTTTTGTGTTTGGTGTATTTAGTAGAAGCACACTTCACCCACCCCTCAGTTTTTCTTTTCGGTTATTTTCGGAGGGGGATCCCTTTGAACCCAGTATCATTTTTGATTTTTAGGAGTAAATTTAAAATTTTTGTCAATAGGAATAAATAGAGATGCTCTTTCTAGGTACTACCAATGATTACCGGTTTCAAGTTGGTGTTTAATTCTATGGCATTGTTGGGAAAAGTGAATGACTACTGTGCGACACCTACGCTCTTTTATCTGACTCTTGTTGGCTTAAATTTGAATTCTTGCAATTGCTTGGTTGAGAGTCTATAGGTAGCCTTCTTGATTTGAACATGCGCCATGTGTGAGTGCGGTTTTTGTTATATTCCATATTGTATTATGGTGTCTAGAACTTTTCCCGTGTGTTTGCAAAGCAGAATAAAGAATGTTGAGTTTAAGAAATAATATAGGCATTTCTTTGATAGCCTTGTTTTATACCCTATTTATCTACCCTCTGTGCATGACCTTAGCTAGCCCGGTTCAGCCTTTAGCCTATTCTTTGGTAGCCTCATTTATAGCTTATTCATTTTCTTTCAATTGCCTGCAATTTGATCAAAAACTCCTAAGCATTTAAGTTGAGATATTAAGATGTTAAGGAGTGTAAAATTGAAGAAAGGAAAAAATGAAGTTGAAGCCTAAATAAATAGCTTTTGGTGTGTTGAAAAAGATTTATGTGTTTTTGGTAGGGGTTAATGTAATGAAAAGAAAAAAAATGATCAAAAATAAGTGAATCATGAGTTGATAGCAAATACTCCTTGCAAAAGATGCGTAAGCTAGCTAAAGAGATGGGGCAAAACAAAAGAGAGTTAGGAAGATAATAGAAGTGTAAGACAGGTTGGTCGGAGATGAGTTTAACGTAAAATGTGACGTATTAGAGTGCTTAGGGAAAATAGTCACTATTCTTTACCAAATAGTTCCTACCCGTCCCTTAGCCTACATTACAATCCTTACAGTCCTAGTTGCTCAAGTGGAGTACTACACGAAGGGCAAGCCTATGGTTTATCTTATGTGACATGTGAATTCTTTGTGAGAGTAATCAAAATTTGATTCTTTCACCCATTCTTGTGAAAATTTGCATATGTGTGAGTGAATAACGGTAACTCTCTTGTGGTGATGATAAGAATTAGTTTACTTGAATAAAGAAGAAAATAATGCAAAAGCAAAAATACTAAAATTAAAGACAAGAAATTAAAAGATATGTGAAATTTGAGAATAAAATTCTCAAATTTCAAGATTAGTGCTAACAACACTAATTGATCTTAGTATTCATAAATAAGTGGATTAAAACTTATTATGATACTAATAGAGTCAATTCAAGAGCATAGATAAAAAGTAATCTAGACCCCTATTTCGAAGAAATTAGAGACAACAATTAGTATAAGACTAATTACCTTCTTTAATTTATGAATAAGAACCAAAGATATCAAGTTAAAGAATTAATCTTACATCTTAAAGAATCGTTCTTATAAGGTTGCAAGATAAATCGATAGTCACCACACACAAAAGTGTATAGAAGAGAAAATTCTCAAATAATATTAATCATAATGTTCTTTAATAATAATAATAAAATTCATTCCTATATATAGGGAGAAACTTATCCCAAATAACAAGGGATTCAAATCGTACTTTTATGGAAATAATTAGTAAAACTTAACTAGGAAACTTTAAACTAGGAAACTTTTAAACTAGGAAACTGTTTAAATTAGGAAACTTTTTAACTAGGAAAACTAGTAAAAATACTTTCAAATACTAGCTAACAAAAAATAGGGAAAGCTTACAATTATAGAACCAAGCAACCCAATTTTTGGGCGTGACTTTTCAGCCCAAATTTGGGGGTGAGAAGCAGCTGCAAAATAGCAACTTTTGGGCTTTAATCTGCGACCACGTGGGTATGCATGGCAGCCCATTTATGGGTAGAGTTTCAGCCTCTTTGTTGTCTTGGTTTTTAACTCTTTGGGCTTCATGTAGGCCTCCATCTTCCTTCTTTTGGGCTTCATGTAAGCCTCCACCTTCTTTCTTTTTGGCTTGGATTTGAACCATGGAATATGTGTAGCATTTAGCCCATTATTCTCTACAATTATGGGGCTCATTTTTGAGTTTTTCTTCCACGATAAATATCTTCTTGATCTCTCACTAAAACCCATCAACTTTAATGAATGTATGCCACTGTGGATAATATCATTCCACTCTTCTTGAAAGCAATTCGTCCTCGAATTTGAATCTCGTAAAATTAAGAAGACATGCAATAGTAAACAACATCCACTACTTGAAAGCAATATTTGTAGGAACAAAACAAGATAGTGACCATGTATACACTTAACCCGATTAATTCTAGCATGTACAATTACACTCTTATAAATCATGTGGACATCATCATCCTAGTAGAAAATTGTTCTACGTATATAAGTACAACAAAAATCTCATTTAGATTTCATAAGCAATGATACATGCCTCTCCAATTCAACTCTATCAATAAGGTACTCCAATGGGCTTGACACAGACGACCTAAGATCCCTAGAATATGCATCCAATTGAACACTTTTATAATATAGCCAAGCATCCTCAATTACACCTCTCATAGATTCTTTCTCATACATGCTAGTCACATAAACACTTGAGTTTTCCAAAAGGATAGAAGAACCTTAAACTCCAACTCATTTGTAATCCTCATCCCATAAACAACATACTTCTTTTCAACAAGTGGGGATTCACAATAAACTATGTCATGCTCAATTTCAAAAGAAAATAAATGCCTGCATTGGACTCCATTACAATTAGGGGAAAAGAAGTCCACATAACACAAGCTTCCATTAATGCCATCTACTGGAGTAGTCCAATCAATTCAGTACCCACCCTAATGGAAAACTTTCTCCTTAGGCGCAAACCTCTTGAGTGGGCTACTCCCATCATTGCTCTTTATACACCCTCCTGGGCTACCATGGGAGTTAAAATCTCCCGCCAGACGTTGTACTTCGAAGCTCGCTAGTGGTATGATTTTTTGCACGCCCATCTTATACCATCTCAAAATGACCAAAAGATCACACATGATGGAGCCATGCTGATAGCTGCAATCATGGAATGAGATCATGTCAATGTGGGAGAGGTCATTGCCTTGGTAATAAAAAGGAAGTCCCGAAGGAGTGGTGATGCTTTTTCATTCCTGGTATTGATCAGCAAATTATGTGTACATTGGTGTATTGGATCTTGACAAAAAGACTTACAGGGATGATCCCCAATTAAAAAGGGCGAGGGTTAAAGCATCGGTGAAAGCCGAGGATAATGACTCAGATGTAGACATGCATACTTCTCCTCTTTCGCCTACCACATCACAAGGACACACACCTTCCACTAAAACTGCACCCAGGGAGCCACTCAGCCTCTAAGACATGGTTGACAAAGCATATAATCATGAGAGGCAGTTGAAGGAGCTGTCAGATGATCTCCTGGGGTTGATTGGAAGGGCACTCAAAGTAGCCATGAAAGAAGTGGTGGAAAGTACTCTCAACCTACGGAAATGAAAGGATGCGTGCAAGAGGTCTCTCAAGTCCATTCGGTCAGACTTGGCCAAGGTGAAAGGGAAAGCACCGATAATCCAAGAGGACTTGTCCATATTTCCTCCACCTAGGAGGATTCTCGGCCCGTTGGATGACTTGTTTACTTCATATTCATCCAAGGAGCTTCCCGATCATAAGGAGGAGGAAGCAAAAGATGATGAGAACCCCGAGTTTTATAGAGTACTTCATGACTCCATATTGTCGGCGGACTCTCGTAGAGGTGGTGCTGGCCCGAGTGGGAAGAATGTTGAAGAAGAAGCTACTCCTAGTGATGCTGATGATGAGGACTAGATCTTACAGGAAGTTCCACCCTTTACCCATTGCACTATGAGCATTGAGGACAATGCTTCTTTCATGGGAGGGGGTGGCTTTCTTTACTTGCTTTGTGGTGCCCGTGAGTGGGCTTGAGATAATTTATTGATCTTGTCGGGCCTAGTTTATTAGTTTTCTTAGTTTATTTGGACCTTGTCGGGCACATTTTGGATAATTGATTGTGATGCTATTATTTTCCTTTTCTTTAGATTATGTATTGCTTTACTTTTTACTTTGAGCTTAATTGTGCCCTCATCGAGCTTGATGTTTTCATTGATGATTGTGCCGGGTCGGTCTTACATTCTCCATTGTTCCACTACTTGTGCCTTGAAAATATGCTAAATGCCTACACCGATGCTTGTTCTTGATTGATTCATGAGCGTGAAATTTTTTTTTGGATCGCCTTATTGATAGTAGTGTAGAAATAAACTCCAAGGGTTTTCTTACTACTACGGTTCTTTCCCAAGGAGCAAAAGTTTTGATTATTTTCTTTCTCTTTTCTTTTGTTTTTGTGTGTCAAACCGGGTTAATGTTTTCGTGTGATAGATTGAGAGGTGACTTTCTTAAGGGAAAATACCAAGTTTAGTTTAAAATTGAGTCCGTAAATGTTTGTCTCAAAATGGGCCCACCGAAAAATTTTCTTGGTAAATTGTTTTTGAAAAGGAAAGGAAGAAGGTAAATGAATTTTTGAGGAAAAGCGTTATAGTTGAACTTAGAGGTTCCAATTAGTGACTTATTATAGACCAAAATATCATCATCCCCAAAATTAATAAAGTCACCAATGTAAGAATTAAGAGTGTAGTTCATCACCTCCAAAAAGATCTTAGGTGTTCTAGGAATCCCAAGAATATGAATAAATCAATCATACATAACGTACTTGGTATTGTGTGATAAAGAATAATATCAGCTCATTTTTCCTTGCTTATTGGTGTTAGATCTACAACTGCCTTGTTGAACTTCTTTTCATGAGTCTTATCTTGCACATGCCCAAAATAATTCTCTTTACCTTTATCCTTCTCACCAACTTGCACCTTCTCAATGAGACATATAGTTTAAACCACCTTAGGATTAAGTTCATCCAACGATTATTTTTCAATGCAAACTTTCTCATGAGAACCTACAAGAGAGTCAAAACAACTAAAAGAAGAAGTAGGAATGCTAGAGTTAGAGTAAGAAATATTTTCTCTCAAGCTCTCTTGTTTTTCTCTCTCAAACTCAGGATCATCCTTCTCCTTTTTACTCTCATGGTTATCTCTCTTCTCTTTTCTCCCGATCTCACTTTTTTCTCACTTGCCATCCCATTCTCTTCACACAACACAACCTCTCCTTTTTCCTCTCTTGGGATATAAACAAGCATTCCCTTACTCCTCTCATTCTTCTCTCTCTCAAAATTTTTCGTTACTTCTTTCACACGTTTCTGATCTTTATAAACTTGGGATGGAGTTAAAGGTGAAAGTATATATTTTCTTTTGTTTAGCTCAAGAGACACTTTATTCTTTCTTCTATCGTTAATTGCATTTTTAATTTCCATGGATGCCCAAGCATGATATGACAATCTTTCATTGGAAATACATCACAAAGAACATCATTGGAATACCTCCCAAAAGAGAAAGAAATCGTGCATTGCTTAGTTATCTGAAGCTCACCAAAATTATTCATGCATGTAAGTTTCAACTTCTCCACCATGTATGAACTCACCACATTAGCATCACTCCTACTATCAATAATCATAGAGCAAATATTACTCATTGTTCCACACCTTTTATGAAAAATATTTCCCCTCCTTAAATCAGCTATGGTGACATTCATACCCTCTAATTGTGTGATTAACACTTCAGCAAAGTTGGTGTCGCTTTGATTTCCATCTTTAGTTTCCTTATCTGTTTGAGATATCTCAAGAGAATATCAAAGAAATAAATATCTCTCAATTTGGCTTTTTTGCTCTCTATTGATCTTACTCTCTCTTGCCTTTTTCCACTAAAATTACAACCTTTGGTTGCATCCCTTTGAATTTATATATAAACTCTACTAGTAACAACCCTTTAGAAGTAATATGTAGAAAGAAAAAGAATGTACCAATACCTAGACGTATTGGGTTTTGATGAGACAAGGAAAAAAACTAGTTTGTGTACCAAAAGAAAAAAACACTCCAATTTTCCTATCTTCTTGATTTTCCTTATTGATGTTGAAAATCAAGAAATACAATAAACCTGGAGTTTCTAAAACCAGCTTAATTTTCAAAAACTGAATTTTCTACTTTTTTTTAATTTTCTTTTTTTTTGTTTTTTTTGCTATGTAGCTCATATTTTAAGATATTACAATAAAATACAACTTTTGGGTTTTTTTTTAGATTTTTTTATTGTTTTAAACTCCCAAGATTATCGAGAATAGAACCTTGATAGAATCGCTCTGATACAACTTGATAAGAATCGGGTTACTTGAATAAACAAGAAAATAATGCTAAAGCGAAAATACTAGGATTAAAGACAAGAAATTGAAAGATATGTAAAATTTGAGAATAAAATCTTCAAATTTTATGATTAGTGATAAGAACCCTATAATTGATCTTAGTATTCATAAAATAGCGGATTATATAATACTAATAGAGTCAATTCAAGAACTTATATCAAAAGTGATCTAGACCCCTATTTCAAAGAAACTAGAGACAATCATTATAAGACTAATTGATACGCCCAAATTACACCTCCTTTTAGAAGCGTAAGCGGTCACTGTTCAAATATAGAACCCAACGAAGGTTGGAGTCAATCCCACAGGGAATATGGTAAGACTATGGTCGATTAGTGTTTACTTACACTGTTAGCCATTTATTTCCTTACGGGGGGGCGGGGTATGTAACAAAATTAATAGTAACTTAGATTTGTAACAAGTAACAGTTATTAGTTTCAATAGTGGTTATCGATAAGAGAAGTGACTAGGGTAGTGTTCCCCATGAGGTCATAACTTATTAAGGCGTTTGTACTTAGTAAACTAGATTGGTGCTTAGCATGCAGAATTGGTAAGTTAGGTTCACCTAAATCCTTGGTCCGGAAGATAGATGAATTTCACCACATACCTTAGTCCATCCGTGGGTGTATGCTTTACTAACCCTTACCCTGGATCCTAAATTAGCTATTCCCGGACAAGGTCAAGCTATTAGATGAGGGTTGGTAGCCTCAAATGACCGTCGTTAAACAACCCTTTTCTCATCCGTTACTTTCTTGGTCCGGCAAGTAAGGATAAGGCGAGTTCTAACGTTGGCCACCATTAGAAAGCAATCAAAATGAAGGGAAGAACAATACATGCATAAATATCTCCCTAGAATTACCAAATACTTTGCCTACTTCGTTAATCCTTCATGGTTCCCATAACCCTAGTTGTGGATTTAGCTACTCATGTTCATAAGTAAATAATTAATGGTTGTTGGAACAATCATCAGTAGATACTTACAAAGAGATGTAAAGAAATCAAAATCTTAAAGAATGTCTCACAAAGAGATGTAAAGAAATCAAAATCCCTGTGATGTCCCATCGTCTCTGTCATAGACGTCGTGGCAGCCCATCAAGCTCCAAAGCCTTAGCCTCTCCTGCTGCCAAGTCCCGACAGCTTATCCCACGGGCCGTTGTAGGTGTGACGCCTATGGTGGCATGCCCTTTTGCCAAGAAAAACAGCAATACTTAGGCATTTTCATCTTTTAAGTACTTTTCCCTGCACATGCAACAAAAGACATCCAATCCAACAAAATGTACTTAAGAACTCCCAAAAATCCTTAGTTTCAAGCGCCGAAAGTGCCATCAACACCCTCAACTTAGAATGTTTGCTTGTCCTCAAGCAGTAAGCGAAAAAAACTAAACGACGATTAAGTAGAATAAAACCAAAAACTATACAGCAACCTGATTCATTCCCTTTCAAACCTTAAAATAGTACCCCACTCCTTAACAACTCAAATCCCAGTGCATTTTATCAAGTTAGCAAACCAACATAAAACGAATCCATGAGTGACAACATGAAATTTGTGAGTAAGCTAGCATACACAGTAGAAATTCAAACCGAGTAATTTGTTATCGTAGTCTGCTCTAGTGCCCTCACAACAAAGAAGTCCTGAATCACACATATATCAATTTAACAAACAAGGACTGGGAAACCGCTCACTCTCACAAAGAAATTCAAGCTGCACATGTACAATACCATAGGCTTTCCTTTATTTTCTATGCTTAGACTTTTAAATAGTTCGGTTAGGATCACTATAGTACTTTATTAGGCTTGTAATGTAGGCTTAGGGACGGGAATGGTACATTTGGGTAAATAGTGACTATGCCCTCCTTGAAACTACAATTACATCTTTATTTTCTCCACTTTTCAGGCCTTACATTTTTCCTCCCTTATTCTCCTTTCTTTCAAGCCTTTTTACTTTTATCAAGCTTTGGGTGTGGTTTCTATCGTATTTTTGCACGCTTCTTTTCATTCATATCTTTTTTTTTTCTTTTTAACACACAAGCCACACCCAACTTCTTTCTTTCTATAACTAACCCACTCTTTTCATACCCAACACCTCTTACTTACCCCCACAGTAGCTACCCTCAACTTAGGTTTTAAGCCTAAGTTAAGGTGCACAATGTCCAAGGAGGGACCAAGGCCAAAACAGAGATTTATAGTAAACATGGAAGGTGAATAGGCTATCAACAAAAAGGTTAAACTTTTAGGCTCAAATTCAGGGATCAAAGGGATTACTTTTCATTTGGTAGGTATTTTGGTTGAAGTGGGCAAATTAAAAAATGGCCTATGATCATGTCCTAACTAACCCATTCTACAATAACAGCACGACCAACCATACAAGTTCAGATTGCAAAGTACAGCAAGAACACATACTAAGCAGCTCACTTCACACATGGCATAGAGTTTATACTATTGATTAGCTAACTATCGGTTCATGCTTTAGCTTAAGTTACTTATATCAGTTATATACATGTTGTCATTTACAGATCCATCAAGGTCATTTCTAACACCTTACTGCACAAAAATTTGGAGGGGTCTCTGTTTCTCAAAAAAATAAACTATGGCTGCATTCAGTTTCTAATTCACTTCTACAAACACACATCCTATACTAGACATGTCTATTCAACAGAAATTAAAAAGTCCTCAGGGAAAGAACATAGGAAAGAAAACCCTAAGGATGCTGATACCATCTAGATACCCTCATGGGTTGCCTGCCATGCAATGCTTGATTTAATGTCATGGCACAACGCCGGTGTTTTCGCTACTCAGACTTCGCCAAAACACTCTACAAAAAGCCCAGATGACCACAGCTGCCCCTACCCCATCTAAAAAGTTATGCATTGTCCCTAATGTATAATAAAATAGTACAATGAGAGATATAAGGCATATCTGTGGAGCCTAAGTGCGGTCATCAGGTGTAGTAGTAACCGAGCCCACTAAATTTATGCCCGCAGTAGTCTCTTAAATAAAAGCTACCTCTGCAGACCTTGCAACAACATCATCAGCTGCCCGAGCATCATAAACTTCACTCACTCCCACAATGGGGTCTAAAAAAGTTACATATGTCACATCGGCAACACCACTAGCCGAGCCACCCGTCTCAATGGCATCCAACTGAATTTGATGTGTAGCTAGGGAATCTTTCTCTGCTTTCCTCCTCTCTTTCTTCACCTTTTTAGCCTCACAATCCTCTTTCTTTTTCTGATATTTTGGATTCAATGGTCCATCACCTTCTTGAACATGCTTATCTTTTCTTTTACTCTTTTTGTGAGGCTTCGATGACTCTTTGTCAGCCCCTTTTTCTGGTCCCTTTGTAGCTTCTCCTTCCTTGTCTTGTCTAACTGGTGATGTGCCGGTATTCTACGGCACATTTGATGCCTTTAACTAAGAATACTCGCAAGTTTTTAAGCAACCTTTTGTGGTTTTTGATGTTTTTATGTTGTATTTGTAGGAAATGGAGACAAGGATAGAAAGGAATTGAAAAATACTCAAAACTAAGTAACACTGGTTAGGCTTGACGGAGGGCCTGACGGCTCATCATACAGGTGACTGACCATCAGGGGAGCCACCAAACCTGGCAGCAGCTAAAGGATGCACTGGTTATGGTGACGGTTGGTGTGATGGCCCGTCACACCCGTGACTGCCCGTCAAACAAGCCGTCAAATTAAAACTTAATGAGATCATGCACTGGTTATGGGTGACGGTTGGCATGACGGGCTGTCACACCTGTGACTGACCGTCAGCCAAGCCGTCAAGTTAGAGCTAATGGAGACGATGCACTGGTTATGGGTGACGGTTGGCGTGATGAACCGTCATACCTGTGACTGACTGTCAGCCAAGCTGTCAACGCGAAGCGGTACTCCGAAAATTCTATTTTTGGACTTTATTTCCTGGATTGCTATAAATACCCAGTGTTAGGGTTATTTTAATTATTCATTAACTAATAGTTTGTGCGACGGTTGAGCGACTTTTTGAGAGGAGAAAACACGACAAACACGTTTTTCTTCTTCTTCTTATTCTTCCATTGTTCTTGGGATTTTGGCTTCTTGTTCTTGGATAATTGAAGATTGTGTTCATATATCATAAGAATCTTTTCTCTCTATTATGAATATGATTTTCTTCTCTTTCCCTAATAGCATGAGTAGCTAACTTTCCACAACCAGGGTTATGGGAGCCATGACAAAAGTAGCAATATAAATTCCGGGTAGTATTGGGTTCAATCTATATGTTGTCACGTCGTTAATCATTCATTATTAATGTTTTCTAGTGGTTGCAAACATTAGGACATGCCTATGTTTAATTTGCTTGAGCAGAGAGATTAAAACCGGGAAATTTGATTAACTACGAGGATTCGAGACTACCAACTCTCATCTTATGATTAATGCTGTAACTAGATTAATCTACTTGATGTTTAGGATTAAAATAAGAAAATTCACCTTTTCAAGTTCAAGAGAATTGAAAAGGAAATTCGTCTATTTGGTTGAGAAACGTTTAGATGATACCATTAATTCAATCACATCGTGATATACATATAGAAAGAACCCGGTTAAGCTTTGATTCAAAATTGTTATGACGCCATGGTGAACACTTCCCTAGTTCATTCTCATATTGATTATTACTCGTAAAAACTCATAAACTATTATTTGCATTGTTCAAATATTGATCACATAAATTCCCCCGATTTACCGGAAACTATTGATTATTAGTCATCTAAATTACTAACGACTTAATTTGCACCTTATTCCCTGTGGAATCGACCCCAACCTCTGTTGGGTTCTATATTTTACGACGACCGCTTACGCTTCTTAATTTGAGGTGTAATTTGAGAGTTATCAAATTTTGGCGCCGTTGCCGGGGAATACGGTTGTTTATTAAGTCCGGTGTGTTTATTTGACTCTTAGTCGTATTTCCTGTTTTTACTTTTATTTGTTGTTTTTGTTTGTTACAGGGTACGGAGTTGTGCATGCCAAGTACCCGACGCTCGGGTGAACCAATATTACCCTACGACCCTGAGCTCGCAAGAACGCTAAGGCAAACCATGAATGCACAACAACAAGAGGCAGCGAGATTCGCTGCAGCTCAGCAAGCTTTGCTGCAGCTCAGCAAGCCCAACAACATTTGAATGCTGATGGTATTGAGGACGATGTTGAGTTGAATGATGAGGATTTAGTGGGTGAGGGAAGACCGACAGATATTATTAACAATAATGCTCTAGCAGATCAGATACCACAACAGCGAGGTAGGGGTCGACAGAAACCAAGGCAGTATGCTCTGGATGATGATGAGGATATCGACCTGGATGGAGTTGGTGCCACGGGCGCTATTGCACTTCATCTGCTAGAGCCCGAGGCCAAGTTCAACATTACTAGCACAATGCTCCAGCTGTTGAACTTAAAGGGACTATTCCGTGGTGTTGCTGGTGATGATCCAAACCGACACCTGATGAATTTTGTGGGTATCTGCAAGTCGTTCGAATTGCCTGGAGTAAGTCAGTCAGCGATCAGGCTCAGGTTGTTTCCGCTGTCTCTGTCTGATGAAACAGCGTTATGGTTGACATAGCTAACCCCTGACTCTATCACAACCTGGGGAGAGTTGAAAGGAGCTTTCCTAGAAAGGTTCTTTCCTCCCTCCAGGATGATACAGTTGAGGGATGAAATTAGCAATTTCACACAAAAACCTCATGAGGCTTTACATGAGACTTGGTTGCGGTTCAAGAAGAAGCTGACACAATGCCCGAACCATCAGTTGACCAAAAATTTCCTAATGAAAATATTCTATAGGGCTCTGAATTTGGCTACCAAGCCGATACTGGATAACGTAATAGGTGGAGCATTAATGGGTCTCACTTTTATTGAGGCCACAACTATTTTGGACAGGCTCACCAAAACCAACTGGGCTTGGCATACACGGGATACAGAGGTAGCAGCTAGCACTTATGCAATGGTTATGTCAGCAGAGCAACGCAGGAAGGAGGAAGAGCGGGATCAAGATATGGCCAATCTGAAAACGCAAATGGATTTATTGACAAAACATTTGCTGTCAGGAGATATGGAGAAAGTGAAAGTTGTGGGTTCCCAAGTAGAGCAGCAGAGTTTGAATCTGATGAGGAGGCTAATTATTTAGGGGGTTTCCAGACCAATGGTCAGGGAAACCAAGGTCGGAACTATCACAAGGACAACTACTATGAAAAAGCTGGCTACAGAGATCGTGATCAGGGGAACTGGAAAAATAAAACAGATAGAGGTGGGTTATACGTACCACCTGGTAATCGAGAAAGAGCTAGCAATGAGACAGGGACATCCAAATTAGAGAATATGATGGAGAATATGTTGTTGAAGGTGGAATCTACTGACTCCGGAGTCAAGGAAATGAAATCTGAATCATCATCAATTAGCCAATTGGTGGATTCTCATTCCACCTCAATCAAGCAGCTAGAGAAACAAATGAGTCAAGTCTCGGCGTCGCTAAATCAAAGGAAAACTGGTAAATTGCCGAGTGACACCATTCAAAACCCGAGAAATGACGGAAATTGTATGGCGATCACTACCAGGAGCGGTAATACATTACCGGAAGCACATCCAATAATTCAAAAGCAGAAAGATGATGTTATTGACGAAGATGAGCTTATTGTTGATGAAAAGGTAAGTGATGAGGGTGTGGGTGTTCAAGTTAAAAAACCCATTTTGGTAGATGATGATTCTAAATTGCTCACGGAGAAGAGAAAAGAAGTTGAAAAACGTCCAAAACAAATGCCAAAGCCTCCTCCTCCTTTCCCTCAGAGGATCAAAAAGAAGGTGGAAGACGGGAAATTCCACAAGTTTATCACCATGCTCAAGCAGATCTCTGTGAATATCCCTCTAGTGGATGCGCTTGAACAAATGCCCGGTTAAAGAAGAGGTCGGTATATTTTGAACCGGAAGACAACCTCCACCATTGTAGCGCCATTTCATTAAGGTCGCTAGTCCAAACGAAAGAAGACCCGGGTGCGTTCACTATTCCTTCCACCATAGGGGAATTTAACTTTGCAAAAGCTCTTTGTGACTTGGGGGCTAGCATAAACTTGATGCCATTAGCCATCTACCGGCAGTTGGGCTTAGGAGCTCCCAAACCGATGACTATGAGACTGTTGATGGCTGATAGATCAGTTAAATGGCCGGTGGGTATTTTGTACGATGTGCTTGTGAAGGTGGGAAAGTTCATCTTTCCGGCAGACTTCGTGATTTTGGACTGCGAAGTGGACTTTGAAGTCCCTATTATTTTGGGACGACCCTTCTTGGCAACCAGAAGGGTATTAGTAGATATGGAGAGCAATGAGTTGACTTTCAGGTTGAAAAATGAAGTGGTGAAGTTTAATGTGTGCAAGTCAATGAGGCAACCGAGGGACATGAATATCTCCTCGGTTATTGACATTGTTGCCGAATCTGATGTAATTGTTTCTGTTGAAGAGAGACTTGTTGTAGAGACGTTGGCATCGGTCATGATGAACTTCGATGATGATGACATCGAAGATTATGAAGAAATTGTAAATGTTGTGGTTGGAATGGGGTCATATTGTTACTCCCCAAAGAAATTAGATCTTGACTTGAAGAATAGACCGACACCTCTTGCAAAGCCTTCTATTGAGGAGGAGCCGGTATTAGAGCTGAAAGAGTTGCCAGACCATTTGAAGTATGCATTTTTAGGTGACAAAGATACCTTACCTGTAATCATTGCGACAGACCTTGTGGAATCACAAGTTGAAGCTTTATTATCCACACTGAGGAGACACAAGAGAGCAATCGGCTGGACCATTGCGGATATTATTGGCATCCATATTTGTACTAATAAGATACAGTTAGAAGAAGATTTCACTCCCACCACCGAGCACCAGCAGAGACTGAATCCGCCAATTCAAGAGGTGGTGAAGAAAGAAATCAACAAATGGCTCGATGCTGGAGTGGTTTACCCAATTTCTGATAGCAAATGGGTAAGCCCAGTGCAATGTGTTCCTAAGAAGGGAAGAATGATTGTGGTAGCTAATGAAAAAAATGAGCTGATTCCATTAAGACCTGTCACGGGGTGGCGAGTCTGTATGGATTACCGAAAGTTAAACTCCTGGACTCTCCGTGATCATTTCCCCATGCCTTTTATGGATCAGATGCTGGATAGATTAGCTGGAAGGGGTTGGTACTGCTTTTTGGATGGATATTCATGATACAACCACATATCTATCGCCCCGGAAGATCAAGAGAAAACCACTTTCACCTGTCCCTACGGTACGTTTACTTTTAGACACATGCCCTTTGGTCTTTGCATTGCTCCTGCAACATTCCAAAGATGCATGATGTCTATCTTTTCTGATATGGTGGAGAACACATTGGAAGTCTTCATGGATGACTTTTTGGTAGTGGGTGATGCATTTGATGATTGCTTGACTAATTTGGGTCAAGCATTGCAAAGGTGTGAAGAGTCAAACCTCATGCTAAATTGGGAGAAATGCCATTTCATGGTGAAGGAAGGAATTGTATTAGGGCACCAGATATCTATGAGAGGTCTAGATGTGGATAGAGCCAAGATAGAAGTCATCGAGAAACTACCTCCACCCATTTCAGTAAAGGGTGTGAGGAGCTTTCTTGGTCATGCCGGTTTCTACCAAAGATTCATTAAAGATTTCTCTAAGTTTTCTAACCCTTTGTGCAGGTTGCTTGAAAAAGAGACTAAGTTTGTATTTAATGCTGAGTGTTTGAGGGTGTTTGAGTGCCTGAAAGAAAAGTTAGTGGATGCTCCTATTATAATTGCCCCGGATTGGTCCAAACCGTTCGAAGTAATGTGCGATGCGAGTGGTGTTGCACTTGGAGCTGTTCTGGGACAGAAGCGAGACAAACTTTTTCACCCCATTTATTATGCTAGTAAAGCATTGAATGGGGCGCAAAAGAACTACACAGTGACAGAACAGGAGCTGCTGGCTGTTGTATACACTTTTGAGAAATCCAGAGCGTGTACAAAAGTGGTGGTGCACACAGATCATGCAGCCTTGAGGTATTTAATGACCAAGAAGGATGCAAAACCTCGATTAATCCGATGGGTGATATTGTTGCAGGAATTTGACTTTGAAGTCAAAGATCGGAAAGGGTGTGAAAACCAGGTGGCGGATCATCTGTCCAGGCTTGAGAGGGAAGAGAAAGTAGTAGATGAACTGGAGATTAATGATGCATTCCCGGATGAGAAGGTGATGGCCGCGTCACTTGATATGGTGCCTTGGTACGCCGATTTCACAAATTATGTGGTGAGTGACATGATCCCGGAAGATATGAACTTCCACAAGAAAAAGAAATTTTTCTATGATGCAAGTAAGTTTTTCTGGGATGAGCCGTATTTATTCCGGTTGTGTGCTGACAACATAGTAAGGAGATGTGTATCGGAAGTGGAAATGACAAGAATCTTGCAAGCTTGTCATTCGTCCCCAGTTGGAGGACATCATGCGGGTAATCGAACCACTCGAAAAATCTTACAATGTGGTTATTATTGGCCGACAATCCAGAAATATTCATATGAATTTGCCAAGTTCTGTGATCAATGCCAACGAAGAGGAGCAATCTCTCGCCGACATGATTTGCCCATGTCCACTATTTTGGAGGTTGAGTTGTTCGACGTATGGGGGATAGATTTCATGGGCCCTTTGACAACTCTTATGGGAACCATTACATCTTGGTAGCAGTGGATTATGTTTCAAAGTGGGTAGAGGCGGTTGCTTTTGCCGATAACGAAGGGAGAAGTGTGGTGGCTTTTCTAAAAAGAAACATCTTTGCTCGGTTTGGCACCCCTCGCACAATCATAAGTGATGGAGGGTCACATTTTTGCAATAAGGTGTTCCGGGCTGCTCTAGCAAAATATGGGATGAAGCAACACAAAGTAGCCACACCTTATCACCCCCAAACAAGTGGGCAAGTCGAAGTGTCCAACCGTGAAATTAAAGACATATTGGCAAAGTCTGTTAATGTGAACCAGTGAAATTAGGCAAGAAAGCTGGATGACGCACTCTGGGAGTACCGAACAGCATTTAAAATGCCAATAGGTATGTCTCCTTACCAATTTGTTTTTGGTAAAGCTTGTCACTTGCCCGTGGAACTTGAGCACAAAGCCCTTTGGGCGCTCAAAAAGTTAAATCTTAGTTGGAGATATGCAGCGGAACTAAGGTTTGAACAGTTGAATGAGATGGACGAGTTCCGATTGCGAGCATATGAGAGATCCGCTCTCTACAAGAAACGAATGAAGCTATACCATGACAGAAAAATTGAGAAAAGGGAGTTCAAAGTTGGGGACTTGGTATTGTTGTTCAACTCCAGGTTCAAATTATTTCCCGGAAAACTCAAATCCAAATGATCCGGACCATTCAAAGTACACAAAATGTTTCCATCCAGTGTGGTTGAACTCAAAAATACGGATGGTGAGTTGTTCAAAGCCAATGGGCAGAGGGTAAAGCAATATCTGGGCCTCCCGGAGGAGGTACATGTTCTGTCTCTGGTGTATCTTGATTAAGTCTAAGTAATCAAGACATCCGCGTCGTGGTGCGATGTTAAATCAGGCGTTGTATGGGAGGCAACCCATGAATTGTTGTTGTATTATGATCTTAGGAAAATTTGATTTGTTAGAAGTGGTTAATTTGTGCGTTGAGTGTGCAGGTACAAAAAGGTGGAAGTAACAGTATGTTCTGTCTACGGGTGACGATTCCTGTTGGTGGGTCGTAACTGGATGATGGACCGTCACACAAACCGTCATAGTCGGACAAATATTTATCCCCACTGTTAAGTGGTGACGGTAAGAGTGACGGACCGTCACAGCTTTGGTGGACCGTCATTCCAGGCCGTCACCAAGGCACTCACAAGGGATCACTGTTTATGTAAGACACACTAAGTGATGGGCCGCCAAGTTGTTGACGGACCGTCACTTGGGCCACCACATCAGGTAAGTATTAAATTTTTGGTGCCCCGACCCAAAACCAACCCAACCCGCTACTCACCTAAACCCGCCTAAATATATTGAAATCACCTTCATCATCTTCCCACTCATATTCTACTCTCAAGCCCCAACCCTCCATTAAAATCAAAATCCTCTCTTCCCCAAGCAAATCCCACATCCCCATCGTCCATTTTTTTTCACCAGTCGTCCAAAACACACGAACCAAATTTCCCGTCGATGAATAGGGTTGTCCATCGGTTCTGTAAATCTAAAAGGAATAGAAGTTTTTTCTATCTCACTAACAAAATCAAGGTATGATTCTAAGCTCTTCCTCGTTGGAATTATTGAATAACATTATGTCGAAATACCGGAGGAAATTGTTGGGTTTGTATATTTGTGAAATTGTGATAATGTAAATGTTGTTGGGTATGAGTGGTGTTGTTGTTTGAAATCATAAATTTGACATGGGTGAAGTCTTGAGTAACCCATGGGATTAAATACATGATGGGTGGTGACTTTGTGAAATCAAATCCCGCAAAGAATGGGAAAACCCTGAATAGAGCATAAGGTGTTCGAGGAAATGCCTCAAAGAAAGGAAAACACGATGTCTCAACCTGACGGTTGGCATGATGGCCCATCACACCTGTGACTGCCTGTCAGCCAAGCCGTCAACAATAAACAGTTCACTGTCTTAGAGTGATGGCTGGTGTGATGGTCCATCACCCATTTGACTGACAATCACCCAAACCGTCACTCTGAGACAGTGGCGATATTTGAGTTTTTTCCTGTTCTCATGTGTTTGAACTTGTTCACGTGCAGGTACATGGCCCCCAAACAACAAACACCTCACGGTCAAGCACAAAAGAGGAAAGAAAGATCCGCTATCACTCGGACCCTAATAGATGAATCGAGTAGCGAAGAAGAAGCAGTTGAAGCCCCGGCTTACCAGACTAGGCTATCTAAACGAAGAAACACCCAAGTCTCCCAGTCTATAGAGGAGAGTGGGTCATTTAGCAGTAGGTCGGGGAGTGATAGTGGATCTGAAGAAAGTGGTAGCTTCAGCCCCAGTCCGGAGGATGTAAGTGGTACTGAAACCATCAAAAATGCAGAGAGGGCACCCATGGATAGAGATTCAATACGGTGGGCAGTTGAGGGTGCTCGGAAGCACTATCTTGACGGTCTTACCAAAACAATGTCGAGGAGCCACAAAAGACCGATAGCTGAAGAAGTTCAAATTATTACCACGGATCTGCCAGAATACCCAGTTCTTCAGACACAGTTTCAGAGGTACCATCTTGAGTGGATGAGCTCACCTCTAGGATTCTATTATCCAGAACTAGTCCGGGAATTCTATGCAAACTATTTGGCACTGTTGGAGAGCATATGTGAGAAAGGAAAAGGGGTTAAATCAGCACCAAGGCAGGACAAGGTTCCAGTTCGGGGTAAACAAGTAAACATCTCCCGAGAGACGATTAACAGAGTCCTCTTTGGCCCAGAATACATTCCTCCACCTGATATGCCAGAGTTTCATGACAAGATTGCCAACACATACTCGCAGAGACCATGGTTAGCACAGACATTTACTGATGGCTCACCATCTTGGCTAACTCACAGGGGACGGATATCGAAGCAATCACTAAGCTTCGTAGCAATGTTTTGGTGGGCTGTTGTGCGGTACAGGCTATTTCCTACAGGTGGAGACACTAATTTGGATGAGGGAAGAGCCATCCTTGTGGCATGTTTGATAGCCGGGTATGTCATCAACTTCGGAATGATAATTGCAGACAAGATGCGGACCAGGGCAATAAAAACTACTTCTTCTTTGCCGTTCCCGTGTCTGTTTACTGAGCTATGCAGGTGTTTAGAGGTACCGATATTGGACGGTATTGATGAGCAAGTGACAACGTCATCCACGCAAAATATTGACAAATCAAAGGATGACACTAAGTTTGACATGAGGATTCATAAGCCTCAGATCTTTGAGGAACCAACCACAACCACCTCCGAGGCGACCGACACTACATCAAGCACAGAGATGCCACTTCCGGTGTTTGATCCGAAGACTTCATAAACAAAGAGAGCTACTGCCGAAAGCTCTGGCACTGCAGCAAGGCCTCCTTTACCACCGGAATATCACATGAATCCTCGAAATTTTGCTAAAATGGTGCAGAAGCAGAAACAGATGGATAAACAAATTGCCGCTTGGACGGACTTGTTCAAACCCACCATTGATGAAGTAATACGGAAGGCTCTAAAGCCATTCAAGGGGCTGCGTGCAAGGGTCGATGCGATGGAAACCCGGATGGAGGCAAGGCTAAATGAAATGAGCATCCCGGACCTGGCAAGATTTAATGTGGAACTGAAGAAGGTAAAGGATGATATCACCGCCCTCAAGCAAGAAAAAATGCTTTATGATGAGACTTCGGAGTTTGTGGACTTGGAAGAAGAAACCATTATAGTGGATTTGATAGGTCGGCCACTGAGAATTAATGAACCCCAAGCAGGTGAAAGTTGGGTAAAGAAGTCAAAAAAGAGAAAGCACAGAAATAAATCAGCCGAGGACGACGAGTTAGAGGTGGCAAAGCAGCGGTCGGTAGTAGACGAGTAGCTGCGACAGGAAAGAGTGCGTGCCCAAGCAGGTGGGGCATCATCCAGTGAAGTACTGGAATCTGGAGAGACTCCAGATGTTAATGAGCTGCGTACGCCGGTCGAAACCGGTGTCATGGATCCTCATACCGAAACCTAAATTTCCCAGGTACCCCTATGCCTTTGTTCTGTATATCTGTTTTGTTGAGCATTGAGGACAATGCTAGATTCTTTTGTTAGGGGTAGGGGTATTACCACCGAAGGTTTTTATTGTCGTGTTTCTTTTCCTTCGGTGTGCTATCTAGTAGAACTGACATGTTTAAGTTGTTTTTACTTTCATTAGTAGGTGATGTTGTAGCAAGCATGACTGTGAATGGTTAAAATAAAAAGGAGCCCCCTCCGAAAAAGTTATTTTTTGTACTTGTGTATGGAAAATTTACTGTTATGGATCCTTGAGTGTCTTTGTATGCATGTGCGAAGAACGATCTTGTTTAGCCTGAATTGTTGTTTCAATGGTTGGTAGTGTATGGTTTCCTGATACCAAGTGTGTGTGAGCTTATTGTTATAAACTCTAACTCTGTGCATGCATCTAGAACTTGCTCGGTCTATTTCGTTAAGGTTGAAGTTGGTTGCTTAGGAAAGGATCACAGGCCATTTTTGTGTACAGTCCACTTAGCCTATAAGACCGTCCAAATGCAAATAATCCTTTTGATTCCTGTTTGAGCCATAATTGACCCTATTATTTCAATAACCTGTCACCGTTTCTTTATACTTTGAATCCCTATCTTGGCCCTGGTCCTTCCTTGGACATCGTGCACCTCAACTCATGTAATCAACCTAAGTTAAGGGTGGCTACTATAGAGGTAAATGATAAGAAAAATAGGATGGACAAGATTGGTTGTGGATAGAAGGAAAATTTCATGTGTGTGCCTAAGAAAAAAAATAAAAAAAAATAAAAAAAAGAGAAACAAAAAAGAGATGAAAAAGAATTGTCAAAATAAAGAGGACGCACCTGTAGCTAGAAAGAAGGAAATAAAAAGGTGAATAAGGATGGACGAAGTAAAGTTAAGTGGAAATAGTAGGTCGGTGATTCCAAGGAGGGTTTAGTCACTATTCCCCAAACGTATCCTACCTGCACCCGAAGCCTCATTACAAGCCAAAACAAGTCCTGTAGTGATCATGAGCGTCTTTCTGAAAAACTGAAATAGAATAGCAAGGGCAAGCCTATGGCATCGATGTGCATTGTTTGAAATCATTTGTGAGCGTGAGCGTCTTACTTAGTTCCAAAACTCTGTGTGTGGGACTTCCTTGTGGTGAGAGCATCGAGATTTCAATATTACTTTCTGATTGTTGGGATAGCGATTCATGTATTTGTAGAATGTTCAGTCACATCGGCATGACACCCTTGGATCCTGATGAGTTAGCTTTTCAGAACACTTTTGTAGTACGGGGGGAGCTTGGTTTGAATTGCTTGAATCATTGATTAGCCATGGTTGCTAGAAACATGTTCTATAGCGTCGTAGTTGAGTCGTCAGTTTTATTTCTGTTGTCATGTTGCTTGAGGACAAGTGAACATTTTAAGTTGAGGGTGTTGATGTGCCGGTATTCTATGGCACATTTGACGCCTTTAACTAAGAATACTCGCAAGTTTTTGAGCAACCTTTTGTGGTTTTTGATGTTTTTATGTTGTATTTCCAGGAAATAGAGACAAGGATAGAAAGGAATTGAAAAATACTCAAAACTAAATAACACTGGTTAGGCTTGACGAAGGGCCTGACGGCTCGTCACACAGGTGACTGACCGTCAGGGGAGCCACCAAACCTGGCAGCAGCTAAAGGATGCACTGGTTATGGTGACGGTTGGCGTGACGGCCCGTCACACCCGTGACTGCCCGTCAGACAAGCCGTCAAATTAGAGCTTAATGAGATCATGCACTGGTTATGGGTGACGGTTGGCGTGACAGGCCGTCACACCTGTGACTGACCGTTAGCCAAGCCATCAAGTTAGAGCTAATAGAGACCATGCACTGGTTATGGGTGACGGTTGGCATGACGGACCGTCACACCTGTGACTGACCGTCAGCCAAGCCGTCAACACGAAGCGGGACTCCGAAAATTCTATTTTCGGACTTTATTTCCTGGATTGCTATAAATACCCAGTGTTAGGGTTATTTTAATTATTCATTAACTAATAGTTTGTGCGACGGTTTGAGCGACTTTTTGAGAGGAGAAAACACAACAAACACGTTTTTCTTCTTATTATTATTCTTCCATTGTTCTTGGGATTTTGGCTTCTTGTTCTTGGATATTTGAAGTTTGTGTTCATATATCGTAAGAATATTTTCTCTCTATTATGAATATGATTTTCTTCTCTTTCCCTAATAGCATGAGTAGCTAACTTCCCACAACTAGGGTTGTGGGAGCCATGGCAAAAGTAGCAATATAAATTCCGGGTAGCATTGGGTTCAATCTATATGTTGTCACGTCGTTAATCATTCATTATTAATGTTTTCTAGTGGTTGCAAACATTAGGACATGCCTAGGTTTAATTTGTTTGAGCAAAGAGATTAAAACCGGGAAATTTGATTAACTACGAGGATTCGAGACTACCAACTCTCGTCTTATGATTAATGTTGTAACTAGATTAATCTACTTGATGATTAGGATTGAAATAAGAAAGTTCACCTTTTCAAGTTCGAAAGAATTGAAAAGGAAATTCGTCTATTTGGTTGAGAAACATTTAGATGATACCATTAATTCAATCACATCGTGATATACATATAGAAAGAACCCGGTTAATCTTTGAGTCGAAATTGTTACGACGCCATGGTGAACACTTCTCTAGTTCATTCTCATATTGATTATTACTCGTAAAAACTCGTAAACTATTATTTGCATTGTTCAAATATTGATCACATAAATTTCCCCCATTTACCAGAAACTATTGATTATTAGTCATCTAAATTACTAACGACTTAATTTGTACCTTATTCCCTGTGGGATCGACCCCAACCTCTGATGGGTTCTATATTTGACGACGACCGCTTACGCTTCTTAATTTGAGGTGTAATTTGAGCATTATCAAATTTTGGCACCGTTGCCGGGGAAGCAGCGGTCAGTAGTAGACGAGTAGCTGCGACAGGAAAGAGTGCGTGCCCAAGCAGGTGGGGAATCATCAAGTGCAGTACCGGAATCTGGAGAGACTCCAGATGTTAATGAGCTGCGTACGCCGGCCGAAACCGGTGTCACTGATCCTCATACCGAAACCTAAATTTCCCATGTACCCCTATGACTTTGTTCTGTATATCTGTTTCGTTGAGGATTGAGGACAATGCTAGATTCTTTTGTTAGTGGTAGGGGTATTACCAACGAAGGTTTTTGTTGTCATGTTTCTTTTCCTTCGGTGTTCTATCTAGTAGAACTGGCATGTTTAAGTTGTTTTTACTTTCATTAGTAGGTGATGTTGTAGCTAGCATGGCTGTGAATGGTTACAATAAAAAGGAGCCTCCTCCGAAAAAGTTGTTTTTTGTACTTGTGTATGGAAAATTTACTGTTATGGATCCTTGAGTGTCTTTGTATGCATGTGCGAAGACCGATCTTGTTTAGCCTGAATTGTTGTTTCAATGGTTGGTAGTGTATGGTTTCCTGATGCCAAGTGTGTGTGAGCTTATTGTTATAAACTCTCACTCTATGCATGCATCTAGAACTTGCCCGGTCTATTTTGTTAAGCTTGAAGTTTGTTGCTTAGGAAAGGATCACATGCCCTTTTTGTGTGCAGTCCACTTAGCCTATAACACCGTCCAAATGCAAATAATCCCTTTGATCCCTGTTTGAGCCATAATTGACCCTATTATTTCAATAACCTGTCACCGTTTCTTTTTAACTTTGAATCCCTATCTTGGCCCTGGTCCTTCCTTGGAAATTGTGCACCTCAACTCAGGCAATCAACATAAGTTGAGGGTGGCTACTATAGAGGTAAATGATAAGAAAAATAGGATGGACAATATTAGTTGTGGATAGAAGGAAAATTTCATGTGCGTGCCTAAGAAAAAAAAAAAAGAGAAACGAAAGAGAGAATTGAAAAGGAAATTCGTCTATTTGGTTGAGAAACGTTTAGATGATACCATTAATTCAATCATATCGTGATATACATATAGAAAGAACCCGGTTAAGCTTTGAGTCGAAATTGTTACGACGCCATGGTGAACACTTCCCTAGTTCATTCTCATATTGATTATTACTCGTAAACTATTATTTGCATTGTTCAAATATTGATCACATAAATTCCCCCATTTACCGGAAACTATTGATTATTAGTCATCTAAATTACTAACGACTTAATTTGCACCTTATTCCCTGTGGGATCGACCCCAACCTCTGTTGGGTTCTATATTTGACGACGACCACTTACGCTTCTTAATTTGAGGTATAATTTGAGCGTTATCAACTGGCTGAAGCTCAGGATCTACAAAGTCCCATAAGTCGAGCGTAGGCTCCGTAGTGATCTGTGGTAAGACTATTGGAGCCCTAGCTTGAGAAGGTGAGGGGTTCTTCAGCTGATCCATGTCAGCCCTAAGCTCCGCTATTTCTCTTTTGAGTTCTGTCAGCTCTACCGCTCCTATTTATTTTAGATTCTCATCCACCCTATCTTCCAATGCGTCAAACCGGGCATTTACATTGAGAAAAGGTGCTAAGATCCTCTGAATTGATGCATTATAAATTGGCTAAAATTGTTCTGCAAACGCCTTCATCTGTCCTTTTAGCTCAATGGTCCTTTGGACTATGTTTGCAAAATTTGCCGGATGAAAAGCAAAGATGGAGTTAGATTCCTCTATTGGAGGTGCTGCAGAAGAAGATGGACCAGCTGCGGTGTGCTCGGACTAGATACCTTGTGGTGTGGGCGTAGCCATAGGGCACATTGTCACCTACGGAGTCGGTACATGTGCCTCTAGGGTAAGAGCCAGGGGTTCAGATGTACCGCTCAGACCTAACACTCTAGTCATTTGGATCTTTCTGGATGGTGTGTCCTTGTGGCTCATTTATCACGATCAATCCCTACATACTTTGGGACATTTGCTTCCTCACACAATTCAGTTATGAGGCAGGGAAATAGGTATAATGAACTAATTTTCGTGACTCTGACTCAGATTTCTTCTGTGATGATTTTCCCAAAGTTCAAATTGTACTTAGACATCAGACTAGCCACTAGGATGACCCATTCAAGAGTCAGCTGATTATCGTCACCTGTCAGCATAAGTCAGAGTCGCTCTAGTGCCCACCAGAATTTTGCCTTAAAAGATAGAGAAGCTTTAGTGATCTGTGGCTTGTCTTGGTCGAGCCATTTTAGTGTCCCAGTCATTGTCAAGAACTTAGCCAATCACTTTGTTTGTTTCAGCTCATTCTTCACCGATAGTCATAATCAAAGGTGTCCGTGGTCACCACATACTCATGCCCAAAGAGAAATCTACTTAGGGTTTCGGCCGAGATGTTTATCAGGATACCTATTACTGGTACGCTCTCAAGAGCGGGCAAGTCTGCAATTTTCTGGCCCTTTTTACATAAACCTTCCTAGATGGCCTGATAGTTTGCATAAAACTCTCTCAGGGTGTCAGCTAAAAATCTGGAAGTGGCTTACTAGTCTAGCCTAACTTGTAGTACCAAAAGTATTCATCAAGCTTAGGGAAATTTTTATGCTTGAATGGATCTATCCTCCATTCCTCAGCGATAGGTCTTCTCATATTTCCTCTTGCTATTACCTCGAGGCCATAGTCATAGATTTTCCTTGACCCTTAGATATTCCATCTAGCTCTATCTCTAGCAAGTACCAGTGTTGCGCCAGGGCCAGATAGAATGGGTGAAAGAGTCTCCCTTTCCGGAGTAGTGGTTTCTGTGTCGGTGTTAGCATCATTCCTCTCTCCCAACTCAGTCCCAGTTTCCAAGCCACTAGAAACCTGGGTAACTATTTCCTGCCCCCCTTTTTCTTGTAGAGAGGCATGGTCTCTTTATGCACTGGACTCAGTCGAGTCGGAGGAGGAATCTTCGTTCTCTACAGGTGCATTATTTCCTTCCTCTTCAGACTGAGAAAGAGTGACTATCATCTTTCTTTGACTTGGCCGGACGAGGGGGGTGTTGTCTGAGTCGCTCTTCTCGGCTTTGGAATCAATAGTTTGATCCTTTAGCCGAGACTTGACTGAAGTCTCCTTTGCTTTCTGGGGTACTCCTCATCGGAGTGGTGTTTTTGGAGCTATGTAGTACCTGTAGGGAAACTTCAGTAGCAATCAGAACCAAAAATACAAAACCAGAAAAATTTTACACTTAGCAAATTTTCAGAAAATTTGGCCTCCCACGGGCGTTGGAGGTCCGACGGCCTATGGCACAGGGCGTCATAATGATCCAGTGAATATTACAGGTGAAATAGTCCTCCCACGACCCTATGCCACGGGCATGGGAGGTCCGACATCCCGTGGGACAGGGCATTGGATTGTGATAGTGGGATTTTTAAGGATAAGCTGTCCTCCCACGATCTCTTGCCACGGTCGTGGGAGGTACGATGTCCCGTCGGGTCGTGCGTCGGTTCTGAACAGAGGCTTTTTCAAGCCTTGAACCATTTCAAACAACCTGACCGACACCTATCATGCCTCAGATGGACCGTCTGCTGGCCCGTCGGATCAAGTCAGGCGCACAAACATTTCTCTACCCCTTTCTTTCAGATAGTACCACTTATTCATCACCCAAACTTCCACATAACACATTAACAAGTGAAATCATCACCCATACCCCAGACCAAATTCACAACCCTATTTTACATTTTGATCTTCATACAAACAATTGCACACAAAAACATAGTTCAAGTCTAGGGTTTCATTACAATTGCTAACAACCTAGTTGCTTCATTACAATCCCATTGGCATTTACACACCAAGACACAATTTTAAAAACCCATGAGAAAGTAAACTTATTCTTGGTTTTGCACAAAGCTTAACTAAACTTGAGTATTCAGTATTGAACTTGCTAGATGATGCTAGAGATTGAGAAGATTATATGGAGTATGAGTAGGGGGACATGAATCATATGGGGTGATTGTTGATAGTGGGTTGAGAGAACTTTTGGGTATTTGATTTGTGGAGGGAGAGAGTAACGTATAGGAGAGAATTTGACCTCAATTTAATTGAGGTCAAAATTTTAATCGACGTAGGGGAAAAGGGATTTGGGTTCCGCATCAGATCAGGTCAAAAGGTTAAAACAATTAAAAAATATTGACCTATTTTGACCGACCCAGACGACGGGCTATGCGACGCCCATCGAGCTTGCGATGGCCCATCGAGCTTTACTTACCTGGGCGTCTGAAACTGATTTCCCACGATCGTCGGTGCCATGATGGCCAATCTCATGGGATTTGGTAATGATCCTGCGGCTTGTTGCATTTATGTTAGTGGCTTCACGCCCATCCCCATGCCTATCAGAGCCACGACGGCCTATCACATAGAGCGTGGAAATAAGGCAGACCACAAGTTTCCAAGACTTAGAATTTATGGTCCCACGGGCGTGGTGCCTGTGAAGGCCCATCATAGAGCCCGTGGAGCCCCTATTTCCCGCAGTTCTTGCAATTTTTTTTATTGTCTCCCTCCTTCCTGCAAATTCAACACATATTAGACCATGGGTTGCCTCACATACAGTGCCTTATTTAATGTCGCGGCACGACACAAGCATTTTAGTTACTCAGAATTCACCAAAACACTTTACAAAAGGAATAACCAACAAAACATAAAATACAATGCAAGTTTATAGGTTGCCTCCTATGCAGCGCCTGATTTAACGTCACAGTAGGATGCAGGTTGCTTGATTACTCAGACTTTATCAAGTTCATTGAGAAGGACAATTTCATCAAGGCTCCAGGCTTCAATGTTTTTGAGCTCCTCTGCTGTGCCGAAATAGGCTTTGATCCGCTGTCCATTAGCCTTGAACCTCTTCCCTTCATGGTTTTCAAGTTCAACGGCCCCATAAGGAAAGACTTGTACCACCTTGAATGGTCCAATCCACTTGGACTTTAACTTTCCAGGAAATAAGTGAAGTCTAGAATTGAAAAGCAGGAAAAAGTCCCTCGACTGGAAGTTTCTCCGTTCTATCTTCCTGCCATGGTAAAACTTCATCTTCTCTTTATACAAGGCTGAACTCTTATTTGCATTCAGACGAAACTCATCCAGCTCATTTAATTTCCCAAGCCGCTGCAATGATGCCTCCAACCAATCTAAGGTCACCTTCTTCAATGCCTATATTGCCTTATGCTCCAACTTAACTGGAAGATGGCACGCCTTACCAAACATAAGCTGATATGGTGACATACCTATTGGGGTCGTTAATGCAGTTTGGTACGCCCACAAAGCATCATCTAACTTCCATAACCAATCCTTTCTATTGCCATTAACAGTCTTCGACAGGATTGACTTTATCTCTCTGTCGGAAACCTCCACTTTTCCACTAGTCTGAGGATGATAAGGGGTTGCAACTCTGTGTTTTACTCCATATTTCTCAAGCAAAGCACGAAACAACTTTTTGCAAAAGTGAGAGCCTCCATTACTAATTATTTCCCTTGGCATACCAAACTTGGAGAAGATGTTCTTTTTCAAGAATGTTCTGACACACTTGCCTTCAATACTGGGAAGCGCAACCGCCTCCATCCACTTAGTACATAGTCCACAACCACCAATATGTACTGGATTCCATTGGACATCACAAAAGCACCCATGAAGTCTATACCCCAAATTTCAAACAACTCAATCACAAGGATGGGATTAAGGGGAAGCTCATGCCTCCTTGATATGCCTCCTTTCCTTTGACATTTGCTACAAGCCTTAGCAAACTCATGGGCGTCTTTGTGAATAGTCATCCAATAGTAGCCGCATTGTAAAATCTTATGTGCAGTACGCATACCACTATGATGACCCCCAACAGGGGATGAATGGCAAGCCTTCTAGTATGTCCATCATCTCAGCTTCAGGCACACATCTCTGGAACATAGTATCAGCACACATGGAACAAGAATGGCTCTTCCCAGAAGTATTTCTTGACATCAGACATGAACTTTATTCTTTGGTGGACAGACATATCATCAGGTACAAAATCACTTGCCAAATAGTTGACAATGTCAGCAAACCATGGAATCAAATCTTGCGAAGCGGCTAACACTTGTTCATCAGGAAACTAGTCATCTATCTCCTTCTCATAATTTATCTTCAACATTGCCTCTTCTTCAAGTCTAGGGAATTGGTCTGCTACCTGGTTCTCTGTACCCTTTTCGTTCCTTGACTTCAAAATCAAACTCTTATAGAAGCAACACCTATCTAATCAGCCTTTGCTTAGCATCCTTCTTTGCCATAAGATAACGAAGACATGCATGGTCAGTATGCTCCACCACCTTGGTGCCAAGAAAGTAAGATCTGAATTTTTCAAAAGTAAAGACCACATCAAGCAACTCCTACTCTGTGACAGTATAATGTTTTTGAGCCGGGTTAAGTGCTTTTCTAGTGTATTATTTAGGATGAAGAATCTTTTCGCGCCTCTGTCCTAGGACTGCTCCTAGCGCCACTCCACTAGCATTGACCAATCAGGAGAAATAATGATAGGAGTTGAGACCAACTTTTATTTATGGAACTCGAATGCCTTCAAACATGCATCATCAAAAACAAACTTTACCTCCTTTTCCAATAATTTTCACAATGGATTAGCAATTTTGGAGAAGTCCTTGATAAACCTTCTATAGAAACCAACATTCCCCAAAAAGCTTCGAATCCCCTTCACTGAAACTGGTGGAGGCAATTTTTCAATCACCTCAATTTTTGTTTTATCGACCTCAATACCTTTCTTGGAGATCCAATGGCCAAGCACTATACCCTCTTTCACCATGAAGTGACACTTTTCCTTGTTCAGCACCAGATTACACTCTTCACATTGTTTCAGCACACAACTCAGATGATCCAAACACAAAAGTATCACCCACTACCAAAAAGTCATCCATAAATACCTTAATAGTGTCTTTCACCATGTCTGAGAAATTAGACAGTATGCAACGCTAAAATATCGCTGGTGCATTACATAAACCAAAAGGCATCCTCTTGAAAGTAAACTTCCCATATGGACAGGTGAAAGTGGTCTTCTCTTGGTCTTCAGGAGCAATCAACATCTGATTGTATCCCGAATAACCATCAAAAAAACAATACCATCCTCTACCAGCAAGATAATCTAACATATGATCCATGAACAACATCAGAAAATGGTTCTTTTTAGTCCATGCATTCAGCTTCCTGTAATCCATGCATATGCGCTAGCCCGTGACTGGCCTCATCAGAATCAACTCATTCATTACATTTGGGACTACAATAATCCCACCCTTCTTCACACATTGAACCAGGTTCACCCACTTGCTGTCTGCAATAGGGTAAACCACACCTGCATCCAGCCACTTAATAATCTCCTTTTTGATGACCTTTTGCATAGCCTGATTCAACCTACGCTGGTGCTCAATACTCGGAATACAATCTGGCGCGAGCTGAATTTTATGCATACATATTCCAGGCGGGATCCCTATTATATATGTGATTGTCCAACCAGTGTCCTTCTTAAACCTTTTCAAAATAGAAACCAGAGCCTCAACCTGCCCTTCAACTAAGTCTGCAGCAATAATAACTGGCAAGGTCTCATTTTCTCCTAGGAACACATACCGAAGATGAGCTGGAAGCGCTTTGAGCTCCAAGACTGGAGGCTCCTCAATAGATGGTCTGGCAAGTGGTGTCTGTCTATTTTTTAAGTCCAAGTCAAGCTTCTTTGGAGCATAGCTGTAAGACGCCATACCTTCTAGTACTTCAACTATATCATCATACTCTTCAATATCATCTCTTTTAAAATTCATAATCACAGTCGCAAGTACCCGAACTCCAAGTCTCTCCTCAATAAGCACAATTAACTGATGCTGATCAACCACATCAATAACTGAAACCACCTGAATGTCATCATGATGCATCATAGACTGGTAGACATTAAAAGTAACTACCTCATCATTCAATCTGAACCTCATCTATCCAGTCTCTAAATCAACTAACGTGAGTCCGGTAGCAAGAAATGGTCATTTCAAGATGATGGGGACCCCAAAATCCACTTCGCAGTGAAGAATCACAAAGTCTACAGGGAAGATGAAAGTATCAACTTTCATAAGCATATCATAGAGAATCCCTACCAGCCTTTTCACAGTGCGATCTGCCATAAGAATCCGCATTATAGTCGGTGTGGGGGCTCCCAAGACCATCTATTTAAACACTGCTGGTGGCATCAAATTAATACTAGCACCCAGATCACACAACACCTTAGCAAAGTATAATGCTCCAATCGTACAAGCAATAGTGAAAGCTACCGGATCTTCCTTCATTTGTACCAAAGAACGAGAGGCTATTGCACTATAATGATGTAATTTTCAGCTGGTTCAAAGCTTACCGTCCTCTTCCTAGTCACCAGATCCTTCATGAATTTAGCATATCCAGGCATCTGCTCCAATGCTTCAACTAAAAGAATTGAAAGTTGTTTTAGCATGGAGATAAACTTGTGAAATTTTCCATCCTCAACCTTTTTCTTCAATTTCTATGGGTAAGGTGGAGGAGGCAATGGCATGGGTTTCAGGAATGGTGCAACCTCTTTGTTCTTTTGTTTTGACCCAGAAGACTTCCTCTCGCTTGGCCCTTCATCGCTATCCTTTTCATTAGACTCGACCACAATTTCAGCATCATCCTTCTCAGACTCGGCCGACTCATCAACAACTATAGGCATAGGAGGGTCAATAGTCTATTTTCCGCTTCAGGTAGTCACAACCATAACCTGTTGATCATTCTTCAGATTTTGAATGGTGTAACTTGGGAGAGAGCCCTTTTGACACAGATTCATGCTAGTAGATATCTGGTGCATCTGGGTCTCAAGCTGCTTTATGGAAACAGAATGGGAATCCACTCTCTGACTAATAACTAAAAGGTCAGCTCGTATCTCTCTCATGCTTGCATCCGTAGAATCAACCTTTTGAAATACTTTGTTGAGAAGCTCCCTCATGGTTGGTTGTTCAAGTCTATCTTCGCGATTTCCAGGAGATACATACATACCACCTCTATCATTCTTGTAGACATCTTTTTTATGCCAATCACCATCCCTGTCTCTAGCTGTGCTTTTATCTCGTTAACTGGACCGATTGTAGTTGTCATATCTATATATTTTTCGACCTTGATTTCCTTGGCTAGAGGCCCAGAAACCCACCCCTTGATCATTCAGATAACTAACCTCTTCATCGGAGGAGAACTTGTTTGGCCTTGGCGCTTTCCCATGTGAACTGATGGCTTTCACCTTTTCTACTACCTCATTTAGATTTTGTTTTTAAAATTAACCCAATGCTTGTCTTTATATCTGCAACTTCCTATTTGAGGTCTTGCAACTCATGAAATCCATTGGACTTTCCAACTGTATATGTACCTGCTGGAGTCTCAAAGTCTCTAGTATGCCATGCTTTGTTGGTCTTGGCGACCCTGTCAAGCATCTCAGAAGCTTCAAAATACGAATTCTCCATGAATGCTCCTCCAGTCACAATGTCAGCAACATCTTTTGTGTTGGCATTCAATACTTTGTAGAATATCTCCATGAGATGCCTTGAAGGGATTCCGTGTCTCAGAACTTATTTCAACTTCTTATTGAACTTCAACCATGTATCATACAATGCCTCCGCAGGTAGTTACTTGAAATTATATATTTCTTGCTTCACCTGCAACATCCGAGATGGAGGAAAGAACCTCTCCAGAAACTGAGTCTTCAACTCATGCCATGTGTATATGGAATTATCAGGCAATTCTGAAAGCCACAAAGTTTCCTCATCATTCAATGAGAAAGGAAACATCTCAGTCTGATAGAATCTTGCCCCACTCCTGGTAGATTATAAGCTTTGCAAATTTGAGTAAAGTTCTTCACATGCAAATTTGCATCCTCTGTAGGCTTTCCATCATATAGTCCCCTCAGGTGCAGCAACTAGATCATGGTGCTGGTGATGTCAAACTTTGTTCCATCAGTCAGTGGTGGCAACACTATCGGTCCAGTAATGCTCAGTTTCTCCACATCCTCTTCCTCATCATCATAGTACCAAGGGGTATGCCTCGGCTGCCGTGGCTGTCCGCCCTGATTCTGTGGCAAATTTCATCTAGTTGCTACCTTCTCTCTCACAGCTTTACTTGCTTGGTCTGCTGCTGCATTTTGGGCTGCTAAGTCAACTATAATTTGAGCATCTTCAGCAGTAAGGGCGTCTTCTCCTTCCTTTTATCTCTATTCAGCTTCAGCCAATAACCGAGTTGTGATCTGATTCAGTGAATCATGCTCTCCCTTCTTAGCCATATTTCTCTAGGTCCTATAGAGCTCAGAATCATATGGGATCAAGGGATTGCCTTGACTCTTTGTGTTGGGCATGCATAAGTGTACAACCTGCGTAACAAAACAAAAACAACAGAAAAAGTAAAATCAAGAAATAAGGACTAATAGTGAACTAAACACAATCTCTCATAATCCTAAATTGTATTCCCCGGCAATGGGGTCAAAATTTGATATGCCCAAATTACATCTCCTTTTAGAAGTGTATGCGGTCACTGTTCAAATATAAAATCCAACGAAAGTTGAGGTCGATTCCACAGGGAATATGGTAGGACTATGGTTGATTAGTGTTTACTTGCGTTGTTAGCCATTTATTTCCTTATGGGGGGAGGGGGGTTTAAGTAACAAGATTAATAGTAACTTAGATTTGTAACTAGTAACAGTTATTAGTTTCAACAGTTGTTATCAATAATAGAAGCGACTAGGGTAGTGTTCACCATGAGGTCATAACTTAGTAAGGCATTTGTATTAGTAAATTAGATTGGTGCTTAGCATGCAGAATCGGTAAGTTAGGTTCACCTACATCCTTGGTCCGGAAGATAGATGAATAACACCACAAGCCTTGGTGCGGCCGTGGGTGTATGCTTTACTAACCCTTACCCTGGATCCCATATTAGTTATTCTCGGACAAGGTCAAGCTATTATATGAACGTTGGTAGCCTCAAATCTCCGTTGTTAAACAATCCTTTAACCATCCGTTACTTCCTTGGTTCGACAAGTAAGGATAAGGTGAGTTCTAACATTGGTCACCATTAGAAAGCAATCAAAACGAAGGGAATAACAATACATGCATAAACACTGCCCTAGAATTACAAAATACTTTGCCTACTTCGTTAATCAATCATGGTTCCCACAACCCTAGTTGTGGATTTAGATACTCGTGTTCATAAGTAAATAATTAATGGTTGTTGGAACAATCATCAGTAGATACTTACAAAGAGATGTAAAGAAATATGAAATCTTGAAGAAAGTCTCACGAACACTTCAATTAATCAAAAACAATCTTTTGTTTGTCTCAAGAACTTGTATAATAATTTCAAAACAAACATAATAATGTATTTCTTGTATAAAAACAATGAGTAACCTCAAAAATTAAACCTAAGGGGAAGTATTTATAGAAAATGAAACCAAATCCTAATAAATCTTGGAGAAGCTGGACACAGCACGACTGACAGTATACCCCACGGGCAGTCGTGGATATGACGGGCATTATGGGTGCCCATCGGGCATCTTCTAGTCTTGGCTCCAGCTCCCTGCCTCAATCTCACGGGCTGAGGTAATGGGACATCGTGGCTGTGACGCCCGTCGTGGCCCTCTCATCTACTGCACTTAGCTCATGTATGCCTTCCTGCCTTGTTTCCATTGGCAGCATCGACGGGTCATTGCAGTTGTCACGGGAATCGTGGATTCCAGTCTCCCAGCCTTGAATCTTTACACACTCCCTGGATCATATTGACGGGCCCTGCGACATACCGTCGTGTCTGTCATGGGCGTCGTGGTAGCCCATCAGGATCCAAAGCCTTAGCCTCTCCTGCTGCCAAGTTTGAACGGCTTATCCCACGGGCTGTCGTAGGTGTGATGTTCATGGTGGCATGTTTTTTTGCCCGGAAAAACTGCAATACTTAGGCTATTTTCATCTTTTAAATACTTTTCCCTGCACATGTAACAAACGACATCAAATCCAACAAAATGTAGTTAAGAACTTCCAAAAATCCTTAGTTTTAAGTGTCAAAAGTGTCGTCAAATCCCGGCACATCACTAATTACCTTTTTAAATTTATGAATAAGAACCAAACATATCAAGTTAAAGAATTAATCTTACCTCTTAAAGAATCATTCTTATAAGGTTGCAAGATAAATCCATAGTCACCACACACAAAGTTGTAAAGAAGAGAAACCTCTCAAATAATATTAATCATAATATTCTTTAATGAAAATAATTAAATCTATTCTTATATATAGGGAGAAACCTATCCCAAATAGCATGGGATTCGAATCCTATTTTTTTTATGGAAATAAATAGTAAAACCTAACTAGAAAACTTTAAAATAGAAAACTTTTAAACTAGGAAACTTTCTAAACTAGGAAACTTTTAAACTAGGAAAACTAGTAAAAATACTTCCAAAAACTAGCTAACAAAAATAATGGAAAGTTTCCAATTATAGAACCAAGCAACCCAACTTTTGGGCGTGACTTTTTAGCCCAAATTTGGGCGTGAGAAGCAGCTCCAAAACAGCCTCTTTTGGGCTTTAATCTGCTACCACGTGGGTGTGCATGGCAGCCCATTTGTGGGCAGAGTTTCAGCCTCTTTATTGTCTTAGTTTTTAGCTCTTTGGGCTTCATGTAAGCCTCCATCTTCCTTGTTTTGGGCTTTGATGTGAACCATGGAATATGTGTAGCATTTAGCCCATTCTTCTCTACAATTGTGGGGCTCATTCTTGGGCTTTTCTTTCACGATAAATATCTTCTTGATCGGTCACTTAAACCCATCTACTTTAATGAATGTATGCCACTTTGGATTCTATCAGGTGAGTGCACATGTTTAATAATGGATGGGTGACTTATATGATCTCTTAGTTGAGAAAGTGCATGAGTTTTGCAACATGGTAGAGTAAATTCTTGAGGCTAGGAAGTTACTAAGTAGTATTCATGTGTTTTAATTACAATATGACATACCTAAGGTAGAAAGTTCTATTCATATAGTCGTTGTAGCTCTAGCTTTAGTATCATAGTTCAAATAGTAAGGTAAGATTCTCTATTGATTGTGATTTATGTAAATAGTTATTCGAGGACAAACAAGGATTTAAGTATGGGGTGGTGATCTTAGGCGTATTTATACATCTAAGTGTCATTATCTATGCGCGTTTAGCTTAGTTTTGGGGATAACTTGATGTGCTATTCAGTTATATAGTGTGTATGTGTATGTTTGGTTGGTTGCTAAAGTACATGTTTGAAGTGTTTGAGGTGGAATTTGTAGCAAGTCAAGAGTCAAAATGATCAAATAGAGTTTAGACGAGAAAACTAGTGTTGCTAGCTTGAGCTATGCGTCTTCTAGTTTACTATGATGAGCTCTATTGTGTTGTATGGACTAATGGGTGTTATGAGTTGTTGTAGGAGACCATTGGAGGATCTATGGAAGCTAAATGAAACCTACAAACAAGTCATAAACAAAGGGACACAAATAAAAGTGGAATGATTGCGTTGAAAATGGGAAGCAAAAATACCTCCCGAGCCACAGAAGCTAGGCTCCATTTTATTGGCATGGCCAAGAGGTGAGCCAGCTTCAAGAATGCAATTTCTAGTGAGCTACCACTTTAGTAGCATGGCACAACAGCAGTGTGCCACGTTAAGGGCATGCCACGACAGTGCCTTCTACATTAAAACTGTGGCACGAAGTTTGGTCTCCGTATTTGTAAGGTGCCATGGACTTGGTTCTCGTCGGGTACATATTGTCCTACACTATAAATAGGACACTTAGCTTAAATTGTAAACACTCTTGGATGATTTTTGATTAGAAAATACAACAAGGAGGCTGCCTTGGGGTTCTTATTCTCTTCTTTTATTTTACTTAATTCTTGTATGAACTACATCAATTTTTTAATTGGAAATTAGATTATGAGTGGCTAAACACCCTCTTTCTAGGGTTTAGGCTACAACTTGATTGCTTAAGTATGGTTTATTAGTTAGTTTTTATGTTTATCATGTCATGTGATTGTTCGTACGTTCTTGTTTTAACTATTCTAAAGCGTCATGAACTTTAGGATAAATCTAAGTCTCAAAATGAAGTGACCATAGGAGTTAAGGGACAGAATGAAGAACGTAGGGAGTTAGGATCATGTATTTTATTGTTAGTTAGCATTTGTAAAGGATGATTTGCATTTAGGATAGTGATATACCTAAATTCCCCACTTGGTTAATGAAATAGGAAGATAGTTTAATGCATTCAAATTAAAATCTCACATCCCCGCTCAACGATGTAGTTGCGAGATTAATCTGGGTAGATGACTTAGAGGATGACAATTCTCGAGTTGTAATATCAACCCCATAGATCAACAATCACGATAAACACCAACACGGGCTAGAACCCATAGTTATGCATGAATGTGAAGTGAATGCCTCAACCCATATTATTTACATTCCGAATTTCATATCATCATAATTTCAAGTATTTAGTCTATAAAAACAAAGATCAAACTCTTGGTTACGAATCACACTTGTGAGCTTCAATAGTATTAATTACGTTAGATTATCTGTTAAACACCAAGTCCCTGTGGGATCGATATTCGGCTTGCAGGAGCCACATTATTACTTGCATGACTATGTACACTTGCGTGGGCGCTTAGGAGCAACATGAACCTTAAGGTCCATCAACTCAGCTTGAGCCATACGGTACAGAGTAATGGAAATAGTCATGGTGCCCGGCTCTAACTCAATGGAAAAGTTATATTTCTCTCAGATGGGAGGCCTGACAGGTCAGCCGGAAACACATCTAAGAACTTCCTAACAATAGGGACCGAATTGAGAGAAGAAGTGTCGGCACTAACATCCTAGACATATGCTAGATTATCCAAACACCCACGCAAAATCAACTTCCTAGCCTGAAGGCAAGAAATTATCCCATATGGTGCATGGCTAACATAATCCTTCTACACAACTGGGGATACACCAGGCATAACTATCGTAACGGTCTTGGCATAACAATCTAAAACCTCTTGATTAGGGGATAACCAGTCCATGCCTAAAATCACATCAAAGTCTAGCATGTCTAATATCATCAAGTTAGCCCAAGTCTCAAGATCACTAACAACTATCAAGCAGGATCTAACAACCCGATCCACTACTAAAGAATCGCCTACTAGGGTAGCAACAGATACATGAACAAGTAATGGCTCACTATCCAACCCTAAATAAGGAACAAAGTAGGCAGATACATACGAACATGAAGATCCAGGATCAAACAATGCTAAAGCTAACTGGAGGTAGAAAGAAATTATACATATGATCACCGTATCCGAGGCCTCTGCCTCTGGTCTACCAGGGACCACATAGAACTGATGCTGACCACCACCTGACCGACCTCCATCCTGACTACCTGTTGATAACGCCCAAACTACACCTCGAATTAACGAAGCGTAAGCGGTCGTAGTCAAATATAGAACCCAACAAAGGTTGGGGTCGAATCCCACAGAGAATATGGTGAGAATTAAGTCTTTAGTGAAGTATGTGACTAATGGTCAATAGTTTCTGGTAAATAAAAGGGGGGGTTTTGTGTGAACAAATTGTAAACAAAACAAACACTTAACGTATGAATGATAATCAATAGGAAAGAGAGAACTAGGGAAGTGTTTACCATGGCGTTAGCTTAACAGGGTTCTTTCTATATGCGTGTCACGATGTGATTGAATTAATTGTATCATCTAAACGTTTCTCAACCAAATAGACAAATTTACTTTTCAATTCTCTCGAACTTGAAAAGGTGTTCTTTTAGATTTCAATCCTAAACATCAAGTAGATTAATCTAGTTACAGCATTAATCATAAGACGAGAGTTGGTAGTCTCGAATCCTCGTCGTTAATCAAGTTTCCCGGTTTTAATTTCTTTACTCAAGCAAATTAAACCTAGGCAAGTTCTAATGTTTGCAACCACTAGAAAATGTTACATAACGAATGATTAACAACGTGACAACATACATATTTAACCCGTCGCTACCCGGAATCTATATCGCTACTTTAGCCATGGCTCCCACAACCCTAGTTGTGGGAGGTTTGGGTAATCATGGTATAAAGAAAAGAGAAGAGAATTGTATTCATAATAAAGAGAAGGGATTCTTACAATATAATGAAAACCAATCTTCAATTATTCCAAGAACAAGAAAAACCAAGATCCCAAGAACAAATCAAGAACACGAATTCAAGACATGTAAAACGTGTTTCTTGATCTCCAAGTCTCTCCTAAAACTATTGGGAGAACTATATTAGAAAGCTTAACTAATGCATAAATAAAATAAACCTAACATAGGGTATTTATAGGAGTCTAGGAAACAAATCCCAAAAACGTCAGGATTCCGCGTAGCGGACTGCCCAGGTGTGACGGCCAGGCTGACGGACCGTCACTGGCTTGACGGACCGTCACCTGGACCGTCACCCTTAGGCAGTGGTGCTGCCTTGGTGTGACGGTTTGGGTGATGGACCGTCACACCCTTGACGGACCGTCACCTGAACCGTCACTCTTATCCAGAATGCTCTTTTTCTCGTATTTCCTTCCGTTTCCATGTTTGTCTCCATTTCCTGAAAATACAACATAAAAACATCAAAAACGACAACGGTTGGTTGAAAACGTACGATTGTTCTTAGTTTAAAGGAGTCGAAAGTGCCGTAAATTGGCGGCACATCAACACTCTCAACTTAAAACGTTCGCTTGTCCTCAAGCAACATGACACAAAACAACAATACGACGACTCAACTAAGCAAACAAACTCGTGTCTTTAGCAACTCATGGTCATTCATTAGTTCATTAAATCAAGCTCCCTCGTAGCACACAATGTATGAAACACTAACTTGCAAGGATCCAAACATGTCATTCCGATATGATAGAATATTATGCATACACATGCGTAGCTATCCTAACAATCAATAGACAATACAGAAATCTTGGTGCCCTCACAACAAAGAAATCCCACACACAAGATTTGGGACTAGGTAAGCGCTCACACTCACAAACGATTTCAAACAATGCACATGCTATACCATAGGCTTGCCCTTACTATTCTATTTCGGTTCTTTAGAAAGCCACTCAGGATCACTACAGGACTTGTTTAGGCTTGTAATGAGGCTTCAGGTGCAGGTAGGATACATTTAGGGGTTAGTGACTAAGCCCTCCTTGGAACCACCGACGTCTTATTACCGCATAACTTTTTGTCCATCCTTATTCACCTTTTTATTTCCTTCTCTCTAGCTACAGGTGCGGCCTCTTTATCTTGACAATTCTTTTTATTACTTTTTCGATCTTTTTCATCTCTTTTTATTTTTCTTTTCTTTTCTTAGTCACACACCCGAATTTTCATTCTATTCCCAACCAATCTTCTTCATCCTCTTTTTCTTATCATTCACCTCTGTAGTAGCCACCCTCAACTTGGGCTGATTGCCTGCGTTGAGGTGCACATGTCCATGGAAGGACCAGGGCCAAAACAGGGTTTATCTCTATAGTAGCCACCCTCAACTTAGGTTGATTGCCTGAGTTGAGGTGCACGATGTCCAAGGAAGGACTAGGGCCAAAATAGGGATTCAAAGTTAAACAGGAATGGTGACAGGTTATTGAAAGAACAAGGTTAATTATGGCTCAAACAGGGATCAAAAGGGATTATTTATATTTGGACGGTCTTTTAGGTTAAGTGGACTGCACACAAAAAGGGCCTGTGATCCTTTCCTAAGCAACCAAACTTCGAACTTAACAAAATAGACCGGGCAAGTTCTAGATGCATGCACAGAGTAAGAATTTATAACAATAATCTCACACACTCTTGGCACCAAGAAACTATATTGCTACCAACTATCAAACAACCGCTCGGCTTAAGCATACCCATTCTAATCATAATCACACAATGACATTCAAGGATCCAGACAGTCAATCGTTTCAACATAAGTACAAAACCAAAAATTTTTAAAAGGGCCTCGTTTTAGTCAAAAAAAACGCCATGCTTGCTAAACAACTAACAAAATTTTAAAATAACAACCTAAACATGCCGGTTCTACTAGATAGCACACCGGAGGGAAAAGAACTCGGCAACAAAAACCCTCGGTGGTGACTCACAGGTTTCCCCACACCCTCAACTTAGACTCATGCATTGTCCCCAATGCATACATATGAAAACTAAAAACTGTGAGAATAAAGGAATACCTGTGAAGTCGATATGACTCAGATTCTGACATGATGTTGGAGACCGCCAGGGTCTCCAAAACAAGAGAACTCGATGGAGTATGGCATTCCAGCTTCCTCTTTGGGCTCCATCGCTAGTCGCGACAACTTCTTCGCTCTTTCTTTGTAGATTCTCTTGCGGTGTTTTCATTTTCTTGATCTTTCACCGCTTTCCTTTACCTGCTTCTCCTCTTGCGATCGCGACCTTACTCTCATAACAGCTCGGGTTTCAACACAACCCTTTTCCTCAAGATACACATCCGCAGGGACTTCCTCAATAGCATTGATGACTGCGACCACCCTCATGTCACTTGGTTGCTTCATCAATTTGGACACATCGAACTTGACTACTTCATTGTTTAATCGGAAGGTCAGCTCGTTTCTCTCCATGTCGACCAATGCTCTCGCTGTGGCTAACAATGGTCGTCCCAAGATTATGGGAACTTCAAAATCCACTTCGCAATCCAAGATCACAAAGTCGGCCGGGAATATAAGCTTACCAATCTTAACCAGCACATCAGATAATATTCCCACCGGTCGCTTTACTGAACGGTCTGCCATCATCACTCTCATGAACGTTGGTTTAGGAGATCCCAAACCCAATTGTTTATAGACTGCTAGCGGCATCAGGTTGATGCTAGCACCAAGATCACACAATGCTCTTCCGAAGTTGAGCTTCCTGATAGTACAGGGAACAGTGAAAGCACCTGGATCTTCCTTCTTTTCGACCAACGACCTTGAAGAAATAGTGCTGCAGTGGTGGAGGTTGTCTTCCGGTTCAAAATTTACCGACCTCTTCTTTGTAATCAAGTCCTTTATGAACTTGGCATAACCGGGCATTTGTTCCAGCGCTTCCACCAATGGTATGTTTATTGAAATCTGCTTCAGCATGGTCATGAAGTTCAGGAACTTACCATCGTCAGCTTTCTTCTTCAAACGCTGTGGGAAAGGAGGTGGTGGCCGAGGCATCATAGTTGGAAGCTTTTCCGCTTCCTTGCTTTTATCTGCGGGCTTTGGCGTTTCCTCCTCTACCGCCTCTTCATCATCCGCAACATCACCTTGAGTTTGAGTTACCGGATGTGATTCCGATAACGTTCTACCGCTTCTGGTCGTGATCGCCATACAACTCGCGTCATTCCTCGGGTGAATCATCTCACTCGGCAAGGTACCTGTCCTCCTTTGGTTCAGAGATGCCAAGATTTGCCCCACTTGCTGCTCTAATTGCTTGATCGAGGTGGAATATGAACCCACTAACTGACTCAATGCTGATAATTCAGTCTTCATCTCCTTTACTCCAGAGTCAGTTGATTCCACCTTCAGCAGCATTTTTCGCCATCATGTTCTCAAGTTTGGACGTCTCTGCCTCGTTGCCAACTTTGTCCCGATTACCAGGTGGTATATACAACCCACCTCTATCGGTGCTGTTCCTCCAGTTTCCTTGGTCGCAATCTTTGTAGCCGCCTTTCTCATAGTGGTTGTCTCTCTGATAGTTCCGACCTTGGTTTCCCTGGCCATTGGCCTGGAAACCCCCCAAATAGTTGGCCTCCTCATTAGATTCAACATCGGCTGCTCTACCTTGAGTACCAGCGGCTTTTACCTTCTCCATACCTCCTGAAAACAAGTGCTTTGTCAGTAGGTCCAACTGCGTTTTCAGATGCGCCATGTCTTGGTCGCGTTCCTCCTCTTTTCTGCACTGCTCTGCTGACACACCAACTACGTAAGTACTAGCTGCCACCTCTGAATCTCGTGTATGCCAGACCCTGTTGGTTTTGGTTAGCCTGTCCAAAATAGCTGTGGCATCGGCAAAAGTGCGACCCATAAACGCTCCACCTGCTGCGTTGTCCAACGTCGGCTTGGTAGCCGAATTCAGTGCCCTATAGAATGTTTGCATCAAAAACTCATCGTTCAGCTGATGGTTAGGGCATTGTGTCAGCTTCTTCTTGAATCGCAACCAGGTCTCGTGCAATGCTTCGTGTGGTTGCTGCCTAAAGTTGCTAATCTCGTCCCTCAACTGTATCATCCTAGAGGGAGGAAAGAACCTTTCTAGGAAAGCTCCTTTCAACTCTCCCCAAGTTGCGATAGAGTCGGGGGTCAGTTTTGTCAACCATAACGCTGCCTCATCAGACAGAGACAACGAAAACAACCTGAGCCTGATCGCTGTCTGACTCACGCCCGGCAGTTCAAACGACTTGCAGATACCCACAAAGTTCATTAAGTGACGGTTTGGATCGTCACCAGCTGCTCCACGGAATACTCCTCTCAAGTTCAACAGCTGAATCATCGTGCTAGTGATGTTGAACTTGGCTCCGGGCGGTAGCGGTGGAACAACAATGGCGCCCGTAGCGCCAACTCCATCCAAATCGTTATCCTCATCATGCAACTCAAGATCGTGCTGCAGACCTCCAGCATTCAAATTTTGTTGGGCCTGCAGTTCTGCAGCGAGCCTTGCTGCCTCTTGTTGTGCGGCCATATTCTGCCTTAACGTTCTAGCAAGCTCGGGGTCGTAAGGTAATGTTGATTCACCCGAGCGCCGGGTACTTGGCATGCACAACTCTGTACCCTGTCAAAAACAAAAACAACAAAAAAACGTAAAAGCAGGAAAGTATGACTAAGAGTCAAATAAACACACCAGACTTAATTAACAACCGTATTCCCCGGCAACGGCGCCACTTTTTGATAACGCCCAAACTACACCTCGAATTAACGAAGCGTAAGCGGTCGTAGTCAAATATAGAACCCAACAAAGGTTGGGGTCGAATCCCACAGAGAATATGGTGAGAATTAAGTCTTTAGTGAAGTATGTGACTAATGGTCAATAGTTTCCGGTAAATAAAAAGGGGGGTTTTGTGTGAACAAATTGTAAACAAAACAAACACTTAACGTATGAATGATAATCAATAGGAGAGAGAGAACTAGGGAAGTGTTTACCATGGCGTTAGTAACAAAGTCGATTCTAGGCTTAACAGGGTTCTTTCTATATACATGTCACGATGTGATTGAATTAATTGTATCGTCTAAACGTTTCTCAACCAAATAGACAAATTTACTTTTCAATTCTCTCAAACTTGAAAAGGTGTTCTTTTAGATTTCAATCCTAAACATCAAGTAGATTAATCTAGTTACAGCATTAATCATAAGACGAGAGTTGGTAGTCTCGAATCCTCGTCGTTAATCAAGTTTCCCGATTTTAATCTCTTTACTCAAGCAAATTAAACCTAGGCAAGTTCTAATGTTTGCAACCACTAGAAAACATTACATAACGAATGATTAACAACGTGACAACATACATATTTAACCCGTTGCTACCCGGAATCTATATCGCTACTTTAGCCATGGCTCCCACAACCCTAGTTGTGGGAGGTTTAGTTAATCATGCTATAAAGAAAAGAGAAGAGAATTGTATTCATAATAAAGAGAAGGGATTCTTACAATATAATGAAAACCAATCTTCAATTATTCCAAGAACAAGAAAAACCAAGATCCCAAGAACAAATCAAGAACACGAATTCAAGACGTGTAAAACGTGTTTCTTGATCTCCAAGTCTCTCCTAAAACTATTTGGAGAACTATATTAAAAAGCTTAACTAATGCATAAATAAAATAAACCTAACATAGGGTATTTATAGGAGTCTAGGAAATAAATCCCAAAAATGTCAGGATTCCGCGTAGCGGACTGCCCAGGTGTGACGGCCAGGCTGACGGACCGTCACTGGCTTGACGGACCGTCGCCTGGACCGTCACCCTTAGGCAGTGGTGCTGCCTTGGTGTGACGGTTTGGGTGATGGACCGTCACACCTTTGACGGACCGTCACCTGAACCGTCACTCTTATCCAGAATGCTCTTTTTCTCGTATTTCCTTCCGTTTCCATGTTTGTCTCCATTTCCTGAAAATACTTTTGCCATGGCTCCCACAACCCTAGTTGTGGGAGGTTTAGTTAATCATGCTATAAAGAAAAGAGAAGAGAATTGTATTCATAATAAAGAGAAGGGATTCTTACAATATAATGAAAACCAATCTTCAATTATTCCAAGAACAAGAAAAACCAAGATCCCAAGAACAAATCAAGAAAACGAATTCAAGAAGTGTAAAATGTGTTTCTTGATCTCCAAGTCTCTCCTAAAACTATTGGGAGAACTATATTAAAAAGCTTGGTTGATTGCATAAATAAAATAAACCGTCACACCCTGACGGACCGTCACCTGAACCGTCACTCTTATCCAGAATGCTCTTTTTCTCGTATTTCCTTCCGTTTCCATGTTTGTCTCCATTTCCTGAAAATACAACATAAAAACATCAAAAACGACAACGGTTGCTTGAAAACATACGATTGTTCTTAGTTTAAAGGAGTCGAAAGTGCCGTAAATTGGCGGCACATCACCTGTCCTACCAAACTGGGCACCACCTCCTCTAACTAGTGGTTTCACTGCCCTCAGAGGCTGAGTCCCCTGAGTGACTGGATGAACTGTACCCCACTGGGGGCACTATCTGGCATAATTACCATTGAACCACACTCATAGCATGGCTTGATAGCCAACCCTATCGAGACAAACCGACTAAACTAGTATGGCCACCACATCTTGATGCCCTAGATGTTGTACCTCTTAATGACTGACCACTGTAACTCTGATCATATTGAGGCCCAATAGAAGTCTGAAGAGACGCTTGAACTTGCCGGCTAGACTGACCATGATGCTTCTATGGCTTATACCCTCGGCCCTACTAGCCTAAAACTCTGCCGCCAAAATAGAAACCACTGTTATATAATTATAGGTTTATATGTTCAAGTGTTTTAAATAACTTTCTCATATGTCACAGTTAACTAACTGATATGTTATATGCTTTCACATCCTAAGAGTTGATGTGTACAATAATTTCATAGCCCCCTCGCTTGTAAGATTGAATGATAAATTTTGTGTCATAGTTTATTTGTTCGCGTACTACATATCTTTTAGTTTATTGGTATACATGCTAACTTATAGTTCACATGCTCATATTCCATAGATCTTCACAGCTCATCTGCACATTTTTTACTTGTTCCTATAGTTCACTTCTTCGTACCTCATACCCATATAAGACTCACATGTTCATATACTAAAGCCCAATTCATTCTATGGGCCACTAGTTCACATGCTTAAGTGACCTTTCATGCTCATTTGTTTATGTGATGAGAAGTCTATGCAACTTATTTGCTTATATGTTATATGCCATTTTATGCATACCTACTTTAGTAGATAGGTAAGGGTAAGATTATCCCTAGAAAATGGGTCAAGTAGCGTGCCATACATAGTTGTTCAGAGGGTTGTCAAGGACATGTGTCTTTTGGATTTAGAAGAACAAGAATGATCATTTGACCTCAATGGACCTTCAAATAATGATAGTTGTCCCTACAACTTCATAATGACATCAATTGAAGACCATTTAGTGTTGAAAATGGTTTTGTATAGATATGCGACCAGAATATTTAGAGTTGCATGTGCTAACTGGGTTCTCCTAAAGATATCACCTAGGAAAGATGTCATAGGATTCAGAATGAAAAGTAAGTTTGGCCCTATATATATGGGCCCTACATTAGAATATCGAGTTACCTCTAGAGATAGCAATAGTGCACCTGGTATTTCATACGTCAATTTTTTCAGAAGAGTATGTATATATCAACCCTACGAAGAACATTGAATTCAAAAAATACTTGCCTGTTAATAAGATAATAAAAGCCATATTAAACCATCATAACTAAAAGTAACAGCTAGGGATTTAGCCCCGTCAGAGTAATAATCACAATATTATAGCCATTAGAAATTAATAGACTCCAAGAAGTCTCAGCATATACATTTGTTCCAAGGACCTGCAAAGGGTTCTTAATATGAATTTTCTTCTTTATAGAAGTCATAGTTTCAAATGTATTTTTCCATAATTATTCTATTCATATGTCCTATTATCAGGAGTATTACTCGTGCTTATGAATTCATAGATTTCATCTGTCTCACCACAAATCAGATTATTCAAAGGTTTGCAAGTTATGACATGTTATACATTCACTTTATTATATGGCCATGCAAAGTTGTACTCGTCATTTGATTATTTCATGTACTACACATGTATAAACACCTGAAGATGCTTGTACATATGCATTCTGGTTAGCTGATAGGTTTTGGATAATCCTACCTACAAAGGAAACTCTAGCAAAATTTTGGAAGAATTCAGCACCGCAAGGCAATGAGGCATGAGCACAAACTAATATACCGAGCATGTAAGGAAAACTGAAAACTAAAACTGAAGTGTAAGGACTAAACAAAAAGGGCACCTATGAAATAGAAGTATAAGACCTTACTTTACTGCAATAATGAAGCATTTTAACATGTAGCAAATAATAACCTGAACTTGCCCCCATAAGCCTAGCAGGTACAAACAACATACAATTTCCATCATTCCTACCAAGCGAAAACAGTCACAAAATACCCATACTGGACCCCTTACCTGGACCCCAGTGATAATTTGATCTGAACTGTCTTAATGTACATGTGTCCTGAACCTCTATGGTATCTTATAAGTGCCTCCCTATAGGTACAGCATGCCCATCCCGTAGGCATGGTTTTCCTGTCCTGAAGGTGTGGTAGTGTAATGTAACTGGTGCCCCGAAGGTACAGCTTGCTCATCCCATAGGTACGATCTGTCGGGCCCAAAGGCACGATAATATAATATAACTGCTTGTCATGCCCCGAGGCTACCACCTAGACATAACACGGGACCCAGGACCACAAGTGTCCCAAGCTAACCTTGGTCATGGTATAACTCAGATAAATCAATATATAAGCGAAAGCATAATAGGAAGATCTAAAATAAAATGTATAGATAATCAAGTCGAGTAGGAATACACATCCCAAGAGGAGACCAAAATATTGTCTATGTCTGAAAAGCCTCTAAATATCAGAAAGAGTTATTGGGACAAGACCCCAGCTAACTCAGAAATCTGAAATGAAAACATAAAGATGGATACTCTATCTCTAGCACTCGAATAGTGAGGATTCACCAAAATCAGCTGAAAGTCTGGCGTAGTCTAGCCACAAGTTTGCGGGCAGATCTTGAATCTGCATCGTAAAGGATGCAGCGTAAAATGCCTCACTCTATAGGATGTGAATATATGAGATAAACATGAATTTGAGATAAACATGCTAGATAAACTTGTAAATCTGAAATCATACTATAAGTGTAAAACTGAAATGCAAGAGACTCAATGCAATGCCAAACCAAGTTATACAAATATCATAGTAATCATAATGGTCCTGAAATCTGAAGGCAAAGAGTCAATGCAATTTAAAACCTGATATTGTTTCTATGGGAGGTTCTCTAACCGACATAGACCATGTGAGCTACATGGAATCTGATCTATACGCCCCATCGAAAGGACCCAATAGATCTTGACAGGGTATAAAGGCATGACTGTGGCGTGATCAGTAAATCTGATGCCCAATTGAGGGGACTTAGAACCTACGGGGGAATATAGTTCAAGGACTAAGGCTACTCTCACCTTGTCCAACTCTGTGCTAATACTACTCCTAAAACATATATATATAGCTCATAATACTTGTGACATGTCAGATGTCAAAATTGTTCATAACTTAGGTAGACATATCTGGATGCCAAGCCTTTGATATAACATAGAGACATATCTAATGTCCAAAACTGTTGGAAAAGTCTGAGGACATATCTGATGTCATGCAATTCACATGTCATGAATCTTAAAGCTTTGCAAAACCATAATTCAAGATATACTTTCTTTCTAATAAAATAGCTTGAAGAATTAGCCATGCAATTTCATAAAAATAGAGGTTATGTTATCTAAACATACCAATTTTACTTGAAGACATGCAATTCAATAAAATCATGTTAAAAAATCATCATCAACATATGGTCTTTTGAAATCAACTGAGGAACTTCGATTAAATTCTAGAAATGTAATAAGAAATCATGAATTGATGCCTTAGGAGAAGACCCGTAACTTTTTTCCCAATTTGAGTGAGAACCCTAATTTAGAAATCCATAAATTCAATTTAGAAGATTGGGGTTTTGGGCATAAGGGTGGAGGGAATCCCTTATTGAATACCCACATACCTTAATTGAAGCTAACCCAACTAAAATTGAAATGATATGCAGGCTTGAACTTGGAGTTTGAGACTTGGAGCTTTGAAGACCTTCTTTTCCCTTTTTGGAAGATGAATGAGTTAATGAGAAGGAACTTAGGCTAGTAGGTTTAGAAATCATGCTAAGAATAGCCAAAACGACCTCACTTAGAGGTTAAAGGGGTGAAAAATGACTAAAATACCCCTGGGACATAATTAGGAAAAATCTAGAAAAATTTTCTAGCTTCAAGTTCCACAGATGGGTTCCACATGTCATAGACTGAACCACGACTCGTGGTTCCTACTCATGGTTCCTGAGCCAAAAGTCATGTTGCAGAACAGATTTTACGAGTCAACAAGATGACTCGTAGAATGGACTATGGTCCGTAGACCTGAGTTGTAGTTCCTGGGGATTTTGTTGATCTCTGATTAAGTCCTACGAGTTAGCAGGATGGTCCGTAGTTCAATCTATGGGCCGTAAAAGCCAGTCGTGAAACATAGGAAAACTGCCAACCCTCTGATCTGATTTTATGAGTTGACAGGACAGACTGTAAGTGGAACCACGGTCCATAGAACCAACTCGTGGTTCTTAGACCAGAGACTGAACCAAAATACTAGAACCACGGGTTCACTTCACGACTCATGGTTCGAACCACCGTCCGTGATTTGGACCCGTACTTTCTTAAAGGTTCAAAACTCTCAGATTTCTTATGTTTAAAAGCTGGGTCAAATTCTGGGGTGTTATAATATCTCCCACTTGGGATCATTCGTCCTCGAATAAAGACTAAACAAGGGGAAACTGAAGAGAAGACAGCCCAACCAATCAACGACACATAAAATCTGAAGAACAACATGAAAATTGAGCTTTTGAACTTAAAACATGATTGAATAAACTTTGAAAACATGAATGCATGCTAGGATCATGAGAGGACTAGTGGAGTAGAGTAGGAGGAACATACAAATGAGGAAATTATTATCTCAAGCTGAAACGGAATCAGAAGGAAAGAGATGAGGGTACTTGGCTTTCATGGCTGACTCTGCTTCCCAAGTAGCTCCTTTAACAAGCTGATTCCACCAAAGGACTTTTACCGAAGAGACTTTTTTGTTCCTCAACCCCCAAATCTGATGATCCAGGATCTTACGGGAAACTTGTCATAAGTGATACTATCCTTCACACCCACATCCTCCAAAGGAATAATCAAGGACGGATCACCAACACTCTTTTTCAACAAGGAAACATGGAAAACGGGATGAACCGCTTCTAAATCCTTTGGCAACTCCAAATCATAAGCAACGCTACCAACTCTCCTCAGAATCTGATAAGGACCTACAAAATGGGTACTAAGCTTCCCTTTCTTGCCAAATCTTATCACGCCCTTCATGGGTGACACCTTAAGAAAAACCCAATCATCAACTTCAAATTCTAACTTTTTTTTCCTCACATCCGCATATGATTTTTTTTGACTCTGAGCGGTCTTCAATCTTTCCCTAATAAGCTGAACCTTCTCCATAGTCTTGTGAACCAAATCAAAACCAATCAAGGTTGCCTCACCAACCTCAAACCAAATAATAGGAGACCTACACCTTCGACCATAAAGTGCCTCATAAGGATCCATCGGGATGCTACAATGAAAGTTGTTGTTGTAGGCAAACTCGATAAGAGGTAAGTGATAATCCCAATTTCCTTTGAAATAAATCACACAGGCTCTCAACATATCCTCCAAAGTCTGAATAGTACGCTCTGCTTGTCCATTCGTCTGAGGTTGAAAAGTTGTGTTAAGCTTCACCTGAGTACCAAGACCTCTCTGAAACAATCTCCAAAACTGGGAGGTAAACTGAGTACCTCTATATGAAATGATGGACAATTAGATAACATGCAACCTGACTATCTCTCGGATTTAGAGTTTGGCATAATCCTCAGCTAAATCAGTAGTCTTGACAGCCAAAAAGTGGGCTAATTTGGTCATCCTGTCGACAATCACAAAAATAGAATCGTGTTGCCTTCGAGTTCGAGGCAAACCTGTAATGAAGTCCATATTGATCGCTTCCCACTTTGAAATAGAAAGGTCAATATCCTGAATCATGCCACCCGGTCGCTGATGCTCTACCTTTACTTGTTGACAGTTGGGGCACTTAGCCATAAAACTGGCTATGTCCCTCTTTAAACCATTCCACCAATAGACTTCCCGTAGATCACGGTACATCTTGGTGGCACTAGGGTGGATAGAATATCGGGAACTATGAGCCTCAGTCAAAATCTATTATCTCAACCCATCTACATCTGGCACACACAATCGACCCTGATAATAAAGCACACAATCTCCCCCTTGGGAGAAAACCTCAACTCTTTGTTGATGGACTGCACCCTTTAGCTGAAGCAAAATAGGGTCACTGTCTTCCTTTGCCTTAGTTTCAGCTACAAAAGATGATTCAGAACCATTCTGAACAATAACACCACCTTCTGTCGAGTCAATAAGGCAAACTCCTAACCTAGAAAGCCTATGAACCTCCTTAACTAATTCCTTCTTTCCGTATTCAACTAAAGACACACTACCCATGGACAATCTACTAAGTGCATTTGCCACAACATTTGCCTTACCCGGGTGGTAAAGCACACTCATATCATAATCCTTAAGGATCTCAAACCATCTTCTTTGACGCAGATTCAATTTCTTTTGAGTGAACATATACTGAAGACTCTTATGATCGGTGCAAACATCCACATGCAAACCATAAAAGTAATGTCTCCAAATCTTCAAAGAGAAAACCACGGCTGCCAACTCAAGATCATGAGTAGGATAGTTCTTCTCATGAGTCTTAAGTTGCCTCGAAGCATAAGCAATCACCCTACCATGCTACATCAAAATACAACCCAAACTAATACCAGAAGCATCACAATACACAACAAAATCATCTAGGCCCTCGGGTAGAGCTAATACTGGAGCTGTGGTCAACCTAGTCTTCAATTCCTGAAAGTTCTTCTCACACAATTCGGACCACTGAAAATTTTCCTTCTTATGAGTCAATTGGGTCAAAGGGGCAGCAATGGAAGAAAATCCTTCCACAAACCTCCTATAGTAACCAGCCAAACCCAAAAAACTCCTAATATCAGATAGGGAAGTAGGCCTAAGCCAATTCTTTACTCCCCTAATCTTTTGAGAATCAACTCAGATACCATCTTTAGTCACAATATGACCCAGAAAAGCAACAGACTGCATCCAGAACTCACACTTGCTGAACTTAGCAAACAATTATCTATACTTGAGAGTTTGCAACACAACCCTCAAGTGGTCTGCATGCTCCTCCTCACTCTGAGAGTAGATGAGGATATCATCAATGAAAAAAATCACAAACATATCCAAATACTGCTTGAACACACGGTTCATAAAATCTATAAAAGCTGTAGGAGCATTTGTTAGACCAAAAGACATCACAACAAATTCATAATGGCCATACCGAGTCCTAAAGGCTATCTTCGGGCTATCACACTCTCCAGCACAAAGCTTATGATTAACCGCATCTAAGGTTGATCTTGGATAAGAAACTAGCACCAAGAAGCTGATCGAACAAGTCATCAATCCTAGGAATGGGATACTTATTCTTGATTGTGACCTTTTTCAACTGACGGTAGTCAATACACATTCTGAGGGAACTATTTTTCTTCTGCACGAATAAGACTAGAGCACTCCATGGAGAAATTCTAGGACTAATAGAATCCTTATCAAGAAGATCCTTCAACTGATCCTTCAATTCCTTAAGCTCTATTGGAGCAATTCTATAGGGAAGAGTAGAGATAGGATTCGTATTTGGAAGAAGATCTATACCGAAGTTGATCTCCTGCTCGAGAGGGACTCTGGGTAAATCTTCGGTAAACACTTTTGGGAACTCATTCACAATAGAAACAGACTGAAAGGATGGGGTTCTAGACTCCGCGTCCATAACCCGAGCTATATGATAAACATATCCCTTAGAAATCATCTTCCTAGCCTTAAGATAAGATATGAAATGACCTTTCGAGGATGGGGGACTACCTTGCAATTCTAAGATGGGTTTATTTGGAAACTTGAAACTGACAACCCGAGTACGACAATCAACCAAAGCATAAAAAGCATAAAACCAATCCATACAAAGAATAACATCAAAATCAATCATCTCCAACTCTACTAGATCCGTTGAAGTTACTTTGTGAAGGACTGAGATAGGGTAATTTTGGTAGATTCTTTTGGCTAGGACTGACTCACAAACCGGAGTAGAAACACCAAAGGATTCTAAAAGCAATTCAGAACAAATTTCGATTTTGCATGCTATATAAGGGGTCACAAAATATAAGGAGGCATCGGGGTCCAACAAAGCATACACATCAAGAGAAAAGACTTCCAACATACCAGTGACAACATCCGGTGAACTCTCCTGGTCCTGACAATAGGACATATCTTAAAGACGACTCTCGCGCTGACTACCAGAACTAGAAGTAGTGCCCTACTGGGCTGGTCGACCTCTTGGAGCTTCTAGGCCTGACTGAGTCCTTCTACCACCCTGTCCCTTCTTCGATGAAGGGCAATCTCAAATCCTATGCCCAACCTGACCACATCCAAAACAACCCTCTCTACCGGCTAGACACTCACTGGGATGATTCCTTCCACACTTAGTACAAATGGGGTAGGAAGACCCTTTTGCACCACTTCTCTGAGAATAAGATCCCGCGCCTCTACTAGACTGATCATGACGAGGCCTGGAGTCCTAAGAAGGAGCACTAGCTCTAGAATGCACAAGTCTTGATGACTTCTTCTGAAAGGAAGATTGATGCCCGCCTTCGGACTTTTGATGGCTAAATCCCAAACCCTTAGATCTGACTCTTTTGTTCTCCCTATACATCTCCCTAAGCTTGTCCCCCTCGATCTAGTAAGCATGAGTCATAAGTCTAGTGATACTCATGTCACTCAACAACATAGCATATCTACACTCCTTTTTCACAAGTCTGAGACCCCATAGATTTACTTGCTCATCTGATCCTGTGAGTCAGCCACTAAAGCAAGAGCGTATCTGGAGAGCTGAGTGAACCTCAAACTGTACTCTTGAACTGTCATGGATCCCTGTCTCAAGTTCACAAACTCTTCGACCTTCACTTGCCTTAACTAGCATATGGATGGCATTCCTAAATTCCTCATTCATGACCTCAAGGGCCAAAACTGGAGGAACAACATTACGAGCGACTCGGTGAGGCATAACACATCGAGGCATAATCTTAAATGTACAAGGAAAGAATTAGAAAGATATTAGAGTTAAGATCCATCACATGATAGGATTATGAAAGAAGTGAAGTTTTCTAAGACATCTCATAGCTTCCCTCTCATAAGTGTGGCGCGCTTCACACACATGAAAGAGATTCTACTCGATGCAACTTTCAGACATCCTAGGACTCTTGAACCTGAGGCTCTGATACTAAGTTTTTCACTCCCCGAGGATACCCCCTAGATGTAATACAGGACCCAAGACCACAAGTGTCGCAAGCTAACCCTTGGTCATAACATAACTCAAATAAATCAATTGATAAGCAGAAGAATTATTGGAAGATCTGAAATAGAATGTATAGATAATCAAGTCGAGTAGGAATACACATCCCAAGAGGAGACTCGAATACTGTCTATATCTGAAAAGCCTCTAAATATCATAAAGAGTTGGTGGGATAAGACCCCAGCTAACTCGGAAATTTGAAATGAAAACATAAAGATGGATACTCTATCTCTAGCCCTCGAATAATGAGGACTCACTAAAATCAGCTGAAAGTCTGGCGTAGTCTAGACTTGAGTCTGAGGACAGGTGCCTGAATCTGCATAGTAAAAGGATGCAACACAAAATGCGTCAGTACTATAGGATGTACTGAATATATGAGATAAATAGGAATCTGAGATAAACATGCTAAATAAACTTGTAAAGATGAAATCACGCTACAAGTGTAAAACTAAAATGCAAGAGACTCAATGCAATGCCAAAACAAGTTATACAAATATCATAGTAATCATAATGGTCAAAAAATCTGAAGGCAAAGAGTCAATGCAATTTAAATCCTGATACTTTTTCTTTAGGAGGTTCTCTAATCGACATAGACCATGTGAGCTACATGGAATACGATGTACACGCCCCATCAAAAGGACCCAATATACCTTGCTAGGGTATAAAGGCATGACTGTGGCGTGATCACTAAATCTGATGCCCAACTGAGGGGACTTAAAACCTACAGAGGCACGTAGTTCTAGGACTAAGGGTACTCTCACCCTGTCCAACTCAGTGTTAATACTACTCCCAAAACATATATATATATATAGCTCATAATACTTGCGACATGTCTGATGTCAAAACTGTTCATAACTTAGGTAGACATATCTGGAAGTTAAACCTTTCATAAAAAATAGAGACATATCTAATGTCCAAAACTATTGGAAAAGTCAGAGGACATATCTTATATCATGAAATTCACAGGTCATGAATCTTAAAGCTTTGCAAAATCATAATTCAAGATATACTTTCCTTTCTAATATCATAGCTTGAAGAATTAGGCATGCAAATTCATAAAAATAGAGGTCATGTTATCTAAACAAACCAATTTTACTTGAAGACATGCAATTCAATTAAATCATGCTAAAAATTCATCATCAACATATGGGCTTTTGGAATAAACTGAGGAACTTTGATTAAATCATAGAAACGTATTAAGAAATAATGAATTGATGCCTTAGGAGAAGACCAATAACTTTTTCCCCAATTTTAGTAAGAACCCTAATTTAGAAATCCATAAATTTAATTTATAAGATTGGGGTTTTGGGCATAAGGGTGGAGAGAATTCCTTATTGAATACCCACATACCTTGATTGAAGCTAACCCAAATAAGACTTGGATCTTTGGAGAGGTTCTTTTCCCTTTTTGGAAGATGAATGAGGTAATGAGAAGGGACAGAGGCTAATAGGTTTAGAAATCATACAAAGAATGGCAAGAACAACCTCACTTATGGGTTAAAAGGGTGGAAAATGACTAAAATACCCCTGGGACATAATTAGGAAAAAGTTGGAAAAATTTCCCGGCTTCAGGTTCCATGAATGGGTTCGACATGTCGTAGACTGAACCATGACTCGTGGTTCCCACTCATGGTTCCTGAGCCAAAAGACATGTTGTAGAACAGATTGTACGAGTCAATAGGATGACTCATAGAATGGACTACGGTCCGTAGACCTGAGTCGTAGTTCTTGGGATTTCGCTGATATGTGATTAAGTCCTATGAGTTAGAAAGATGGTCCGTAGTTCAAACTACGGGCCGTAGAAGCTAGTCGTGAAACATAGGAAAACTGCTAACCTTCTGATCTGATTTCACGAGTTGACAGGACGGGCCGTAAGTGGAAACACAGTCCATAGAACCAACTCGTGGTTCTCAAAATAGAGACTGAACCATCAGACTGGAACCTCAGGTTCACTTCACGACTTGTGGTTCGAACAACAATCCGTGATTTGGACCCATAATTTTTGAAAGGTTCAAAACTCTCAGATTTCTTAAGTTTAAAAGTTGGGTCAAATTCCAGGGTGTTACACTGCTTCCCCATAGGTACATCCTACCCGTCCTATAGTTACAGTCTTCCCAGCCCAAAGGCACTGTAATTGTAACAAGAATTTATGCTCCAAAACCCTGCAGTGTTAGTTTCTGCTGAGGCCAAAACAAGTTGATATGCGTCAACAAGACGATAAAAACAACACAATAATATCATGTAATAACCGGTGACCTCAATACAATCATAACATGCTTCTCTAGGCTGCTAAGTAAGGAATGGAGTGTTGCTGATAGTTGCTATATCATGTTGTGGAGAAAAACACAATACTATAAAGCCATAAGTCGAATAACGATGTTACACATACTATACAAGCTTTGGCCTTAAAGGTCATGCAAAAAAATGAAAAGTAAACCTTAACATACCTTTCAACTGAAGCCCCAAAAGTGTTGCTATGAATCTCGACCAACCCATCATAGCGCAATAATTTCTGGAATCAATAAGGCTGCGAGAATGAGCGATAGATAATTAATACAGTGTTAATGTCACACTCACGATCAGCCAACTGCATAGCATAAAATGAGGCCAATAACAATAATAAATGGCAGTAAAATCCAACAACAATATGCTAACTACATCTCAAAGGAGTAACGAGCTTTTGAGGCACTATTTCAAGGTATACTTCACATCGTTCAATACAACAACAATCGCACGTGACTCCAACAAGATTCACACCAACACCACATTCCCTCAAACACCTTAACACCATCAATATACAACAATAACAACCCAACTCAATAGGAAAAACGGGCTGCCCGAAGCCAGAGAATACAAAATAACACTTCGTGGCTCGAAAATCTATAAAACATAACTATAATATAGAATTGCGAAGGAGGGTCGTAGGAGAAAGGTTACCTCGACATAAAGCTTTGCAATCCCAAGCTAAAAATATTCCTCCTTTAGTAACAACAAACGGATCCAAATTCAACAAGAGACTACTACAAGTCATCGTCAACTAAAGCCTTTCATAACAAGAAGCTTAGAATCTCGATCCAATAAATAGATAAGTGTACGGGATCTATACCTTTCCAATAGAACTATGTACCTAATTCCAAATACTCATCAAACACCTACTAGATCTATACCATAACACCCATGGAGATACACCATGAAATCGATGCGGCAAACTATACTAAAATGACAAGCTCTCTACATAGAGCAACTTCTGTTAAACTTCTGAATTGAAAACATCAAAGTCCATGGAGGATTTAGGGGATTTCCCTCTGATTTTCAGTAGTTTTTTGTTGGTTTTTATGAATTAAAATGAACGAGAATCATCTATTATAGAGCTAAACCTACTTGGGGCTAGGTGGCACCTTAACGTCCCTGCTTGTGAAGTCTTACAAAAATGCAAATATCTCCCTATTCTGAAATCATATGGATGAAAAGCTTAGTGCATTGGAAAGTAGACTCATAGACCTTCAATTTGGTATGTTAGGGGACTTCTAACTCTTTATAGATTTGGAGAAAATCTTTGATACATTTGACCCAAATTTGCAGAGAATTTCTTAAGGGAATTTGCAATAACTTTCCCCGACATTTATTTTGCAACTTGCTTGACTTCAGTACTTAACATACGACCATTGTGAAATTAGAATACTTCATAAGACATACTTCTCGCATATTAAGAACTCTTATTCTTACAACAAAAGTACGAGTGAATGTGTAGTTCAAATGGGCAGGGTGTTACATCCTTCCCCCCTTAGGTACATTCATCCTCGAATGAAAATAATATACATTGAATCATGGGATACATCATAATAACTTATAAAATACAAAAGTGATGTGCCTCAAGTACTCAAATGTGGGTCTACTATCTATGTATTCAAAACATTCATCTGAAGGCGTGAACAAGTGGGGATATCTGGACTTTATATCTTATTTAGCTTCCCACACCATCTCCTAATATTACAGTTTTGCCACATTACTTTCAGTGAAGCTATATCCTTATTCTGCAATCTCCTAATTTGTCGGTCTACTATGACAACTGGGACTTCTCTATAAGATAAATCCTCTAAAATATGCACATTTGTTATTGGACTATATGTGTTGGATCTCTTATACACTTCCATAACATAGAATCATAAAAAATTGGGTGCACTACCTCTAATTCTGAATGTAACTCTAGTTAGTAAGCAACTCTCCCTAACCATTGCACAATACAATAAGGTCCAATATATTGAGGGCTCAGCTTTCCCTTCCTGCCAAATTATATAACGCCTTTAATTAGTAAAACCTTCAAAAATTCCCAACCATCAACATTGAACTCTATCTCCATCGCCTAACATCTGAATATGAGTTCTGGAAGCTCTGAAATATCAACAACCACTATCATATCTGTTTAACCTTTTCCACAACTCGCTGCCCTATGTTAGGTCCAAAAAATCTTGACTCTCTAACCTTGAACTAATTAATAGGGGATCATCATTTCTGCCTATATAAAGCCTTGTACGGTGCCATACTGATGCCTTAATAATAATTGTTATTATAACAAAACTCAATAAGTGACAAGTGATCATCCCAGTTCCCTCTGAAGTATATTACACATACCCGTAACATATCTTCAAGCATCTAGATCATACGTTTGGCTTGTCCATTAATGAAAAGTTGAACTAAGATTAAATTGAGTCCTCAAACCCTTCTAGAAATATCTTTAGAAATGTGATAAACCATGCCACTCTATAAAAAATAAATGATATTGGGATACCATGAAGTCTGACTATCTCTATAATGTACATCCCAGCATAATCTTCAACTAGAATGTAGCCCTGACTTGCAAAAAATGGGCTGCTTTCATCAGCCTACCGATAATTACCCAAAAAGAGTTGAACTTAAGTTGCAAATGAGGTAAACCTGTGACAAAAACCCATATTTATAACCTCTCACTTCCACAATGAAATCGCTATCTCCTGAATTAGCCCTTTGGGCTTCTGATGTCTACCTTTACCTGCCAATAATTTTGGCACTGTACAATGAATTCAACTATGTCCCTCTTAATTCTCGGTGACCAATAAATCTCCTTAATATCATAATACATTTTCAAGGATCCTGGGTGAATTAAGTAACAAGAATGGTGTGCCCCTTCCATAATATGTTGCTGAAGCTTTGCAACATCCAAAACACATAATCGATCTCTATAACTGAGGACCCATCTCATGCTATATCAGTGGCTAATGACTCATGTTGTTGAGCCTTTCCTCTGAGCTGCTCTAAGCTGGGATCCTCGTATTGTCGTGCCTTCACCTCCACAACTAGAGATGAGATGGATGTTTCTTGATCTATGACCCTAGCATCATCAGAGTCTAATAATTTAAGCCCCAAACTAGCTAGCTGATGGAGCTCTCAAAACATCTCTTGCTTCTCCGCTTCCAAATACAATAGACTATCAATAGACTTATTACTAAGGGCATCCGCTACTATATTGGCTTTCCCTAGATTATATAATATATCCATGTCATAGTCTTTAAGCAATTAAAGCTATCGGCATTTTCACAGGTTCAACTCCTTCTATTTAAAAATATAATGGAGGCTATTATGACCTGTATAAATATCAATATTAATAATACACAAGTAATGGTTCAAAATCGTTTGGGCATGAATAAATGTAGACAACTCTAAATCATGGGTCGGGTAGTTCTACTCATTCTTCTTTAACTGTCTAGAAGCATAAGCAATTACCTTTTAATGTTGCATGAAAACACATACCAGCCTAATGCTTGAAGCATCACAATACATTGTGTAGCCCTTTAGACCCCCTGGTAAGGTTAGAACTAGTGTTGAAGTCAATCTATCTTTTAGCTCTTAGAAACTCCCCTCGTAGGCCGCATTCCACTGAAACTTAGTTGCTTTTTGAGTCAGCTTTGTCAAGGGTTCTAAAAGTGAAGAAAATCCTTCAATAAACCTTTTGTAATACCTTGCTAAACCAAGACAACTACAAACTTATGTTGTGATCGTAGGTCTAGTCCAAGTCTTCACAGACTTTATATTTTGTAGGTCAACCTAAATATCAACATTTGATACAATATTTCCCAAAAAGGCCATATAATACAACAAGAACTCAAACTTCAAGAGTTTAGCATACAACCTCTAATCTCAGAGTACCTGAAGCACTACTCGGACGTAGTCTCTATGCTCAGTCTCTAAATGAAATATATCATAATATAGTTAAGAAACACTATGAAAAAAAGTCAAAAAAACTTGTATATACTGTTCATCCAGTCCATAAATACTGGTAGGGTGTTTGCCAACTCAATAGACATCACAAGAAACTCAAAATTGCCATATCTGAGCATGAAGGCTATATTTTGAATATCACTCTCTCGAACAGGTTCGTGGTGGTACCCTAAATTTAAATCAATCTTTGAGAAGCATCAGGCATCCTACGGTTGGTAAAAAAACTATCAATCCTCGGTAGTGGATATTTGTTCTTTATAGTCACCTTATTAAGTTATTGGTAGTCTATACACTTCTGTAATGAGTCATCTTTCTTCGCATAAATAACATTGGTGCATCTAATGGTGACACACCAGGCCTCATGAATCCCTTATCTAATAAATCTTTCAGTTGTTCCTTCAATTTTTTCATTTCTTCTGGTGTAGTTTTATATGGGGAAATTGATATCGGCTAGGCATCTGGTGATGTATTAGTAGAAAAATCAATCTCCCATTCTAGAGGAATACTAGAAAGCTTGTCTGGAAATGAATTTGGAAACTCATTAACTACTGGAATAAACTGAATAGTTGAAGGGTTAGCATCAATATCATAAACTCAGACAGTATGGTAAATGCACCCTTCGGCGATCATTTTCCTTGCCTGATGATAGGAAATAAACTTGCCTTTTGGCATTGCCGTATTACCCTTCAACTCCTGAGCTACTTTCCTTGGAAAGTGGAATATAATGATCTTTGCTCGATTGTCAACATAGGCATGACAAGATGCTAGACAATCCATCCTTATAATAATATCAAAGTCAAGCATCTATAGCTCTGTCAGGTCTGCAGAGGTTTGATGATCAACAATCTCTATCGTACAATCTCGATAAGCCCTCTAGGCAATAATTGAGTTGCCAACTAGGTATACACAACAAAAGGTCATTGCAATGGCTCTGCTACTACACACAACTTCCCACCAAATAATGGGGTAACATACAATAACATGGAGCCTGGATCCATCAAAACATAAACACAGTGGGAGCAACCACATAATATACTTATCACAACATATTGCGATGACTATAAATCCCGATGACCTGTAGTGCATAAGTGTAATTATGGCCATTGTTGGAATTAGATGCTCCCTCTTGGCCACGACCTCTACCTGATAAAATCTGGGAACCGTGCTCTATAGGGTATACTAAGAAAGATAATCATGTTGCTGATATGTTCGGCTGTCCTGAACCTAGTTGGTCCCTAAATGGATAATATATTTTTAAATGACTCACTAGAACACAATAATAGCATGTTTTAGAGAACTGACGGCATCTCTCGACATGTGTGTATTATATGTATCATAATATGGCACAACTGATCTAAACTGCTCTGGGACCCTGTACTGCTGCGAGCCTGATGCTTGTGAGCTCTCACCCAGACCTGATTTCCCCAGCGATCCAAATTGCTACCCTGCAAATGTGGTACTAGGGTCCTAGGTGGTCTTCCTGAATACCGGAGTTTGGAGACACCCTGAGTCTTCGTCTGAAACCCGTAGGCCTAACCCTCTTTTATTATTCTCTCTCGACCCTCTTAGTCATATACTGCTGATACCAAAGCCTGTATATGTTCTATGCACTAACCTGAATCCATTAGATGTCCATGTCATCAGTATGTGTGATTTGAGTGCAATCCCAATAACAATCATAACTCAGAGAACTCGACCCTTATGACTCAGCTATATTGCATGATTTGAGCAAGAAAAAGGGTAACATTCCTGAATAATGTATGTAGCTTCCTGCTTATAAAATATGGTGCACAACACATTTATAAACAAAACTATTCTAGACACGGCTTGCAGACTCCCTAGGATATGACGTTGCTCTGATACCAGGTTTGTCACACCCCAAACTCGGGGGCGCAACTGGAACCTAATGCCAAAACATAGGCCAAAGCTGACCCTGTTGGACTATTTGCCAATGGCGCATAGCAGCCACACATAATCAAGAAAACAAACAAGTATATCTCGACTTAAAATTCATCCCTTGTCCAACAAGGCCCCTATCAGCAGCTCTAGCAAGAAAATAGCTACTCCCAACATTTCATATAATGTAATAAGCAGGTAGCACCATAAGTCATGTATGGGCCGTTGAGAACGCCATGATATCTAGGAAAGCATAAATGTTATGCGGGCCATCAAGGATACCATGATTTCTATATAAAAACTGAAAACATGTATACACAATGTAAACTAGGCCAATGAGTTGCTAATCTGCCAACAAAACAACAACAAGACCCAATTGGCTAACAAGCTACAACTAATTGACATACAAGGTAAAAATGGCCACCATCGCAGTTATGCAACCCAACTGACTAGCCTTCAAGCCTCTATGAATATAATACTTGGTGGGACAGGGACCCAACCTATCCAAAAGCTATAAACCTCAAAAAGGCAAACCTCTAAGACTTTGGCGACCCCTGGAAGGAAAGGAGTCAACCAGCCCGCTAAAAGGTCAGCTATGCTACCCGATAAGTCTGTTTGGTCATTACTCAGAACTTGCAGGCATGAATGTAGCGCCCCAAGGCAATGAGGCATCAGTACAAAATAATGTACCAAGCATGTAAGTGTCATGACTCAATTTCTTAGGTCATGATGGCACCTATTACCCTCCTAGTAGGCGAACCAATTCCCGTAGCCCAGAACGGTTAGTAATGGGCTACCACCTAACCAATACACACAATAAGCAAAACTAAGCGGAAGCAGAATATACAAATAGAACAAAGTAGAAGCAACAACCTGAATATGTACAAAAAAGGAAACTACACTAACCCCAAGACTTGGTATCGATAGTACAAAAACCTCTAATAGAATACACGTGCTAGAAGTAACAAAATAGAATATACAACTGTGTCCGAAAGTACAAAGAGTAATAGTGCCAAAAGATGAGATGTGTTCAATCCCCGGTCGCCAGGTGCTCACCCTAGTCTCGAGTATCCAAAATTTGCACGAGTCTCCAGGCGATCAATGGCGAAAACTCAAACTAATATCTACACAAAAAAGATGCAGAATTGTAGTATGATCACCAATTGCTAATCAATGGGTACCCAATAGGTGTCATCGGCTGACTGAGTGCATATAAGATATAAAAACAGTAAGTAGCAGATAACAAGGAAGCAGTCACCAAAGCAAATAGGGAAAGCACATGAAAACTACCACGGAGAAAAGTTAACCAAGAGTTACAAGCATACAATGTTAGCACAAAGGATATACCTAACACAGAAACACAGGTGAAAGAAAGAAGAATGCACCTGGAATCCTTGCAACAATCGTATATAAATAGAGATATTTAAAAGAGAAGGGTGGTATATTGGTAACCTCAGGTAAAAAAAGAAAGAAGGGAAGCAAGCCAACATGATCAACTAGAAGCCACACACTAACAGAAACATGATTAAAACATCAATTTTAAAATAAGAATAGACGTAAGACAATCTCTCAAGTATAACCCTAGGATGGAATAACTAAGTTACAAAGTACCGAGATCCACCACCAAGAACCATGATAAAGAATAGAATCCGACAGCCCACAACCTCTAAGGAGGCCACATAAACAGTTCCTCAATAATCTAGGACCCACTCGCCCCTCAATTATCAAAGTCCAAAAGTCGGATCCTCAACAGGCTAAAAACCACTAATACCACTGGAACCGAAGGTCACAATCTCTATCAGATGAAAGGAGTAATATGATCTATCTACAGCCCCAATGGACGCCCATACAACCGAGGAACACAATAAACTAAAAACAAACCCTCCGGTCGCCCATACAACCAGAGCGTACACTAAGCACACAACAAACAAGGGTGGAATCGGAATACAATATGCATGATGATGATATGATGAATATTGTGTGATAGAAGTGTCGTATGTTACCCCCTACAGTACCTAAAAGGCCCAATAGAGGAAGGATCCATAGAAGGTGCACCCGAGTACCTCTACTACACCATACCCCCTCCTCCTGGCACACTCATTGGCCCATAACTATTAGCCCAAGAACGACAGGGTCCATGGAGGTCTACTCATAGACCACATACTAAAACTGCAAAATCTCAATATATATCTCAATAATCGAAGCCTCATAGTACGTTCCTGAAATTGAACCAGGTCTTAAATAGTAGTCAAACCTTAATAACCCTTATAAAGGGTGCTCAGAGCGTATCTGGTTCTAAATCAGTAATCAAGTCTCAAAATTCCCAAACAGGGTGTCCGGCATGTATCCAGGTCTAAATAAGTGAAAAACCATGTCTAGAACTATGGCATAACCGAGCCTAGTATCATTATAGAAATCTGTGGAAAAATCATCACCATATCCCTTCTACTCCAAGAGGTTTCATAAAAGTTAGTACCAAAACCCTTTCATAATCATTTTATTGAAAATAGACCCTCGGGGCCATGCAAAGTTTAGAAAACCATTCAAAGTAGGCCCGAAGCCAAATCAGTAGTAAAATAATGCAAAATTTAGAAAACCATTAAAAGTAGGCCCGAAGCCAAATCAGTAGTAAAACATGCAGAAAATTCTTTGCATGAATGATATGCTCGCAAATAATAGATTAGCCCAACGACCCTCAAATATTCCTATTAGCCCTGCATAGGCATAATCGATTTTACAACATAGATAACCAGCCTAAATAAATTTCACGATGTCTGGGACTCGCGGATATTCCCAAATATCCCACTGTCAATGGTCCAGAGGCATATACAAAGGCCACACGGGGCCACAAGGGTAATATAGCAATACAACACGAATACTATAATCAACGTATGAAATAAATGGATAGAACAGGCGGACAAGGTCTGAGGGTATTAACCAAGAAAAACCAACCCAAGGATGCTAATTAATGTAGTTATAGCCTAATATGCAGAGTCTAGTTAGGAAAAGCCATAACCTACCTGTCGTCCGACGACAAGCTGCTGGAACGATGCTGTCCAATACTAAACTGCTCTAGGAAATCCCAAAATGCAATCACATTATCAAGTACATAAACTACATATTAAAATAAGACTAACGATACTCATATTTCTATACTTATAGACAGGCCAAAATCTGGGTCAAAAGCGGGCCCGCGAGGATTACAACCCAAAATCAAAAATGAAAAGAAGAACGATGAACATACTACTTTCGTGAGCGCATGCCCCAAATTTGAGCAAATTTGTCCACGGAAAAGGGCACAAAACAGCTCGCTCAAATCACTAAATGAGGGAAAAACAAGAATGAAAACCAGAAATTAAGCAAGAACTATTTACCACGATGAGAGAAGCAAGGTAATGGGAAGAAATTCTCACAATTACAAACTCCCAAAGCCAAGTGGGCAGCTACAATCCAAGAAACTCAAGTTTTAGGAAACTCATCAATGGAGGTTTGCAAATGGAGAAGGAACAACTTTTGGGAAGAAGGAGACTTGCCAAACGATTAGGGAGCGATAAAAAGCCGTCAACTAAATGAATTCCCTAAGTATTAGAACTGATGGAAGCAATTTGGTTTGAGAGAAATATGAGTTTGGAGTTGGGAAATATAAGAATTAAAAGTTGAAAACAAAGGAGAAAGGATTTTTAATATACTGCCAGCAGTCACCGTAAATGCGACACTTTTTATCACAAATACGGAGGCACAGATGAATAGTGACCTCTGCAAATACGGCAAAACCATCGCATATAAGGAAAAACTCCACAAATATGGCAAATCACCGCAAATGCGGGGGTCGCAAATGCGGACCCCACCAGACACAACAACTCAGCAAAAACCAGCTAAGTTTAAAATCTTTGAATGGACGCTCGGGATTTATTTGGGGTCCCACAAATACAAATGAATAGAGCTATTTGACTAAAATTGCATTCTGGATCCAACGAAATCGACAAAGATCCCATCAGTGGTCGATTTAACAAAAAGTAGGCCCTCTACCCAAAATCAACTTTTAGGCCAACTATTCCAAAATGGAACCTAAGGGCCGAAATCAAGTCTAAAATCCTCGAGACCCGAACCAATGATCTATCTAGCCTAAACTCGACATTTCGGAGCTAACAGCGCTGACAAAATTTTCACCCGAGGCAGTCTTCTCTAAATATTGACCAAAGTCAACAAAACAAGCCCAACAGGCCTAAAAACACAGAACGAGAGAGAATTCCAAGCTGAATAGCTCCCGGATCCTGATCAAAGGTCCAACTAGACCAAAGTCCATGTTCCGGAGCTAACAAAACTGTCAGAATTCAATTTCGAGCACGATAGCTAAGAATGTTGACTGAAGTCAATGATTTCCAAAAATAAAGCTCTAAAATAGGAAAACAACCATAAAGACCAAACTAACGACCCGGGCACCGAACTATCGGTCCCAGCAAGCCATAAATAATTTGGGGCTGCTACAGGCAAGGTCTAATAGTACAATAGGCAAAAAGGCATAAATGACCGAAATGTTCATTACATCATCCACTACTAAAAAGACTTTTATCCTCGAAAGTCAGGATAGGAGGAAATACTTAGAATCTTAAGAACCATGCATACAAAGCTCGCACCACTCTCTTGAAAACCCAGGTAGCCTCCTCGATCGGATGAAGCCAATGGAACAGGACCAGAGAAAATCAAATGAGCCTTAACTCCTTACTAGCCAAGCTAGATTCCAACTTTTAACTTCAAAATCCAAGGGCTTATCAACCAAACTGAACCACTAGAATCTCAACAGGAAAGCACTGACACAACACCAAAACCAGAGAACCAATGTGATCAACATACATAACTCAAACCCTCAATACCATAATCAATTCCACCCACAAAGTCACCAACCAAAACTCTAACTTACGAACCCGTTGATCTGCAAAACCCTTTATTCTGACCTAAATCCTTTTGCACTGTAATCATAAAGCTTCATATAGGTCGAACACTCGAGCCGCTCTCGAAATATCAACTGAAACACCGGAGATCCATAGTTCCTGCTATGATCAACCTCAAATGAGGTTACCTTTATACTTAAATCCTATCCAAGTCAAGGTCTAGTCTACTAGCTTTTGCCATCCAAGATAACAACCTGTAGCATATGATTGAAAACTCGAGTAACCTATCCCGACTGACCATCAACCAACGAATAGATGCCTTTGCTAGGATTAAACCCAATACCTGAACTCAACTGAACTAACCATCGGAACTCATACGAAACTCGTACACCAGGGTTGGTAAAGCATGGAGGAACATCATGTGTCAATAGAGTATCTCTTAACTATAGACGAAACAAACCTCGTTGAACCATGCCTAGTCTGAATCAACAGAAAATGAATGAGCCAAGGTAACTTGCCCAAAATACCCAAACCAAAACTAAGACCCTGGAAGGAGTGTGGTAAGCCTACCACGAAGTCCGTAGCCAACAATCAAGCTCCAAGCTCTAGAAGTACTATTATTGCTCCGATTACTCAAACCTTACTCGAATTTATGATCACCTTACTAGTCTTAACTATGAAGGAAGTCCACCACGCCGCGAATATCAAGTCAAACATTCTATAGGCAAAGGAAAGATGTCGAATGCCCATGGTCCCCATCTATTTATCAAAATTTTGCATAAACCTTTGACTCACCCCTTTGACTCGAAACACCCACTCTACTGCATCTATACATAGCAACAACTCCAAAGCATATAACATATCAAACTTCTGGTCCATAATTGCTGAGTCTAACCAATGTTGGAAACCCACACACAGACCACCAGTTGGAGAGTCCACCAAATCATTCTTTCAACCCTCATAATACAAAGGTGACCATCAAACTCTATGCACCATCAGAATCTGAAATAGCCCTGCTAGTCTCAACCCACACAACCTGATCACATAAAACATACACCCGTTGATCCTCAAACTAATGTCACTGAACCTATCCAACCAAGGTAGAAGGGACCTCGTACCATCAAGAACACCATTGAAATCTGGAATGTCCAGCCTAACCCAATGGTTAGCCAAGGACTGGGTGTCCAAGGCTAACAACCACTCTGAAATCAAAGTAATAAAGCTAAGTTGCCCGCACCCACTACCCTCCGGTACAAAGATGTTGCAACCAAAGAGAAACTTCCACGAACCATATGATGTAATCTGCTAGCCCATAAAACTAAAATCCAACTCCAGTTGCCAATCAATGCCTCTGTTGAACCTATACGCTGCCAATGAACACTTAGGAACCAGAGCCAACTAGGCTCTAAAGATTTAAGTTGCCCAATCCGTAGATGCTACTGAACTTGGGTCCTCTAATGAATATAACAAGGGAACCGCAGTTGATGCAACAAGTCCCCCAAGGCAGTACTGGAAATAGCTACTACCTCAACCCCTTAGTAGAGGAAAATTTAACCTCGAACATATTGAAGAAAATTCCACTGCAGTCTGTACTTGGTCGACACAAGTCATCAACACACAAGCCAAAGCAACTCTCTATCGTCACCTTAGTCAGCTACTAAAACAAATATGTATGAACAAGGAGTCATCTCCCCTCTCTTTCAACTAAACCGAACCTTTCCTTAGAACACACTGAACCTTACAATCTCTTCCAAAGATACAACCAACCTGACAAACCCCATTTTAGATAAACCTGGAGTTGTTTCCTTAGCTCCCACATCTATATTATAATCACTTAGTAAGGCAGGAGAAGAATAGGCCGAATGCCCAACTTACCCAAAATGCTATGATTGTAACACAACCACGATACTACAGTTAACACTTAAAAAAATGATATATCTAAAACTCGATCATAATGCCACAACCAAAAACTCAACCAGATCGAGTACCACGATAAAATCTCATCCCAACTGGAACCAGGGAAAACAAGAAGACAACCCTACCAGAAAAGAAATGGAAGAAAACCATGGGAATAACCCACATACCGGCCAACCTCCTAAACCAACCAGACAAAGAGGGTCGACTCTAACAACCCGAGAAATGCAAAACCAACCATTGCTCACTAGCATAACCAACACCACTCAACTTAATGCAGAACCTCAAATGCTGGAACAACCACTGGTATCCCACAAAACCAACCAAAGGACCTTTAGCAAACGCTAGATAATGGCCTAGGAGACAACCATCTAGGACCCCTAGAAAAGGAAGACTGAAACCAAGTCTAAAACTATAATGAGACTGGAAACGAGGCTAACAAGACCTACCTACGTGTCACAAATCTTGTAATTACCTCCCAAGGATAAAACACCCCATCCACTACTTAAGAATAATCTATCAAGAAAACACATAAATAAACAATACAACTCAATTAGTAAAACAACTAAACAAGGAGAACATGAAGGCATATAAGCAATTACACAAAAAGGGGAGGATCACAATGCGAGCAATGTTATCACCAACTGAAGGTAAGAAAATTCGTACCTAGAGCAATGGTATCAGAAACCTCTACCTTGGGCCTACTAAGAAGGGAATTGGACTAACGGGATCTAATTCTGGACTAAGTAGTCAAAGCTGAAGTCTTAACCATCCCTCACCGGGGAGAATCTCTAAAGAAGTGACCAACCACTTCACAATCATAACACCCATGTTGACTGGGATACGTGAATGTAGGGCAATCCCTAGCAAAGTGCCCACGCTCACCGCACTAAAAGCAAATCCCACTGAATGTAGTCGGACGAGAAGATCTCGTTGAACCTGATCGTCCCCCATGACCTATAAACTCTGAATACAAACATAAAAGAACCTGTCCCGTACCATGTTTACTCTAATCAACATGCTCTATATAACCACTCTTTGGAGCCTGTGGAGCATCTAAAACTGGTCCACTAGATAAGAATCAATGAAACTGCTCCCTTGCAAAAAATCCCCTACCTCGAGAACCTTGGAAACTGCCCTGGCAATGACTCTTCTTGATACTACCTCCATAGCCTTATGACATAAACCCTCAACAGCCCAAGTATAATCAACTACCTGAAGAAAGGTAGTCCCAACTGAAACCAAGTGCTTCATCACTAAACGGAGCGGTGAAATCATACCCCCAACAAAGCTCTGAACTCTCTCAAACTATGCAGGAAAAGTCCTAGCAGTATGCGGGCCGCGATGGCGCTTTCATAATCCCCGACTAGGCATGCCAACCAAAGAATGCGAAAGTCCAATAAAATATGAAATTAACAAAAATTTGAAGGGAAGCATACAAAAAGGGGACCAACAGTATACATACATAACAACTGTAATAAATATACAAAAATAGCCCCAAAGTGACCAAGAAGATAAACATATACAAGAACCAACATTGGACCTGGTGTAACAAGTACAAGAGCATCTAATGCATAGGATAAAGCTATACAACATATACTATCTATACAAAATAAAAAATATACACAAATGAGTAGATAAAAGTAGTAAAGGATCTCCAAACACCGAGAGCTCACCAAGATCTGAGCAGTAGCTAGCCATGAATGCTAGGAGGATCAACAAGGGTGGCTCGTACTAGGTGCTACATCAGAAAAAGATGCAGAGTGTAGTATGAGTACCAAATCAGGGGTACTTAGTAGGCATCATAGGGCGATCAAACTCATAAAGAGAATATATAATATAAGCGACTGGAAAGTAAGCTATAGCTATAGGGATCCATAAAAATCTAGTTATCAAGTAAAAGATCCATAGTCTAAAAGATAGTGAAAATACTAATGATAAGGAAATCATGCATTTAACGCAGAATCTGTCAACATACAATGCAGTGTAGCGTGAGATGGATGTGGGGCAATATATGGCTAATGTAACATTAGTCTGAATTCCTAGCATCGGAAATGCAATAAGTAAATATAAGTCTGGAATTCCAGTATCAGACATGAAATAAGTAAATATAAGTTCAGAATCCCAGCATCGGATATGAAATAAGTAAATACGAGTCCAAAATATCAGCATCGGACATGCAATAAGAAAAAGTTCCCTCCACGAAACTTAAATCAGTAAAAAGGGAGGCGTCTTAGCTTTAAAATATGAAATCTGTAGTAAAGTAGTATAAATCCTTTTAAAGTTCAAATTGTGCACCGACCATGAAAATCCTCTTTTTAATCTGAAAACAAACCATTCTTTGATAGAAAAAAATTAGTTATGTGCCATGTTCATGATCCCCGGAATGCATATATATAGTAAAACACCCAAGTAAACATAAAAATATACATCTAAGATAGGGAAAGGGTTCCCTCCAAACAAAGTACTCACCTAGAAATCATTCTAGTCCAAGATATGGTCTCAGGCCCATAGTTATAAAATAACAATAAATATAAATGGAAGAAATGGGAATTCAACATGAAAACAAGCAAAAACACCTACTCTACCTCTAAAACCTCCTTAAAATACTCTATGACTTCTAGTCTAACCAATGCAAAGTGATAAACTTCTCAGCTAAGGATAAGCATAAATACACCTACTCTACGGTCCTGGAAATGGCCAATTTAAGAAGAAAATAAGATTTAAGCTTAGTCTAACCTAAAACCTACCCTAACGTTCAAGAATCTTTTAAAATATAAAATATAACTAAGCCAGGTCTAAGAGAAGAAAAACATAACCTACCTCATGGATGAATCGCAAGTATGAACATATACTCATGTGCCTTTTTCCTTTTGGATAGCCTCAGAATGCTTCCACACTATCACAAATATAAACTAGGTGTCAAAATGAGATGAAGGACACCCATATTTCTATACAGAAATTTGAGTCAGAAATTGGGTCCGAAAATAACCCTCGCGGCCTGCACAATGTAACAAAAAACAAATTTCACAATTATGTTCGCAATGGGCTTATAAACCCATGCCTAAAATTTTAGCGCAAACGAGACTCATTTTGGGGCGCAAAATAGCCCCGAAATCTCACTTGATCAAGAGATTTTGACGGAATAAGAGCAAGATAAATGTGTATTACACGACCATAAATGAGTGGGGGAATTATGGTGAACTTACCAAATTAATATTGGATAAAATGGAAGCTTTTAGCCAGCTCTTGAAGCACAAAATCAATTGAAAAATTAAAAAATAAGGAGAAGACACTGAAGTTGAACAAATATATAGTTGTAGGCATATGCCTTCACGCAGGCAGGCAGGCCATTCCGCACGCGACTTCACGTCGGTGGCCTATCCCTCGGGCACACGAAGGACAAGAGGAAGCTAGGCTTCCCTACTATATCCACGTGGGATAGTCACCATATAATCAATCTCCTCATACGAGACCCGGCCAACTCCGTCAATCTCCAGGTCCCTTCAGTTCTGCTGAAAGGCCATTAAAATGGGATAAAAGGCAGTTCTATATCAACAACGTTAGGCACCCCTGCATAGGCAGCCAACCCCCCGCATAGGCAAAGGGTTGAGTACTACTGTAGAAGTTTCAACAAAACCAGCTATTTTCAAAACTTTAAAATGCCTCAGATTGACCCTCGGGATTCATCTGGGGTCCCACGGATGCAAGTAAACTATGCTACCCAACCAAAAATGGTATTTTGTACTAAACAAAATTGAAAAAATTCCCAATGGAGATCATTTCGATGAAAAGTGGGCCCCACACCCAAAAACCAACTTTTTACTAAAAGGAACCCGATACTCCAAAATGTGTACAGAAGCCTCAAAACCCATACCAAAGGTCCTATGAGCCTAAAGTAAATATTTTGAAGCTAACAGTACTAATAGAATTTCTATCTGAGGACATCTTCTCCGAATGTTGGCCAAAGTCAACTCTTCTAGCCTAAAGAGTTTCAAAATAGGGAAATGGGCCTAAAACACAAACGAACTGCTCACGAACCAAACTATCAGTCCTGGTAAATCATAAATAACTTGTAGTTGTTGTGGGAATCCTCAAAATGTCAAAAAAGCATGAAAATCAAGAAAATGACCTAGAGGGTCATTACAACGTCCAATACTAAAAGAACTTTTATCCTCGAAAGTTAAATAAAGGAAGGTACTTGAAGGGTCAAAAAGGTTAGAATAGTGGGTCCACATATTGATCTCGATCTCCCATGTAGCCTCCTCCGATAGGACGATTCCTCCACTAAACCTTAATTGACAAAATTTCCTTGGACCTCAACTTCCTAACATGCCTATCAAAAATAGAAACAGGCTCCTCCTCAAAAGCTATAAACTCATCAAACTGAATTGAATCCCACTGAAGCACGTGAGGCTTATCCAGAACATAACGATGCAACATAAACACATGGAAAATGGGATGAACACATGAATGAGCAAGAGGCAACGCCAACTCATAAGCAACCTCCCTAATGCGATGAAGGATCTTAAATGGCCCAATAAACCTAGGATTGAGCCTTCCTTTCCTCCCAAACCTCATCACGCCCTTCATGGGATACATCCGAAGGAACACACTATCACCAACCATAAATTCTATGTCTAGAAACCTATGATCATCATAGCTCTTTTGCCTACTCTGGGTAGTACGAAGTCTCTCCTGAATGACCTGAACTCTATCCAAAGAATCAAAAAGCAAGTTAGTACCCTATGGTCTAACCTCAATGGCGTCAAACCAACCCACCAAATATCTACATCACCTACCATACAATGCCTTGAATAGAGCCATTTAAATACTGGAATGATAATAATTATTGTACATGAACTCTACCAAAGCTAAGAATAGTCCCACATACCTTCGAGATTAATAACACTGGCCTGCAACATATCCTCCAGAACCTAAATAGTACACTCTGACTGTCCATAAATCTATGGGTTAAAAGCAGTGCTAAGCGCAACTCTGGTACCCAAATCTCTCTTAATGGACCTCCAAAAACACGAAGTAAACTGAGTACCACAGTCAAAAATGATATAAACATGCACCCCATGTAAATAAATAATCTCCCGTATGTAAATCTGAGCTAATATCTCTGAATTGTAGGAAGTCTGAACTGGTAGAAAATGAGCAGACTTTCTCAACCTATCCATGATCACCCGTATAGCATCAAGCCTCCATAAAATACGTGGCAAGCCTACTACAAAGTCCATAACTATTCGCTATCATTTCTACTCTGGAAAGGGTAGCTTCTGATTCAAACAAACTCACATCTGGTGCTCAAATTTTACCTGCTGATAGTTTAAGCACCTAGACATAAAATCTGAGATATCCCTCTTCATTCTACACCACCAGTAGTGTTGACATAAGTCATGATGCATCTTAGATTCCTTGAGATGAATAGAATACCTAGAATAATGAGCCTCTTCCAAGATTAACCTTACCAGATCACCAACTCTAGGAACGAAGGTACGCCCCTCAATCCTCATAACACCCTTTGAATCTAAGGTCACCTTTCTAGTCTCACCGCTCAGCACCTTATCAAATATGATCCCCAACCTCACATCCTCAAATTGTTGTGCCTAAATCTGCTTTAACAAGGAAGATCAAGCCTCAACATAACCAAAAATACTGCCCAGCTCAGAGATATCAAGTCTAACCATCCTGTTAGCTAAGGACTGAATGTCTAAAGCTAAAGGTCTCTCCTCTGCTTCTAAGAATGTCAAGCTACCCATACTCATTGCCTTCAAACTCAAGGCATCCACTACCATGTTTTTCTTTCTCAGGTGATAAAGATGCCATAGTCCTTCAGTAACTCCAACTAACTGTGCTGCCTCAAATTTAGATCCTTCTAGCGGAAGAAGTACCGAAGACTATGCTGGTTAATGAAGATCTCACAATGCAAGTCATACAAATAATGCCTCTAAATCATCAAAATGAGACTACCACTGCTAACTCCAAGTCATGAGTGGGGTTGTTTCTCTTGTAAACCTTTAGCTGTCTGAAAGCATAAGAAATAAGTCGGCCCTGCTACATTAATACACAGCCCAAACCAACTCTAGAAACACCACAATACATAGTAAACCCCTGACCCTCAAACAAAAGAGTAAGAATTGAAGCTGAAGTCAATAAGACCTTGAGCTTCAGAAAGCTTGTCTCACACTCATCAGATCATTAGAAAGGGACATTCTTCTGAGTCCATCTAGTCAGCAGAGTCGTTATCGAAGAAAACCCCTCTACAAATTGTCTCTAGTAGCCTACCAACTCGATGAAATTGTGAACCTCAGTAGGAGAAGTAGGCCTAGCCCAATAACAAATTGCTGCAATCTTTACCAAATCAACCATAATTCCATCCTTCGACACCACGTGCCCTAAGAATGCCACAGACTCAAGCCAAAACTCACACTTAGTGAATTTGGCATATAACTGATAATCTCACAAGGTCTAAAAAAGTGTAGTGGCATTTCCCTTTGATAGGTTCGAGGTCAGGATTCCTTCCCTGAAGAGTTTGAGGTAGTGGCCACTTCTCTGGTACTACCTTTGGGGGCTTGTTGCATCGACTGTAAGTTACTTGTGATGTTCTTTAGATGACCCAAGTCTCAGTAGCTTCTATGGATTGGGCAACTTGTATACTCAGAGCTTAATCAGCTCCAGTTTCTATAGTGTTCATTGGCAGTCTATGGGTCTACTCAGAGGGTTAATAGAGGCATTAATTGGAAATTAGAGTTAGGTTTTAGAATCATGGGCTAGCAGGTTATATAGGATGGTTCGTGGAAGGTTCTCTTGGGTTACAACACCATAGAACTAGAAAAGCAGTAATTATGGACAACTTAGCTTCTCTTTCTCGGTTTGGAGTGGCCATTGGCCTTGGACATCCCGTCCTTGGCTAACTATTTGATTAGGCTGGACTTGCCAAATTCCATTGGTGTATTGCCAGAGTTGAGATCCATTTACCTTGGTTGGACAGATTCAACGATGTAAGTTTGAGGATCAGTGGTAGTATGTGGTATACATGATCAGGTTGTATGGGTTGAGATCAGTGAGATTATTTTAGATTCTGATGGTACTTGAGGTATGTGGTCGCCTCTGTATTCTGAGAGTAGGAGGTTTGAAGTAGTTGATTCTATGAAGGGTTGTCTATTATATAGGGTTCCAGCATTGGTTAGACTCGGCCAGTGTAGGCCTAAGAGTTGTGGTATGTTAAGATGCTTTCAGATTTTGTGGTTTGTGTGCTGGTACGGTAGACCGAGTGGTTTTGATCTAAAGGGGTGAGTTGAAGGTTTATGCAAATTTTCAAATACTAGATGATGACCTTGGGCTACAAACATATTTTCCCTTACCTACAAGGTGTTTGACTTGACATTCACAGTGTGGTGGACTTTTTATGAGATTGTGGCTAGTAAGGTGATCTTAAAATATAAATGGTGTTTGAGTATTTGGAGAAGCAAGTGTACTTCTAGTGCTTGGAGCTTAGTTGTTGGCTACATAAATCATGGTAGGCTTACCACACTCCTTGCAGGGTCTTGGTTTTGGTTTGGGTCTCTGGGAAGGACGCCCTAGTTCATTTACTTTCAACCGATTCAGACTTGATGCGGTTCAGTGAGGTTGGTTTTGTTCTACAGTCAGGAGATTCTCCTTGACATAGGGTGTTCATTTATGTCTCTCCTAACCATGGTGTATTAGTTTCAGTTGTGCTCTAATGGTTGGTTCAGTTAGGTTCAGGTATCGGGATTAATCTTAGCAAAAGCATTCATTTATTGGTTGATGGTCAGGCAGGATAGGTTACTCCAGTTTTCAAAGATATGGTATGGGTTTTTATCTAGGATAGCAAAGGCTAGTGGAATGGAGCTTGACTTGGATAGAGTTTGAGTATAATGGTGACCTCGTTTGAGGTTGAGCATAGCAGGAACTATGGATCTCTGGTAGGGCAGTTGATGTTTTGAGGGTGCCTCGAGTGTTTGACTTGTGTGAAGCTTTATGATTAAGGTGTAAAGGGTTCATTTCAGTATAAAAGGTTTGCAAATCTTGGAGGGCATGAGTTAGAGGTTTTAGTTGGTGACCTTCTGGGCAAACTTGGTTGTGGTATGAAGTATTCAAATTCGGTGTGTTGATCGCCTTGGTTTTATTAGTTTTGGTGTTAATGAGGGTCTTAAGGTTCGGTTTGGTTTATAAGCCTTTGGAGTTTTAGAGTTAAAGGTTGGAATCTAGCTTGCCTATTAAGGAGTTAAGGCTTGGTTGCTTTTCTTGGTTTCATTCTATTAGGTGTCGTCTGATCGAGGAGGCTACCCAAGTTTTACGAGAGAGTAGTGCAGGCTTTGTATCCACAGTTATTAAGTCTTTGGTGCTCCCTTCTTTCTTGACTTTCGAGGATGAAAGTGTTTTTTTAGTAGTAGATGATGTAATTACCCTTCTGGTCATTTATGCATTTCCACCTTCTTTGTACTATTAGAGCTTTCCTGTAGTGTCCCTAAGTCATTTATGGCTTTCAGGGATTGGTAGTTCGGTGCACGGGCCATTTGTTTGGTCTTTATGGTCGTTTCTCTATTTTAGAACCTTAACTTAGGAAATCATTGACTTTGGTCAATATTCTTGGTAATCATGCTCAAAATCGAATTCGAACAGTTTCGTTAGCACCAGAGCATGGACTTTGGTCTAGTTGGATGTTTGGTCGGGATCAAGGAGCTTTTCATCTTGAAATTCTCTCTCATTCTGTATTTTCAAGCCAGTTGGGCTTATTTGGTTGACTTCGGTCACCATTTGGAGAAGACAACCTCGGATGGAAATTTCTCCAGTGCTGTAAGCTCCGGAGTGTCGAGTTTACGCTAGAGGGACCATTGGTTTGGGTCTTGAGGCTTTCAGACTTGATTTTGGCCCTTAGGTTTCGTTTTGGAATAGTTGGCCTAAATGTTGATTTTGGGTGCGTGGCCCACTTTTTTTAAAATCGACCTCCAATGAAATTTTCATTAACTCTATTGGATCTAAAACACCATTTCTAGTTGAATAGCTTAGCTCGTTTGTGTTTTCGGGACACCGAATGCTTTCCCGAGGGCCAATTGCTTAAATCGGCCGCGCATGCGCTTGCACCTGGCCAGCACCCCTGCGCGCCCGCTCTCCTAGGAACTCCTGCACTGTAGAGCCTGTTCAAGTGCCGTGGCACCGACGCGCATGCGCCTAACCTGGCTGCACCTGCGCCATAGTGGTTGGCAACTTATAAGCTGGCCAGCCTTCTCTTTCTCCCTACTTCTAAAATTCTCAAGTACTATTTCCCCCTATTAAAATAGCTCCAAAGCTACAATTTTCTCCACTAATCATTCCCAACAGCTTGGAGATATATTATTGTCTATCCTTGTTCAATTATTGACTTCTAAATTGGGTAAGTTTCTCATTATTTTCCAATTTTCTTCCATGAATTACCTTCTTTAATTTCTTAGTTCTTGGGCTGTTTTGAGCCCTTTTAATAGTCCGTTTCCGCTCAAATTTGAGCATGTTCTCTAGGGAATATGGGTAACACCATGGTATTTTTTGTTTTCGGCTTTAGATTATGGGGCCCACAGGCTCGCTCATGACCCAATTTCAACACGGTTATGTTTCTAGCATTATATGTATCATTGGCTTCATTTTGATGTGTAGAATATTATTTTGATAGTGTGTTCACGATTTAGAGCTTCTCGGAGCAGTTTGAGCTTGGATGATGTCGTTCCTACAACTAGTCATTGAATGACAGGTAGGTTATAACATTCGCTACCTAGACTATGCGTATATAGGCTATAACAACATTAATTAGTATCCTTGGGTTGGTTTTTTAGGTTGGTACCCAAGACCTTGTCTGTCTCTTCAGTTCATTTATTTATTATGTTGTTTGTAGTATCATATTATTACCTTTGTGGCCCTGTGTGGCCTTTGTATGTGCCTCTGGACCATAGACGGTGGGATATTTGGAAATGTCCCCGAGTCTCGGACATCTATATGTTACTTTAGGTTGGATATTTGTGTTGTAAAATTGATTGTGCGTGTGCAGGGCTGATAGGAATGTTTGTGAGTTATTGGTCTAATGTAACACCCCAAAAATTCTAACCTAATATCCAAACATTTTCCATGAGTGTAATGATAATTTCCCTAGTGTGGTGAGTGCTTTGGATGTGAATCATGTTAATAAGAAACTCCTATCATCAAGTTAAGTTGAAAGCACCTCATCCAAGTAAGTTTTCATGTAAAACTAAATTAGGGTCAACTTCAATCGATCACTCATCCTAAAATATAAAGATTTAGGTGGCCTAGTACCCACAAAATTAAAGATTTTTGAGTCTTCTTTCCAATGCCACCGACCGCAATTAATCCGAGTTCGGAGTAAAAAGTTATGGGCAATTTATTGCAGCACTGTCAGTGACTATGGAAAGGGATGACGAACCATGGTTCTGAACCACGGCCGTACTGTGACTCGTGATTTATGACCTGAACCTTAAAATTTTCATCTTTAAAACCACTGGTTGGTTCACAACCCGTAGACACAACCACGGTCTGTAGAGTGACCCATGGTTTGTCAAAAATCAGCTTTTCTACCCAGTTTCCATGAATGACTTGACGGGTCATCATTTTGAACGACGGTCCATTCTGTAACCCATGGAATAACCTTCATAGAGTTACCAAGTCCTCCAAATACCACGAGTGGGTTAACGACTCGTCAACCTATTTCACGACCAGTTCTTCCACTCGTAATCCTTGAGGATTAGAGGATCCTCATATCCTAAAGTCAAAACCACGAGTCACAGTATTGTCCATCATCCTGAACCACAGACCGTAGAGTGACTCATGGTGTTGAGTTCCCGTAGACCCCTAGAAGTGGCATTTGAAACCACGGTTCAGTTGATGGCTCGTCCTTTAGGATGACGGACCGTGGACTGACTCGTGGTCTCTGAAGCTGATTTTTTCCAGCTTTTTCGAAGTTTAAGTCCAGGGGTATTTTTGTAATATTTCACTCTTTTACCTCCTATAATAAGTCATTTTAAGCCAATTTAGGAGGGTTTTTATTCCCACTTAGCATAAGTTCTCTCCCATTCTTTCAATCAACTTCCAAAAGAAGAAAAGGAGTTCCATCTTCTCAAGCTTCAAGATAGGGTTTCAAGCTCCAAGTTCAAGCCTTTTTTTTTCAATTTCAAGTGGGTTAGCTTCAATCAAGGTATGTGGATATTTAACAATGGGTTCCTTTCACCCTTTTTCCCAAAACCCCAAATTCCTATTTTGAATTTCATGAACTTTCAAATTAGGGTTCTTACCCAATTCTTATGGGTTTTGCTATAAATTGCCTTCTTATGATTTTATTATGAAAGTACTACTAAATTGCATGATTTTGCATGGGTTTCTACATATGAACTCCTATTTTTAATTGAAGTCTAATTATGGTAAATCTTACATGGATGGTTTCATATAAGAAAAATTGGGAAGTTGATAACATGTTTCTCATGATTTTTTCAAGCAAGTGCATTCCCAGTTCGTATGTTCTATGAAAATCTATGTTATTATGAAATTGAACTAGTGCCATGCAAATCTCTAAGTTATGAACTATTATGCAAGACAAGACAGCCGATGTACCATCAATGCTCATAAATCACTTTCTAAAATCAAGGTTCGTGAGTAGTATGAAGATCTGGGGTATGATCATGTTTACGAATAAGTTTTGACATCTAGATATGTCACATATATGTGAGCCTCATGCTATATATATTTATGTTTTGGTAGTAGTATTTAGCATCGAGTTGGACTGGGTGAGAGTACCTTTGTCCCAAAACTGCGTGCCACCGTAGGTGGCCTCTGTGGCTTATGACAAGATCTTGGTATGACATGGTTCTAACTTTGGCCAGTTAGGACAGCCTTTTTCAGTGTGGGTGCATGACACTGGACTCCATGTAGCTCAGCATGGTTTAATGTCGGTTAAGAGAAACTCCCGCATGTTTATTTTCAAGATAAAAAGTTATATGATACTTTACTTTAAACCCTGACTTTATTTCACGTTTTATGCCTTATATCTTGATATTTTCTTATGCTATCTATCTGCATACACGAACTCATTTCAAGCATATTTTAAGTATGTTTTTATCATGATTATGCATATCCCACATACTCAGTACATTCCATAGTACTGACCGCATACGTTTTTGTGATGCATCCTATTATGATGTAGATTTTGTAGCCCGCTCCCTAGTCCGTGGCTAGTAGATCAGTAGCACATCCAGTCAGCTTGGTGAGTCTTCCTCCTTTGAGGACTTGGAGTTTTGTTTCATTTCAGTATTTAGATTGTGTATTCAGTATTTCAGTATTTAGAGTTAGTTGGGGGCTTGTCCCAGCAATTCGCCAGTAGTAGAGGCTTTCAGACATAAAGTCAGGCATTCAACTATATTCAGATTTTAATCCTTAGACTTTTACTTATATAAATAGGTTAAGTTGCTCATTAATTCAGTTAAGCTTCCGTTATTATGTTTTGTTCAGTTTTTAAGTCATGCTAATGCTAAAGGGTTATCTTGAGATCACTTGTGATCTTGGGTCCCATGTTACATCCAAGGGGTACGCTCAGGGTATGATAAACTTGGTATGAGAGCATCAGGTTCAAGAGTCCTAGGGTGTCTTAAATGCACATAAAGTAGAGTCTCTTTCATGGATGTGAAGCGTGCCACACTTATGAGAGGGAGTCTATGAGGTGTTTTAGGAAAAACTTCACTTCTTCATGTTCACTATCATGCGATAAAGTTTGACTCTAATTAGCCTTCTAATCCATTCCTTATGCATTTCAGATAATGTCTTCATGAAGAAACCCTAAGATGAATGCTAATCCAACCACTCTAGGTCATGAGGTTATGAATGCAAAATTTTATGAAGCCATTTGTATGTTGGCTCAATCCATGACAGCTCAGTTGAATGAGAAAGAGAAACTAAAGAAGAGGAAGAGGAAGAATAAGAAGACCAGAACATGGAACCAATTGTCTTCTCAGCACAGGTCATCCGGACCAAACCCATCTTTGGTTAGCACACCTACCCTCGATTCTCAGTCTTGTCACTATAGGGCTCCAAAGACCTTGAGGTGCCCTCGTTGTAGTAGATGCGGTAAGTTTAATCAAGGTGATTCCCTTACTGGAAAAGGAGGGTATTTTGGGTGTAGTCAGTTAGGTCATAGGATCAGGTATTGCCCCTCAGCTAAGCGAAACAACTATGGTGTTCATCTCCAAAACTGATTCCCTTCACTGCCTAGCCAGCCGGGTCAAAGTATTCCTCCATAAATTGAATTAGGTATGTCACTAGATTTTCTTCCTTTATGAACCCATAGACCCCGTACCTCTATTATTGTTTGGTTGTGAGTTGTCTTAACCTAGAATTTAGTAGGGATAGGAGGGTTGAAGCCTAGACTTTTAGGTGAAGGAGGGTCTTAGACTATAGAAAGAGGTGGGTATTCATGCTAGATTCTGGAGTAGTGTATGTTCTGTTAGGGTGAAATGATCATAGTTCTTTTGAGAGGTTGGTGAGAGGTCCATAGACTTAGGAGGGTATCATGAACCTAGAGGGAGATGGTGGAATGTAGAATCGTCCAAATTTTGGAGGCTCAGGTAGCGATTCTTGTGGGTGTTAGAACAAAGTCAAGAAGGGAGGCAGAAGCTTATTTCCGTCCTAGCATCCTAAGTACACTTCTGCCATTATGATACCTTTTGCATGACTTGTGTGTCAGCGCCATGGCCCAATTTCAGATTCACACTCATGTTTAGATTCTAGAATGGCAAGTGATTGCTTTAGACAATGATTCTACTCTTATCCTGTGATTAGATAAATTCCAGTTTTATGCCCTGAGGTTTGTTATCTATGTAAAATAAGGTCTCTCAGTATGCTCGGTCCTATTTGCTCAGTTCATTCTTCAGGCATGCCTCTATGACTAATCAAATCATGTTATGTTATGTATATGCTCCGACCTTATTCTTGAAATGGTTTGCGCTTACGATTTACTTGCTCTAAAGCCCTTGACCTTTGCCTTTGATGACGAGGGGTAGTGATCCCCACCTTTCATGCCTTACATGCCCAGTATGTGAAATACTCATGCCTATTGCGCTCAACTCCCCAAGCCTCACCTTGAGTGGCTTGATCACGCTAAGTGTAAGTTAAGATCAATCTGTAATCCTTTATTCGTGATGATCCTGCTCTCGCTCTTTTCTTTTAGTAATTCTGGTTTATGTTGTTATAAGCATTAGGGGAGAAGGCCTTATAGTAGCCTAGATGGGAGGTAGTAGATTCCTTTTCCTTGTTGGTGTACTTGTTCCACCTTGACTTCTAGGTGTGGGTGAATTATGAGGTAAGGATTATTTATGAAAAATAGTTAGATGAGGAATTTTAGTATGTCCCTCTGCAGAAGTTCTTGGATTTGCAATTCCTAGTTATGATAGGGAAGAGGAGAGAAGTCTTAAATAGTGTAAGCTATGAAACCATAAGGTAACCATAGTTATAAGCTTGAATATTGTGATGGGATTCATGTGGATACTTGTTTTGTGCAACTAGTGACCCTTTGGTTGGGAGCCCTAGGTTAGTTGGTTGTTGTGATAAGGGGGGATGCTATCCTTAGAAGACGTTCTTGATGCAAAAGATCTGGTCGAGATAGGTTGAACATGGAGAATTGGGTAGTTAGACTCAGACCTTAGTACCTTTATGTACGCTGTTGAGGTTGTTAGTTGAAAATTGTAGGAGTGGTATTTAGAAGAGAATAGTTTTCCCGTGTATCTACTTCTCTCAGTTAGGTGTCCGTTTCAGTTAACTGGGATTTCTAAAGTATGTTTATCTTTATGAGTTTTAGATGAGTTCCTACTCTCATTCCAAACCAGTTATCATGTTAGATATCCAGTTCATGTCCTATTAGTTGTTCTTATATTCTCATCATGCATACGTGTCACATGAATCCAGCTCAATTTTTATTTCAACCAGAAGTTGGTTACCACAATAATACTTCAGCTTTTACAACTCAGTTGAAGGAGCTACTTGGGAAGAAGAATCATCCATGAAGGACAAGTACCCTCATCCTTCTCCTTCCGGTCCGGTTTCACTTGAGGTAGTAGTTCCATCCTTAGTATGTCCTTCTGAATCTCTTCCATAAGTTCCCCTCATGATCCTAGAATGTATTCATGTTTCCAAAGTTGATTCAGTAATGTTTTAAGTTGAAAAAGTCAGTTTCATGTTTATTCTTCAGTTTTCATGTTTTGTTTTTGGTTGGGCTATTTTCTCTCTAGAGTTCCCTTGCTTAGTCTTCATTCGAGGACGAATAATCCCAAGGGGGAGATATTATAACACCCCAAAAATCCTAAGCTAATATCCGAACCTTTTCCATGAGTGTAATGATCATTTCCATAGTGTGGTGAGTGCTTTGGATGTGAATCATGTATAGAAGAAACTCCTATCATCAAGTTAAGTCGCAAGCACCTCACCCAAGTAAGTTTTCATTTAAAACTAAATTAAGGTCAACTACAATCGATCATTCCTCCTAAAATATAAAGAGTTAGGTGGCCTAGTACTGGAAAAATTAATAATTTTTGAGTCTTCTTTCCAACGCCACTGACCACGCATTATTTCGAGTAAGGAGTAAAAAGTTATAGGCAATTTACTGCAGCACTGTCAGTGACTATGGACAGGGATGACGAACCGTGGTTCTGAACCATGGTCTGTACTGTGACTCGTGATTTCTGACCTGAACCTTAAAATTTTCATCTTCAAAACCACTGGTTGGTTCACGACCTGTAGACCAAAACAACGGTCAGTAGAGTGACCCGTGGTTTCTCAAAATTCAGCTTTTCTACCCAGTTTCCATGAATGACTTGACGGGTCATCGTTTTGAATGATGATCCATTCTGTAACCCGTGGATTCACCTTCAGAGAGGTACCAAGTCCTCTAAATTCCATGAGTGTTTTAACAACTCATCAACCTATTCCATGACTCGTCCTCAACCATGGACCGTAGAGTGACTCATGGTGTTGAGTTCCAGTAGACCCCTAGAAGTGGCATTTGAAACCACGGATCAGTTGATGGCTCGTCCTTTAGGATGATGGACCATTGACTGACTCGTGATCTCTGAAGCCTACTTTTTCCAGCTTTTTCAAAGTTTAAGTCCAGGGGTATTTTTGTAATTTTCCACTCTTTTAACTCCTATACTAAGTCATTTTAAGCCTATTTAGGAGGGTTTTTATTCCCACTTGGCCTAAGTTCTCTCTCATTCTTTCAATCAACTTCTAAAAGAAGAAAAGGAGTTCCATCTTCTCAAACTTAAAGATAGGGTTTCAAGCTCCAAGTTCAAGCCTTCTCTTCTTTTCAATTTCAAGTGGGTTAGCTTCAATCAAGGTATGTGGGTATTTAACAATAGGTTCCTTTCATCCTTGTGCCCAAAACTCCAAATTCCTATTTTGAATTTGATGAACTTTCAAATTAGGGTTCTTACCCAATTCTTATGGGTTTTGCTATAAAATGCCTTCTCATGATTTTATTATGAATGTACTACAAAATTGCATGATTTTGCATGGGTTTCTACATATGAACTCCTATTTTGAATTGAAGGCTAATTATGCTAAATCCTACATGTGTGGTTTGATTTAAGAAAAATTGGGAAGTTGATAACATGTATTCTCATGAATTTTTCAAACAAGTGCATGCCTAGTTCCTATGTTCTATGAAAATCTATCTTATTATGAAATTGAAGTAGTGCCATGAAAATCTCTAATTTATGAACTATTATGAAAGACAATACACCCGATGTACCATCAATGCTCATAAATCACTTTCTAAAACCAAGGTTCGTGAGTTGTATGAAGATCCGGGGTATAAACATGTTTATGAACAAGTTTTGACATCTAGATATGTCACATGTATGTGAGCCTCATGCTATATATATTTATGTTCTGGGAGTAGTATTTAGCACCGAGTTGGACTAGGTGAGAGTACTCTTAGTCCCAGAACTACGTGCCACTGAAGGTGCCCTCTGTGGCTTATGACAGGATCTTGGTATGACATGTCTCTAACATTTGTCTGTTAGGACAGCCTTTTTCAGTGTGGGTGCATGACACTGGACTCTATGTAGCTCAGCATGGTTTAATGTCGGTTAAGAGAAACTCTCGCATGTTTATTTTCAAGCTAATAAGTTATATGATACTTTACTTTGAACCCTGACTTTATTTCACGTTTTATGCCTTATATCTTGATATTTTATTATTTTATCTCTCTGCATACACGAACTCATTTCAAGAATGTTTTAAGTCTGTTTCTATCATGATTATGCATATCTCACATACTCAGTGAATTCCATAGTGCTGACCGCATACTTCTTTGTGATGCATCCTATTATGATATAGATTTTGTAGCCCGCTCCCTAGTCCATGGCTAGTAGATCAGCAGCACATCTAGTTTGCATGTTTTACTACATATTTGGCTTAAGGCACACTGTAAATGATTTTCCAAACTTTGCATGGCCCAAGGGGCCCATTTTTGTTAAAATAACTATGAAAGGGTTTTGGAACTGATTTTTATGAAACTTCTTGGAGTAAAGAGTATGTTACGATGATTTTATCACCAATTTTCACATTGATACTAGACTCGACAATGTAGGAGTACTAGATATGTTTTTACTACATATTTAATCTAGGATACACTATGGGCACCCTTTATAAGGGTTATTGAGACATGATTACTGATTTAGATTCAGATACACTTTGCGCACCCTTTGACGGGGTATTGAGACTACTATCGATTTAGACCCAGTTAATTCTGGGCACATACTACGAGATTCCTATTATTAATCTAGACTCGGATACACTCTGGCAGTTCTACTTTGAGATTTCGCAGTTTTAGTATGTGGTCTATAAGTAGACCTCCATGGACTATGTTGATCCAGGCTAGGGGCTAGATGCTGCGAGTGGAGTAGGGGTGTACGGTGAAGTTGAGTTACTCAGGGGAATTCCTTTTGTAGATCCTGACTTTATTAGGCCTTTTAGGTACCGGAGGGGGTAACACACGCTGCTACTATCACACCTAGTTCCATCATATCATATTATCATGCATATTATATTCGGATTCCACCCATGTTTGTGGTTTGCTCAGTGTACGATCTGGTAGTATAGGATGTCGTGGGTTTTTTTTTCACTTGATTTTGTTCCTCGATTTTACGGGCGGACATTGGGACTATAGGTAGACTATATTACTTCTGTAGTATTATAGAGCTTGTTATGGCCTTCAGTTCTTGGTGGCTTAGTGGATTCTATCCTGTTGAGGCTCCGATTGTTGGACTTTTGATTATTGGTGGACTAGTGGTTCTTTTATTGTTGAGGCACTATTTATGTGGCCTTCTGAGTATTTATGCGTTAGAGGATCATACCCTTCTTTCTTGGTGCTGATTAGTGGTTTTGGTTTCCTTGTGGCTTAGTTTATTCCATCCTAGGGTTATAATTGTGAGATTGCTATATGATTTCTCTGATATTGAAATGGTGTTTAAAGCATGGTTCTGTTAGTTATATTGCTCTAGCTTGATTTTGTTTACTTATTTTCCTTCGTTCCCTTTCTACTTGAGGTTACCGGTATACCACCATCTTTCTAAACACTTTCTCTTTATATTGTTGTTGCAAGGACTCCATGTGCGCTCTTCTTTCCTTCTCCTCTATTCTGTGTTATATATATCTTGTCTCTAGCATAACATGTTTGTGATTCTGTTGGCTTCTATCAGTGCTAGTTTCCCTGTGCTTTCTCTATTTGCTTTTGTGATCGCTTCTTTGCTTTTCGCTACTTACTATTTTTATATCTTATATGTGCTCAGTCGGCTGATGATGCCTACTGGGTACCCGTTGCTTAGCAATTGGTGCTCATACTACACTTCTGCATCTTTTTGGTGCAGATATTAGTGTGAGCTTTTGTCGTTGATTGTGTGGAGACTCGTGCAGCATTTGGATATTCGAGACTAGGGTGAGCGCCTGACGACTGGGGCTTGACCACATATCATATTTTTGCACTATTACTCTTTATTTATTTTGGAGACAGTTATATATCCTAATTTGTAACTTCTAGCACTTGTACTCTATTAGAAGCTCTTGTACAATCGGTACCAAAGTCTTGGGGTTGGTGTAGTTTCCTTGTTTATATATATATTCAGGTTATTTACTTACCTGGTGTCTGTATCTTATATCTACTTCTGCTTATTTCTGCTTATTGTGCATATTGATTAGGTAGTAGCCCATTACTAACTATTCTGGGCTATGGGGATTGGTTCGCCTACTGGGGGGGTTGTAGGCGCCATCATGACCTAAGAAATTAGTTTGTGACATCAACTAAGGCACCGGTTGCTGGTCACGACTTATTTAGAGAATGGGCTGTGACAAACATGGTATTAGAGCAACAGGTTTAGGAATTCCAAGGGCTCAATGAAGTCATGTCAGTAGAGTGTTGTATATAAGTATGTAGCATGCCATACTTTTATATAGGAGGCTATAGACATATAAGACAAGGTTTCCCTTCTTTTAATTGTAGATTGTGCAATAAAGCCTAACCTTAAGTATGCTTCTAACATATTCAGTTTTTTCAAAATTTCAGAAATGGCTCACACTCATAACTCTAAAACAATTCTTATACCACACCCTGATGAATCCTTCTAAAGAATAGGGAAGAGCTAAGAAAGCCCATGCTCAAAATAAAGGTCTACCAGCTAAGGTGACTCATTTACCTCAGGCTAGATGAGCCGAGCAGGTGGTTCGCAAACAAGTACCTCAACAAATGCCAACAACTATTCCCACTCAGGTCATGATGCCTATAGAAATAAAGGAAGCTTTCAATACTATTAAGGGAGCTACGGATATGTTCACAATGTTTATGGTTAATTAGGGTCAGAGGAGAGATCAGGCTCCACGCGCACAGGTAGATAAGAAGGTTCAATGCCTTCCAGGGTTAAGGAGTTTATTAACCTGGATCCTTTGGAGTTTTGTGGGACCAAACTTGATAAAGATCCATTATTATGGTTGGAGGAAATTAAGAAAACTTCGTGTTATGAGAATGGTAGGGAATGATGCAGTTGAGTTGTCCTCTTATCAACTCAAAGACGTATCATATGCTTGGTTCGAGATGGGGGAATAACAAAGTAGCAAACAACATGACCCTTCGACTTGGGAAGAGTTTACTGAGGCATTTATAGAAAATTTCATACCCGAAGAGGATAGGGAAGCTAATGCTACTAAGTTCAAGAAACTAAGACAAGTAAGCATGAGTTGAGAGAGTATTGTATATAGTTCATCAAGTTACATATATTTGCTCAATATGTGATCCCTAATGATGATGACAAGATATACAGATTTATTGTCTCTTTAGGTGACCACACTCAGGGTACCACTGCAGCTGCAGTTATAAGCATGGAAGACTTTTCATCTGTGGTAGGTGTTGCAAGGATTTTAGAAGAATTGAAGCAGAAGAGAAGAGTTGAAAGAGATAAGAATAAGAAGGCCCAAAAAATGGGTGATTTTAGTGGTTCAGTTGGTTGTGGAAATACGAGGTTCTTAGTCCTTATTTTCAGCACCTGCTCAGTCCGTGCCACAATTATGCGGTTGTTTTCCTAGTATACATATATATCCAAGGTTATGAGAGCCAGTCTCGCTAGAATCAGAACTTCAAAACTCCAGTCTCTCATAGTCAGGGTAGTGTTTGGAATTCATCCAACTATAAAGTCACTTGTCATACTTGTAGGAAGGGTCATTCAGGATAGTTCAAGATTGGGATACGAGGATTTTGGTTAGAGTCAGTTGCATTCCTAGGGCACGTGGTCTCTAAGGATGGGATTAGAGTTGATCCGGGTAAGATTTCTGCAGTTCGTGATTGGCCTAGACCTACTACTCCTACTGAGGTTCACAGCTTTGTTGGGTTAGCCGGGTATTACAGACGGTTCATTAAGGGATTTTCTTCCATAGCAGCACCCTTGACTATGCTAACTAGGAAGGATGTTCTATTTTAGTGGTTTGATCAGTGCGAGGATAGCTTCCATAGGCTTAAGGCCTTATTGACTTCAGCTCTAGTTTTGACTTTGTCGGTTGAGGGTCAGAGTTTCTCCGTGTAATGTTATGCTTCAGGGGTTGGTCTTGGTTGTGTGCTGATGCAGCAGGGTCGAGTGATAGCATATGCATCGAGGCCGATGAAGGTTCACGAGCACAACTACCCCACTCATGACCTACAGTTGGTGGCGATAGTCTTTCTACTCAAGATCTGGAGGCACTATCTATATGGAGTTCATTGTGAGATATTCACTGACCATCGTAGTCTTCAGTACATTACGAGTTAGTGTGAGCTAAACTCGAGACAGAAGAGATGGATTAAGTTGCTGAAGGACTACAATTTCACTATTTTATACCATCCGGGCAAGGCAAACGTGGTAGCGGATGCCTTGAGTCAGAAGGTAGTGAGTATGGGTAGCCTAGCTTCACTTTTAGTTTCTGAGCGATCGTTGGTCTTGGACATCCAGTCCTTGGCTAACCGTCTGGTTAGGCTTGACTTATTGGATCCCAGCAGAGTTCTTGCCAGTGAAGAGGTTCACTCTACTCTAGTTGATCAGATTCAGAGTTGACAGTTCGAGGATCAGAGTTTGTGTAACTTTCGTGATCAGGTAGTTTGGGGTGAGCCAGCCAGGCTACTTTGGGTTCTGATGGTATTTGGAGGTTTGATAGTCGACTTTGTGTCTCGAGGGGTAGTGATTTGATAAAGTTGATACTCCATGAGGCACATTGTTCTAGATACTCCATTCATCCTGGCACAGAGAAGATGTATAGAGATTTGAGATAGCTCTACTGGTGGAGTGGTATGAAGCGAGACGTGGTAGAGTTTGTATCTCGGTGCTTGAACTGTCAGCAGGTTAAGTTCAGGCACATGAGACCGGGTGGCTTGATGCAGCAACTTCCCATTCCTGAGTGGAAGTGGGAAAGAATTACTATGGACTTTGTTGTTGGTTTTCCTCGTACTACTTAGAGGTTTAATTCCATTTGGGTGATCATTGATAGGCTGACTAAGTCAGCGCATTTCTTGCCGATTCAGACTTCCTACGAGGCAGAAGGGTTAGCTCAGATCTATATTCGTGAGATTGTACGGTTGCACAGGGTCCCAACTTCTATCATTTCAGACTGCGACCCTCAGTTCACATCTCAGTTCTGGAGATCTATACAGAGGGATTTGGGTATGGAGGTTCAACTTAGTACTACTTCCCACCCTCAGACAAATAGCCAGTTCAAGAGGACTATTCAGGTCCTGGAGGATATGCTTCGGGCCTGTGTACTTGACTTTGGAGATTCATGGGATTAGTTTGTGCCATTGGCCGAGTTTGCGTATAATAATAGCTGTCGTTCGGGCATTGGCATGGCGCCTTTCGAGGCTTTATATGGTAGGCGTTGCAGATCACCGATTGGTTGGAGTACATACCATAAAGTACATACTTACTTAGAGATTCCTTGGACTGAGTCCATTTGATTCATGATAGACTTAGAGTGGCCCAGAGTAGGCAGAAGAGCTACACTGATCGAAGGCTTCGTGCCTTGGAGTTCAATGTTGCTGATCGGGTTTTCCTCCGAGGATCGTCTGTGAAGGGCGTGATGAGATTTGGTCGGTGGGACAAGCTTAGCCCCAGGTTTATTGGGCCATTTGATATTCTACAGCGGATTGGTAGTGTTGCCTACATGTTAGCCTTGCCTCCGATGTTTTCAGCAGTTCACCCAGTCTTCTATGTCTCAATGTTGCACAGGTAAGTGCCGGATGATTCTCATGTGTTGCATTGGTATTTGGTTCAGTTGGATGAGAAGTTATCATTTGTTGAGGAGCCGATAGCTATTCTAGCTAGAGATATTAAGAGATTCAGATCTAGGAAGATTCCAGTTGTGAAAGTTCAGTTGAGACATCATCCGATCGAGGAGGCTCCTTGGGAGACCAAGAGTGAGTTGCGTGCTCAGTATCTACAGTTGTTCGAGCCTTCAGGTACTCCTTCTTCTTGAATTTCAAGGAGGAAAGTCTTTTTAGTAGTGGATGTTGTGATGACCCTTCCGGTCATCTTCGCGTTTACGCACTAATTATACTGTTAGAGCCTTTTTGTAGAGGCCCCAAGTCATTTATGGCTTGCTGGGATGGGTAGTTCGGTGCCCTGGTTGTTCATTTGGTCATTTTGGCCGTTTGCCTGTTTTAGAGCTTAAACTTAGAATATCGTTAACTTTGATCAACATTCTTAGCTAACGTGCTCGGAATCAAATTCTAATAGTTTCCTTAGCTCCAGAACGATAAGTTTGGTCTAGTTGTACCTTTAGTTGAGGCCTGAGAACTTCTGGTGAGGGTTTTGTGTGGTTTTCTCAGTTTTCAGGTCATTTGGAGTTGAAAGTGTAACTTCGGGTGACTTTCGATGATCGGAGTGTCGGATTAAAAATCTGACAATTCCATCAGCTCTAGAATGTTGAGTTTGGGCTAGGAAGATAGTTTGTTTGGGTTCCGGGTGAGTCAAACTCATTTCGAGCCTTTGAGTTCCTTTTCGTTAGTATCAAGTCAACATTCCTCCAAAATGACCTCGTATGGATATTTCATCAATTCCGTTGAGTGTGGAACATCGTTTTCACTCTATTAGCATTACTGATTTTTGAATATCGATTTACAATTGTGCCCGAAATGCCCCATCGAGTTTTTTTAAAATTGTAGAAAATTGAAGAAAATCAGTTGCGGCCAGCAGCTATAAATAGCTGGAAATTCATTTTTTCCAGCCACTTCTCCTTACTTTTCTCACTCTAAACTCATTTTTCTCTCTTCCAAAATTGCTCTTGATCATTTCTAATCTTTGGGGAGTCAATTGCTTGTGGATTTTTCGTGTTTTTCCAATTCTTGGTAAGTCATCTTCCCCACTTGTTCCTTTTAGCGTCCCTTGAATTTTCTTAATTTCCTCCATTGTTGCTCCTACCAAAGCTTGGATATTCTTATGTAGTGGCTGCCCCTAGCTCATGCATTCTTCGTGGAAGTAAAGGATTGTCCATCTCGGCTTAAAATTCCATCTTTGTGGTAAGTAATTCTTGCCCAATTTCCATTTTTATTTTCGAAATTTTCATTCTTTAATCCCCAACTTGGGTGGGCTATTTTGGTGACCTCCCCTTGTCCAATTATGCTCAAATTTGGAAACTGCCTTCTTGGCATCGTTGGGGTCATCGTGGTTCTTTTTGTTTTTGGTTTTGGGTTGTGGGCCCCGCGGGCCTGCTTTTGACCCAGATATAGACCCGGCTACAACTGTAGCAATATGGGTATCATTAGACTCATCTTAATATTTTATTCATGAATTTGATATTTTGATTCTTGTTCGGAGCTTCTCAGAGCAACTCGGCCTCGGATAACGTCGTTCCCGCAGCTTGTCGTTGGACGACAAGTAGGTTACAACTTAACTCCCTAGACTTCGCATATATCGGGTAAAACTGTACTAGTTGGCATCCTTGGGTTGGGTTATTAGATTGGTACCACAGACCTTGAATGCTTTTCCATGATTCGTCCTATTTCTTTCCTCCGTTCTGTGTAGTATTCCTATTAGTTAATATATATATTACCCTTGTGACCCCGTGAGGTCTTGTTGACTCTGGAATATAGAAAGTGGAATTAATGGGAATGTCCACGAGTCTCGGACATAGAAATATCCTTCTAGGCTGGTTATGCTTGTTGAGTAGCTTCGGAGATTGTGCAGGGACGTTAGGTTGATTGTGAGCTGCCGGGCAACTATTTGGGTTGATCATATAATTTCCATGCATATAAAGAGGTTTTTCCACGTTTTATTATGGTTTTTGACTTTGGGCCTATGAAAACTGATTTTCTAAACCTTGTATGGCCCAAGGGCCTGTTTTTGATGAAATTGGATTTAGAAATAATTTGACTTGATACGTGGATCTTCTTGGGGTAAAAGAAGGTTAAAACTATGGTTTTATCATGATTTACTACTATTGCTAGACTCGACTGGCTCAGAGTGCTAGCTGAGTTTTCTTACTTATTTAAACTGATATCAGGCTTGGCCGGGTCGAGCATCTGAGGTGTTTTTACTACTGTTTTAGACCCGGTTGTGCCCGGGCACCCTTGGAAGTATTTTTGAGACATCTTTTTTATAGTTTTAGTCCTAGACAGGATCTACGCATGCATATTTGAGACTTAGCAAGTGGCTTGAACCTAGGCTCGATTTCGGAGGACACATTTTGATTTTGAGTTTTAGTATAGGGTCCGGGACCTCCATAGACCTTGCTACTCCGGGCCTGAGGCTTTGGGTTGCGTGTGGTGGGGGGAAGGGTATATGGTGGAGTAGAGGTATACGGATTGTGTCCTTCCATGGAACCTGCATGCTGGGCCCGATCGGCACCGGAGGAGGTACATAGAGGTTCTATTTCACCCTGAGGTTTTCCTGCATCATATCATTCATTGTTTGGGACTCCACCCTTGTTTGTTGTTTGTTGATTATATGCTCCGGTAGTATGGGATGCCGGAGGGTTTATTTTCACTTGATTTCATTTCTCGATTGTATGTGTGGTCGGGGGACTATAGGTAGACTCTCTTTACTTTATTACGGATTTGTTCTCTACTACAGTTATAATTGTGGAACTGGACTTGCTAGGTTGTTATTGCTTGATAGAGTGTTATATTGTTTGTCTGGTTATCTATTCTGTTTACTAAGCATGTCTACTTTAACCTTCCCTCCCCTTATCTATACTTGAGGTTACCGGTATACCGCCCTTTGTTAGAACTTACCCTTATATACTATTTTTTTGCGAGGCTCCCAGGTGCATCATTGTTACTTTCACCTATGTTGCCATGTATATATTCTACTTGCTATCCTTGCTTGTTGCTTTCTGTCGTCTTCCCTCTGGGCTATTTCCTGTGTACTTTACCGTTGATTTTTGTGGCTGTTTATTTCTATTCTGTCTGTTATTGCCCTTTTACTTTATATGTGCCCAGTCGGCCTATGATACCTACTGGGTACCTTGTGCTTCACATTTGGTGTTCACCCTACCCTCTGCATCTTCTGGTGCAGATCCTAGTGTGGGCCATCGCCCTTAGCGCATTGGAGACTCGTGTGGGATGCAGTTTTTGGATCATCCAGGCTGAGGGTGAGCTCTTGCCGTTCAGAGCTTGACTTTAGTTATCCTTGGGTATTTTGTACTTTTATAGTTTCGGAGACATTGTGTATATATGACTTTTGGACCTTTGTACTCCTGATTTAGTTCAGCTCTTATACGCTTTAATACCAGGTTTTGGGTTTGGCTAAGTTTTCGCATTTTATATGTATTACTCTTGTTATCTATTTTCTTCTCCTTATGCCCTTGCTTCTGCTTATTTAACGAATCTTCCACTTAAACTGTTAGAAGGTAGCCCATTACTAACCATTCCGGACTATGGGGATTGGTTTGCCTACTGGGGGATTGTAGGTGCCATCAGGACCGAGAAATTGGGTCGTGACAAATGGGTTTGGGTTGATTTGTCTTATTAAAAAGATTAAGAAGTTTTGAAAATATTAATTGAGTCCCCAATTAATTTAACCAATTTTTAAGTGTCTTTGGCCATTAGGTTTGGCCAATGTCACCAAAATTAATTTTCAGACTTAAGCATCACGTCCCATTCAATTTTGTCCTGAGAGATTCGCTCCCATATCTCCCTTCACTCTTCAAGAAATTTAAAACTCCCTCCCGATTTCTTCTTTTATTCACTGAAATTTAAGAGGCAAAGTGCTGATTCTAGAACCTTCTTTTCCCTCTCTTTCTGTGTAAAAATGGTAGATCAACTCACAGATGATCCTATCTCTGAGTTTATTGACTTTAAATTTAGTCTCCATTTCAATTTTAAATTTGATAGATCGGTTAAAGTTGAAAAAATGCTGATTTTATGGATTTGGTGAATGTGAAATGCATAAAAGATGATTGATTTGGTATATGGGAATGATATCTCAAATATCGGTTGTCTTCTTTGCTAAAGGTAAGGCCTCAACTTCATTTTCTCAGATTTTGAGTTTTTCCATTGCTAGGGTTCATGCTTGAGCGGATCTGTTTAGGTTTGGCTATTAAAAATTTTCCCAAATATTGTTTTGTGTACTAGTATCCATTTTATTGCAAAATCAGCTTTGTGTTTACTAGAAAGGTTGATGTTTTTGTGTTACTCGAAAGATTGATATTTTTGTATTTTCTCAGTGACTTGAAACTCCAACAGTAGTGGGTTAAATTTAACCAATTTAGTCAAAATTTAGATATATTTGATCTGATCTCACAATCAACACAAAATTTTAACCTAGAGTATCTTTTGTTGTTTTTCTATTTGATTAGAGTGATATTTATTTTATTTCTTCTTCTTTCTTCGGTAATCAGATTCTACTCATATTACACGCATCAAATTTTGACATTGTTAATTCTTGTTCCTAGTCACGACCCGATTTCTCGGTCATGATGGCACCTACAACTCCCGGTAGGTGAACCAATCCCCATAGCCCAGGACAGTTAGTAATGGGCTACTATCTAACAAATAAGCGGAAGAACAGTTTAATAAGCAAAAGTAAGAGAGTAAGATGAGGAGAATAGATAACAGGAGTATATATATACATATGCGGAAACTAAACCAAACCCCAAGACCTGGTATCATAGTATAGAGCCAAAACTACATACATGGAGTGCAAGCAATCCAAAACAATATATACAGATGTCTCTGAATGGTAATAGAGTACATGAAGCAAAAGATAAACTAAAGTTAAGCTCCTATCGCCAAGAGCTCACCCTTAGTCTGAAGTAGTCCCCAACAGATCTCCAAGCACGAATCACAGCGATCTAACAGCGATAGCCCATGCTAGGATCTGCACCCAAAGATACAAGGGGTAGGGTGAGCACCAAATGCGAAGCATAAGGTACCCAGTAGGTATCATAGGCCGACTGGGCACATATAAGATAAAAGCGTAGTAACAGACATAATAGAAGCAAGCAGTCACAGAAATCAACGAAAGGTACACAGGAACTAGCCTAGAGGGAAATCAACAGAACCACATGTGAGGCCAGTAAGCAGAATATACACACCATAGGCACAGGTGAAAGTAAGAAATAACGCACCTGGGGTCCTTGCAATAATAGTGTATACATAAGTAAGTTTACGAAATGGACGTATACCGGTAACCTCAAGTGTAAGAAGAGGGAAAGAGTAGTGATAGACATGCCTCAGGGAACAATGAATCAAACTCAACTAATCATATCAATATAAATACACAAAACTAACAGTCTAGCAGGAACCAATTTCATACTTCAACCTTAACAGGGAACAATCTGTAAGTAAATGCAAGAGTCTACCTACAGTCCCCCGGCCGCCCATACAACCGAGGAACACAAACAAGTGAAAACAAACCCTCCGGCATCCCATACTACCGGAGCGTACAATCAACAAATAACAAACAAGGGTGGAGCCTCAAACAATGAATGATATGATGCCATGAAGGTCTCAAGTGAAATGGTATCTCTGTATGTACCTCCTCCGGTGCCGATCCGGCCAAGCAGGTAGGTTCCATGGAAGGACACTGCCCGTATACCTCTACTCCACCGTATACCCTTCCTCCGGCACACGCAGCCCGCAACCCCTGGCCCGGATGGCAAGGTCCATGGAGGTCCCAGAACTCATACTAAAACTCAGTATCAAAATATGTCGTCCGGAAGAAAGTCCGGGTTCAAGATAGAGACCTAGTCTCGAATATGCATGCCCAGACCCTGTCAAGGACTAAAGTAGTAGGAAAATATCTCAAAATCCCTCCAAGGGGGCCCGGGCATAACCGGGTCTAAACAGTAGAAATTCATCTCAGGTGCTCGGTCCAACCGAGGCTAAAATCATTTCAAATAGCAAGAAAACTCAACTAGCACTCCGACCCTGCCGAGTCTAGCGTTAATCGTAAAACTGGTGATTTAAATCATAATTTTACTTTCTTTTACCCAAGAATATTCACAAGTTAAATCAAACCATTTCCAAATTGCTTCCATAAAAAATGGTCCCCCGGGCCATGCAAGGTTTAGAAAATAGTGTCAGTAGGCCCGAAGCCCAAACCGTAGTAAAACAAGTATAAAACCTCTTTATATGCATGAAAATGGTATGATCAAACACAATAGCTGCCCAGCAGCTCACAATCAACCTATCGACCCTGCACAGGCCCACAGCTACTCAGCAAGAATAACCAGCCTAGAAGGATAATTCTATGCCCGGGACTCGCGGACATTCCCAAAATCCCACCTTCTATGTTTCAGAGTCAACAAGGCCTCACAGGACCACAAGGGTAAATAAAATATATCGGCAAGTACTACAAGCAACGGAGGAACAAAAGTAGGCGGACATGAATAAAGCGGTCGAGGTATGTGGTACCAACCTAATAAACCAACCCAAGGATGCCCATTAATACAATTTTATCCTATATATGCGGAGTCTAGGGAAAGTAAACCGTAACGTACCTGTCGTCCGATGACAAACTCGAACCTCTCCGAGAAGAAGCTCCGAAACGAAATCAAACTTGAACTCGAGCTTGAATAACTTAACGTAGATAATTGATTTTCTTTCGGTGATCGAACGAGGTGTCAACGTAGTTTCTTTCCACCAAATACTCTCCACGGTATGAACATATATACATAATTTGCAACCTTTGCTGATAATATATAACAGTATTACCTAAGCTAAGTTAAGGATAAATACTAATATTATTTAATTAATTAACTAACTAATGTATGCCACTAATCCTAATATGAAAAGCCCACCACATCATTACAGGTTGTTGTCAACTCCCTCCACTTCCACGTGGGTGTGGGGTTGACACACCCAAGGATATTTTTGTTCCGGTATATACATACTCGGGTATTGCATAAGTTCGTGGTAAAATAAATATAGCTTTTTGAATATACCATAATTAAATGAAAATCATTTCAAATAAAACCTACTATATTATAGTAATAATTTTTAACATCACTAAATTTACTATCTCCGTTAAAATATTACAATGTATAAAAACCTTATAAAATAAATACATATATAATTATATCATAACAAAATATTTTTCATAAACTTTTAAAATATTTTAAAAAGGTAATAATAATATAACTTTTTACCAAATTCAACTTTCAAATAAAATATTTTCAAATACACGCGATGTTAATAAATTCTCAAACTTAGGCTCGCAATTCACCAACGCACGATTTTGATACTCAAGAACTCTCTTGGAATCCTCCCTTATGTTTCCTCACTATTTCAGAACTGAAATGGCATTTTAAAACGTGAATTTGAGGCTTAAATCGAGTTTGACCCGACCCGGTTCGCGACCCGGTTCGAAACCCGGTTCCTGCCAGACAGTCCGCGGTAAAATAGTCATAACTCTTTACTCCGAGATCCGTTGGATGTGAGGTTTTATGCGTTGGAAACTAGACTCGTAGACCTTCGATTTGGTATTTTGGGGGACTTCTAACTCTTTATATATTGGGAGAAAAGCCCTGAGATATTTTACCCAAAGTTCAGAAAATTTATTAAAGGAACTTACGATAACTTTTGCCGACTTACTTGTCTTCAAAACTTATCATACGAACAAATAAATGGACTCGGCACCGTAATACTGGTCCTGACAAGCCTTAATTGACTTGGGGCCACTATAAACAAGCTCTAACGGTTCAAGGAAAACGTGTACGTGGAAATGACCGGAAGGGTCATTACATCATCCACTACTAAAAAGGACTTTCGTCCTCGAAAGTCAAGGTCAAGGGGGTACCTGAAAGCTCAAACAGCTGCGGATACTGAGCCCGCATATCTCTCTCGGTCTCCCAGGTAGCCTCCTCTACTGGATGGTGCCTCCACTGAACCTTAACAACCGGGATCTCTCGAGACCTCAATCTCCTGACATCTCTGGCCAAAATAGTTGCCGGCTCCTCAACAAAGGCTAAACCTTCACCCAACTGAACTGAATCCCACTGCAACACATGAGACTCATCTGGGATATATCGACGCAACATCGAAACATGAAATACAGGATGTATAGCTGAAAACATCGGAGGCAAGGCTAGCTGATAGGCAATGCTACCAACCCTCTGAAGAATCTCAAACGACCCAATGTACCTGGGGCTAAGCTTGCCCCGCCTACCAAATCTCATCACGCCCTTCATGGGCGATACACGGAGAAACACCAAGTCACCGACACTAAACTCCAGGGTATGGAGCCTACGATCAGCATAAATCTTCTGCCTGCTCTGAGCTGCCCGAAGTCTGTCTTGGATCACTCGGACTCGGTCTAAGGAATCTCGAAGCAGATTTGTCCTCTGTGGCCTAGAACTAAAACCATCAAACCAACCTACCGGTGATCTGCAACGCCTGCCATACAAAGCCTCAAAAGGTGCCATGCCGATACTCGAATGGAAACTGTTATTATAAGCAAACTCTGCCAAGGGAACAAACTGATCCCAAGAACCTCCAAAGTCAAGAACACAGGCCCGAAGCATGTCCTCCAGAATCTGAATGGTCCTCTCGGACTGGCCATCTATCTGAGGGTGGAAAGCGGTACTAAGGTGAACCTCTGTACCCAAATCTCGCTGAATAGCCCTCCAGAACTGAGATGTGAACTGAGTGCCGCGGTCTGAAATGATAGAGGCTGGGACCCCGTGCAACCGAACGATCTCACGAAGGTAAATCCGAGCTAACCTCTCTGCGCCATAAGAAGTCTGAACCGGCAAGAAATGTGCTGACTTAGTCAGCCTATCAACAATCACCCATATGGAATCAAACCCATGAGAAGTACGAAGCAAACCAACAACGAAGTCCATAGTAATTCCTTCCCACTTCCACTCAGGAATGGGAAGTCGCTGCATCAAACCACCAGGTCTCATGTGCTCGAACTTAACCTGCTGTCAGTTCAAGAACCGAGATAAGAACTCTTCTATATCCCACTTCATACCACTCCACCAGTAAAGTTGTCTCAAGTCTCTATACATCTTTGTTGTGCCAGGGTGAATGGAGTATCTAGTACAATGTGCCTCATGAAGTATCAACTGAATCAAATCACGAATCCTCGGAACACAAAGGCGACTATCAAACCTCAGAACCCCACCTGAATCTAGAGTAGCCTGACTGGTCTCACCCTGAACAACCCGATCACGAAGGTCACACAACTGCTGATCCTCAAACTGACGGCTCTGAATCTGATCAATCAAAGTAGAACGAACCTCAACACTGGCGAGAACTCTGCTAGGATCCGACAAGTCAAGCCTAACCAAACGGTTAGCCAAGGACTGGATGTCCCAGGCCAACGGTCGTTCTGAAACTAAAAGAGAAGCTAGGCTACCCATACTCACCGCCTTTCGGCTCAAGGCATCCGCTACCACGTTTGCCTTGCCTGGATGATACAGAATAGTGAAGTCATAGTCCTTCAGTAACTCGACCCATCTCCTCTGTCTCGAGTTCAACTCCCGCTGACTCGTGATATACTGAAGACTACGGTGATCAGTGAAGATATCACAGTGAACTCCATATAAGTAATGCCTCCAGATCTTGAGCGCGAAAACTACCGCCGCCAACTCTAAGTCATGAGTGGGGTAGTTGCGCTCGTGAACCTTCAGCTGCCTTGACGCATATGCTATTACTCGACCCTGCTGCATCAACACACAACCAAGACCAACCCCAGAAGCATCACAATACACGGAGAAGCTCTGACCCTCAACCGGCAAAGTCAAAACTGGAGCTGAAGTCAATAAGGCCTTAAGCCTCTGGAAGCTATCCTCACACTGATCCGACCACTGAAATGGGACATCCTTCCTAGTCAGCATAGTCAAGGGTGCTGCTATGGAAGAAAATCCCTCAACGAACCATCTCTAGTAACCTGCTAACCCAATAAATCTGCGGACCTCAGTAGCAGTAGTAAGTCTAGGCCAATCACAAACCGCAGAAATCTTTCCCGGGTCAACCCTAATCCCATCCTTAGACACCACGTGCCCTAGGAATGCAACTGACTCAAGCCAAAACTCGCACTTTGAGAACTTGGCATAAAGCCGATGATCTCTCAAAGTCTGGAGTATAACCCTCAAGTGCTGCTCATGCTCATCTCTACTATGCGAGTATACCAAGATGTCATCTATGAAAACTATCACAAATGAGTCCAAATACGGGCCAAGAACCCTGTGCATCAAGTTCATAAAGGCTGCGGGGGCATTAGTCAACCCAAAAGACATCACCAGGAACTCATAATGGCCATAACGTGTCCTGAATGCTATCTTAGGGATGTCCTCCGCCCTAATCCTCAACTGATGGTAGCCAGACCTCAAATCAATCTTCGAAAACACGACTGAACCCTGAAGTTGGTCAAACAAATCATCAATCCTCGGCATCGGATACCTATTCTTCACTGTCACCCTATTCAGCTGCTGATAATCAATACACATGCGCATCGACCCATCCTTCTTCTTCACGAAGAGAACAGGAGCACCCCAAGGTGACACACTAGGTCTAATAAACTGGAGCTGCTCCTTAAGCTCCCTCAACTCAGCAGGAGCCATACGGTAAGGAGAACTAGAAATGGGCATGGTGCCCGGCTCTAACTCAATAGCAAAATCAATATCTCTCTCAGGTGGAAGGCCTGGCAGGTCGGTAGGAAATACATCAAGGAAGTCTCTAACCATAGGAACAGACTCAGGATAAGTAGGGTCAGCACTAACATCTCGGACATATGCTAGATAAGCTAAACACCTACGGGAAATCAACTTCCTAGCTCGAAGGCAAGAGATGATCCCAGATGGTGCATGGCTAACAGAACCCTGCCACACAACCGGGGATACACCGGGCACAGCTATGGTAATGGTCTTGGCATAACAATAAAAAACCACACGGTGAGGGGATAACCAGTCCATGCCCAGTATCACATCAAAATCTAGCATATCAAGAATCATCAAATCACCCCAAGTCTCTGAATTACCAATAGATAGCATACAAGATCTCACAATCTGATCCACTACCAAAGAATCTCCTACTGGGGTCGAAACAAAAACAGGAACATATAATGGCTCACTAGCCAACCCCAAACAAGGCACAAAGTAGGCAGATACATATGAACAAGTGGATCCAGGATCAAATAAAGCCATAGCAGACTGATGGCACACAGAAATCGTACATGTAATCACAGCATCTGAGGCCTCTGCCTCTGGTTTCCTAGGGACAGCATAAAACTGACGACGACCTCCACCTGCTCGACCGCCATCCCTACCACCTGCTCTGCTGCGCGGAGCACCACCTCTACCCTGACGACCACCCCCTCTAGTCGGGGCCTGAACTGCTCGTAAAGGCTCGTCCAACTGAACTGTACCCTGTTGAGGGCAATCTCTAGCAAAATGACCAATCACACCACAAGTAAAACAAGCCCCTAGCGGCTTACTCGGTCGAGATGAACCAGAAGATCCTGTATAACCACCACAGCCTGATGCCCCAGAAACTGTTCCCCTCGAAGACTGGCCGCCATAGCCCTGATGGCTGCTCTGATCCTGCTCGAACTGGGTACTACCGAAAGTCTGAAGGGAAGCCTGAACCGGTCGGCTGGACTAACCCTGGTGCTGCTGTGGCTGATAACCCCGGCTGCACTGGCCAGGACCTCTACCACCATATCTGGAACCACTATAGACACCCTGATGCCGAGGCCTCTTATCTCTGGACCCCTGATCATGTCGATGTAAGTCCTCCACAGTGCGGGCCTCAAACCCCATACAAATCTGAAAATCCTATCTGCCTCGGTAGGAATGATCATAGCTCCGAACGGTGCTAGCTGATGAAAATGGGTCTCATACTCTGAGACAGTCGTAGACCCCTGCATAAGGTGAGTAAACTGCTCCCTGCGACGCTCACGATCACTCTGAGGTAAGAACTTGGCCATAAAGGCCTCATAAAACTCAGACCAGGTCAAATGAGGTATCGATGGAGGTCTACAAGCAACATGAGCCCTCCACCATAACTTCGCTGGGCCCTCTAACTGATAGGTAGTATAACCAACCTCGTGAGTCTCCAACAAACCCAAATGATGCAACATCTCCTCACATGTAGTAATAAAGTCATGTGGATCCTGTCCAGAAGTACCAGCAAACCTCGGAGGTGCTAACCTAAAAAACCTACCCAACGCCTTCTGCTCTAACTCTGTCATAGCTGGGCGAGGAGCAAGAGGCTGTGCAACAGATGGAACCGGAATGACCTCCGCACGGGGAGCCATAGTAGCAGGTTGCGCTCCTGAGCTCTGTGCACTCAGGGCTGCCCCTTAAGCGGATGTCTGCACTACCTCAGAAGGCCGCTCTCCAATCATACCCAAAAGCTGTAATAGTAATCCCTGAATATCTGGAGACTGAGCTGCAGCTGGAGCTCCCACAGAAGTGGGCACTAGAGCTGGTATTGGAGCTGGCGCTGGAGCTGGTGCTGGAGCTGGTGCTGGAGCTGGTGCTGGAGCGGGAGGCTCATCTCCGCGTGATGCCGATGATATCATACGAACCATCTGTGGAAGAATGAAGTAGAACAAATGAGATTTCCAAAAACTTCAAGGGTTCCACGCACGACACAGAAGCAATGAGAGAGTCCAATTTCCTAAAATGTCACTGTAGCCTCCCAAAGATTGAGTACGGACGTCTCCGCCCCGATCTGCAGGACTCTACTAGACATTGGATCCTACACCGATGACACCGGTGAACCTAAAGCTCTGATACCAAGTTGTCATGACCTGATTTCTCGGTCATGATGGCACCTACAACTCCCGGTAGGTGAACCAATCCCCGTAGCCCAGGACAGTTAGTAATGGGCTACTATCGAACAAATAAGCGGAAGAACAGTTTAATAAGCAAAAGTAAAAGAGTAAGATGAGGAGAATAGATAACAGGAGTATATATATACATATGCGAAAACTAAACCAAACCCCAAGACCTGGTATCATAGTATAGAGCCAAAACTACATACATGGAGTGCAAGCGATCCAAAACAATATATACAGATGTCTCTGAATGGTAATAGAGTATATGAAGCAAAAGATAAACTAAAGCTAAGTTCCGATCGCCAAGAGCTCACCCTCAGTCTGAAGTAGTCCCCAACAGATCTCCAAGCACGAATCAGAGTGATCTAACGGCGATGGCCCACGCTAGGATCTGCACCCAAAGATGCAGGGGGTAGGGTGAGCACCAAATGCTAAGCATAAGGTACCCAGTAGGTATCATAGGCCGACTGGGCACATATAAGATAAAAGCGTAGCAACAGACAGAATAGAAGCAAGCAGTCACAGAAATCAACGAAAGGTACACAGGAACTAGCCCAGAGGGAAATCAACAGAACCACATGTGAGGCCAGTAAGCAGAATATACACACCATAGGCACAGGTGAAAGTAAGAAATAACGCACCTGGGGTCCTTGCAATAATAGTGTATACATAGTAAGTTTACGAAATGGACGGCATACCGATAACCTCAAGTGTAAGAAGAGGGAAAGAGTAATGATAGACATGCTCAGGGACATGAATCAAACTCAACTAATCATATCAATCTCAAATACAGAAACTAATAGTCTAGCAGTAACCAATTTCATACTTAACCGTAACAGGGAACAATTCTGTAAGTAAATAGCAAGAGTCTACCTACAGTCCCCCGGCCGCCCATACAACCGAGGAACACAAACAAGTGAAAACAAATCCTCCGGCATCCCATACTACCGGAGCGTACAATCAACAAACAACAAACAAGGGTGGAGCCTCAAACAATGAATGATATGATGCATGAAGGTCTCAAGTGAAATGGTATCTCTGTATGTACCTCCTCCGCTGCCGATCCGGCAAAGCAGGTAGGTTCCATGGAAGGACACTGCCCGTATACCTCTACTCCACGGTATACCCTTCCTCCGGCACATGCAGCCCACAGCCCCTGGCCCGGATGGCAAGGTCCATGGAGGTCCCAGACCCCATACTAAAACTCAGTATCAAAACATATCGTCCGGAAGCAAGTCCGGGTTCAAGATAGACACCTAGTCTCGAATATGCATGCCCAGACCCTGTCCAGGACTAAAGTAGTAGGAAAATATCTCAAAAATCCCCCAAGGGTGACCGGGCATTACCGTGTCTAAACAGTAGAAAGTCATCTCAGGTGCTCGGTCCAACCGAGGCTAAAATCATTTCAAATAGCAAGAAAACTCAACTAGAACCCCGGCCCTGCGAGTCTAGCGTTAATCGTAAAACTGGTGATTTAAATCAGAATTTTACTTTGTTTTACCCAAGAATATTCACAAGTTAAATCAAACCATTTCCAAATTGCTTCCATAAAAAATGGACCCCCGGGCCATGCAAGGTTTAGAAAATAGTGTCAGTAGGCCCGAAGCCCAAATCGTAGTAAAACATGTATAAAACCTCTTTATATGCATGGAAATAGTATGATCAAACACAATAGCTGCCCAGCAGCTCACAATCAACCTATCGACCCTGCACAGGCCCACAGCTACTCAGCAAGCATAACCAGCCTAGAAGGATAATTCTATCCCCGGGACTCGCGGACATTCCCAAAATCCCACCTTCTATGTTCCAGAGTCAACAAGGCCTCACAGGACCAAAAGGGTAAATAAAATATATCAGCAAGTACTACAAACAACGGAGGAACAAAAGTAGGCGGACATGAATAAAACGGTCGAGGTCTGTGGTACCAACCTAATAATCCAACCCAAGGATGCTCATACAATTTTATCCTATATATGCGGAGTCTAGGGAAAATAAACCGTAACCTACCTGTCGTCCGATGACAAGCTTGAACCTCTCCAAAAAGAAGCTCCGAAACGAAATCAAACTTGAACTCGAGCTTGAATAACTTGACGTAGATAATTGATTTTCTTTCGGTGATCGAACGAGGTGTCAACGTAGTTTCTTTCCACCAAATACTCTCCACGGTATGAACATATATACATAATTTGCAACCTTTGCTGATAATATATAACAGTATTACCTAAGCTAAGTTAAGGATAAATACTAATATTATTTAATTAATTAACTAACTAATGTATGCCACTAATCCTAATATGAAAAGCCCACCACATCATTACAGGTTGTTGTCAACTCCCTCCACTTCCACGTGGGTGCGGGGTTGACACACCCAAGGATATTTTTGTTCCGGTATATACATACTCGGGTATTTCATAAGTTCGTGGTAAAATAAATATAGCTTTTTGAATATACCATAATTAATAGAAAATCATTTCAAATAAAACCTACAATATTATAATAATAATTTTTAACATCACTAAATTTACTATCTCCGTTAAAATATTACAATGTATAAAAACCTTATAAAATAAATACATATAAGATTATATCGTAACAAAATATTTTTTATAAACTTTTAAAATATTTTAAAATGGTAATAATAATATAACTTTTTACCAAATTCAACTTTCAAATAAAATATTTTCAAATACACGCGATGTTAATAAATTCTCAGACTTAGGCTCGCAATTCACCAACGCACGATTTTGATACTCAAGAACTCTCTTGGAATCCTCCCTTATGTTTCCTCACTGTTTCAGAACTGAAATGGCGTTTTAAAACGTGAAGTTGAGGCTTAAATCGAGTTTGACCCGACCCGATTCGCGACCCGGTTCGCAACCCGGTTCCTGCCAGACAGTCCAGATAGTCCGCGGTAAAACAGTCATAACTCGTTACTCTGAGATCAGTTGGACGTGAAGTTTTATGCGTTGGAAAATAGACTCGTAGACCTTCGATTTGGTATTTTGGGGGACTTCTAACTCTTTATATATTGGGAGAAAAGCCCTGAGATATTTTACCCAAAGTTCAGAAAATTTATTAAAGGAACTTACGATAACTTTTGTCGACTTACTTGTCTTCAAAACTTATCATACGACCAAATAAATGGACTCGTCACCGAAATACCGGTCCTGACAAGCCTTAAGTGATTTGGGGCCACTTCAAACAAGCTCTAACGGTTCAAGGAAAACGTGCACGTGGAAATGACCGGAAGGGTCATTACATTATCAACTACTAAAAAGGACTTTCGTCCTCGAAAGTCAAGGTCAAGGGGGTACCTGAAGGCTCAAACAACTGCGGATACTGAGCCCGCATATCTCTCTCGGTCTCCCAGGTAGCCTCCTCTACTGGACGGTTCCTCCACTGAACCTTAACAACTGTGATCTCTGGAGACCTCAATCTCCTGACATCTCTGGCCAAAATAGCTACCGGCTCCTCAACAAAGGCTAAACCCTCACCCAACTGAACTGAATCCCACTGCAACACATGAGACTCATCTGGGATATACCGACGCAACATTGAAACATGAAATACAGGATGTATAGCTGAAAACATCGGAGGCAAGGCTAGCTGATAGGCAACGCTACCAACCCTCTGAAGAATCTCAAACGGCCCAATGTACCTAGGGCTAAGCTTGCCCCGCCTACCAAATCTCATCACGCCCTTCATGGGCGATACACAGAGAAACACAAAGTCACCGACACTAAACTCCAGGGCACGGAGCCTACGATCAGCATAACTCTTCTTCCTGCTCTGAGCTGCCCGAAGTCTGTCCTGAATCACTCGGACTCGGTCTAAGGAATCTCGAAGCAGATCTGTGCTCTGTGGCCTAGAACTAAAACCATCAAACCAACCTACCGGTGATCTACAACGCCTGCCATACAAAGCCTCAAAAGGTGCCATGCCAATACTCGAATGGAAACTGTTATTATAAGCAAACTCTGCCAAGGGAACAAACTGATCCCAAGAACCTCCAAAGTTAAGAACACAGGCCCGAAGCATGTCCTCCAGAATCTGAATGGTCCTCTCGGACTGTCCATCTGTCTGAGGGTGGAAAGCGGTACTAAGGTGAACCTCTGTACCCAAATCTCGCTGAATAGCCCTCCAGAACTGAGATGTGAACTGAGTGCCACGGTCTGAAATGATAGAGGCTGGGACCCCGTGCAACCGAACGATCTCACGAAGGTAAATCTGAGCTAACCTCTCTGCGCCATAAGAAGTCTGAACCGACAAGAAATGTGCTGACTTAGTCAGCCTATCAACAATCACCCATGTGGAATCAAACCCATGAGAAGTACGATGCAAACCAACAACAAGTCCATAGTAATCCCTTCCCACTTCCACTCAGGAATGGGAAGTCGCTGCATCAAACCACCAGGTCTCATGTGCTCGAACTTAACCTGCTGACAGTTCAAGCACCGAGATATGAACTCTGTTATATCCCGCTTCATACCACTCCACCAGTAAAGCTGTCT
>QJPP01002427.1:0-70871 GCA_003996215.1 Jaltomata sinuosa | reverse complement strand
GAATATAAATATATACATATGCGGAAACTAAACTAAACCCCAAGACCTGGTATCATAGTACAGAGCCACACTACATACATGGAGTGCAAATAAACCAAAACTACATATACAGATGTCTCTGATTAGTAATAGAGTACATGAAGCAAAAGATAAACTAAAGCTAAGATCCGATCGCCAAGAGCACACTCTCAGTCTGAAGTAGTCCCCGACAGATCTCCAAGCATGAATCACAACGATCTAACGGTGATGGCCCACACTAGGATCTGCACCCAAAGATGCAGGGGGTAGGGGTGAGCACCAAATGCGAAGCATAAGGTACCCAGTAGGTATCATAGGCCGACTGGGCACATATAAGATAAAAGCGTAATAATAGACAGAATAGAAGCAAGTAGTCACAGAAATCAACGAAAGGTACACAGGAACTAGCCCAGAGGGAAATCAACAGAACCACATATGAGACTAGTAAGCAGAATATACACGCCATAGGCACAAGTGAAAGTAAGAAATAACGCACCTGGGGTCCTTGCAACAACAGTGTATACAAAATAAGTTTACGAAATGGACGGTATACCGGTAACCTCAAGAGTAGGAAGAAGAGAGAAAGAGTAATAATAGGCATGCTCAGAGACATGGATCAAACTCAACTAATCATACCAATCTCATACTTATCTATAATAGAGAACAATTCTGTAAGTAAATAGCAAAAGTCTACCTACAGTTCCCCGGCCGCCCATACAACCGAGGAACACAAACAAGTGAAAACAAACCCTCCGGCATCCCATACTACCGGAGTTTACAATCAACAAACAACAAACAAGGGTGGAGCCTCAAACAATGAATGATATGATGCATGAAGATCTCAAGTGAAATGGTATCTCTGTATGTACCTCCTCCAGCGCCGATCCGGCCCAGCAGGTAGGTCCCATGGAAGGACACCGCCCGTATACCTCTACTCCACCGTATACCCCTCCTCCGGCACACGCAGCCCGTAGCCCCTGGCCCGGATGGCAAGGTCCATGGAGGTCCCAGACCCCATACTAAAACTCAGTATCAGAACATGTCGTCCGGGAGCAAGTCCGGTATCAGGATGGAGACCCAGTCTCGAATATGCAATGCCCAGACCCTGTCCAGGACTAAAGTAGTAGGAAAATGTCTCAAAAACCCCTCCAAGGGTGCCCGGGGATAACCGGGTCTAAACAGTAAAAAGCCATCTCAGGTGCTCGGTCTGACCGAGGCTAAATATCATCTCAAGTAGCAAGAAAACTCAACTAGCACTCCGGCCCTGCCGAGTCTAGCGTTAATCGTAAAACTGGTGATTTAAATCATAATTTTACTTTCCTTTATCCAGAAATATTCACAAGTTAAATCAAACCATTTCCAAATTATTTCCATAAAAAACGCCCCCCCCCGGGCCATGCAAGGTTTTAGAAAATAGTGCCAGTAGGCCCGAAGCCAAAACCATAGTAAAACATGGATAAAACCTCTTTATATGCATGGAAATGGTATGATCACACACAATAGCTGCCCAGCAGCTCACAATCAACCTATCGACCCTGCACAGGCCCACAGCTACTCAGCAAGCATAACAAGCCTAGAAGGATAATTCTATGCCCGGGACTCGCGGACATTCCCAAAATCCCACCTTCTATGTTCCAGAGTCAACAAGGCCTCACAGGACCGCAAGGGTAAATAAAATATATCGGCAAATACTACAAGCAACGGAGGAACAAAAGTAGGCGAACATGAATAAAGCGGTCGAGGTCTGTGGTACCAACCTAATAAACCAACCCAAGGATGCCCATTAATACAATTTCATTCTATATATGCGGAGTCTAGGGAAAATAAACCATAACCTACCTGTCGTCCGACGACAAGCTGCTAGAACAACGATGTCCAAGCTCGAACCACTCCAAGAAAATCCAAAACTAAATCGAAATCGGTTTTGGGATGGAATAACTCGACGTAGATAATTGATTTTCTTTCCGAAATTAAACATAACATCAAAAAAAAAAAAAATTCTCTACCAAACTCCTCTAATGTTCTATATATATCCCTAATGGAACAAAGAGCTAAATGTATATATATATAGGTGTGTGCACGTAAACAGTTACTAAACCAAACAAGATAATGACCTTTTACTACATTAATTATTTAATTAGTTAGTGTATGCCACTAAATCCAATATGAAGAGCCCACCAGTCACTTAGCCAAGTATTACACCTAAAAGCTACAATATGTTGGCTGCTTTGCCTACCTCCACGTGTTGTGGAGGTGGCAACATTTTAATATTTCCAGCCCGCTATGTATGTATTCGGGTATTGAATAAATTCATGGTATAATAAATATAACTTTTGAATATACCATAATTATTAGAAAATTATTTCGAATAAAACCTACTATATTATAATAATAAATTTAAACATAACTAAATTTACTATCTCCGTTAAAATATTACAATGTATAAAAACCTTATAAAATAAATACATATACAATTATATCGTATCAAAAATATTTTCCATAAAGCTTTAAAATATTTTGAAAAGGTAATAATAATATAATTTTTACCAAATTCAACTTTTAAATAACATATTTTCAAATGCACGCACGATGCTAATAAAATTCTTAAGCTTAGGCTCGTAATTCACCAACGCACGATTTTGATACTCAAGAATTCTCTTGGGATCCTCCCTTATGTTTTATCACTGTTTCGGAACTGAAATGGCGTTTTAAAACGTGAAGTTGAGGCTTAAATCGAGTTTAACCCGACCCGGTTCGCGACCCGATACGTAACCCGTTTTCTGCCAGACAGTCCCCGGTAAAACAGTCATAACTTTTTATTCCGAGATCAGTTGGACGTAAGGTTTTGTGCGTTGGAAACTAGACTCATAGACCTCGATTTGGTATTTTGGGGGACTTCTAACTCTTTATATATTGGGAGAAAATCCCCGAGACATTTTACCCAAAGTTCAGGAAACTTATTAAAGAACTTACGATAACTTTTGTCGATTTGCTTGACTTCAAAACTTATAATGCGACCAAACAAATGGGCCCGACACCGAAATACCGGTCCTGACGAGCCTTAAGTGGCTTGGGTCCGCTACAACAAGCTCTAACGGTTCAAAGAAAACGTATACGTGGAAATAATCGGAAGGGTCATTACAACCAGTGTCATCGGTCTAGGAGCCAATGTCTGGTAGAGTCCTGCGGATCGGGGCAGAGACGTCCGTACTCAATCTTTGGGAGGCTACAGTGACATCTTAGGAAATATGACTCTTTCATTGCTTCTGTATCGTGCGTAGGACCCTTGAAGTTTCTGGAAATCTCATTTGTTCTACTTCATTCTTCCGCATATGGTTCATCGGAGAGCGTTGGAATCAGGCGGAAATGAGCCTCCGACTCCAGCTATGGGTCGAAGGCGCCCCCTGAGCAACGGCACCTGCTAGAGCTGCTATAGTAGAGATAGAGCCGGAGCATGGGTATGAGCCAGAGTCAGTTCCCGAGCAGCAGCATGTGGACCAGGGGCAGCCCAGGTACCACCAGCTCCAGTGCCAGCCTCAGCCCCAGCTCAATCTTCAGTTATTCGGGGTTTACTATTACAACTTTTGGGTATGATTGGAGAGAGGCCTTCTGAGGTAGCACAGACATCCTCTCAGGGGAAAGCCCTGGGGGCACAGATTTCAGGAGCACAGCCTGCTACTGTGACTCCCTGTGCGGATTTCATTCTGGTTCCATCAGTTGCACAACCTCTTGCTCCTCGCCCAGCTATGACAGAGTCAGAGCAAAAGGTGTTGGGTAAGTTTTTGAAATTAGCACCTCTGAGGTTTGCTGGTACTTCTGGGCAGGACCCACATGACTTTATCACTACCTGTGAGGAGATATTGCATCATTTGGGTTTATTGGAGACTCACGGGGTTGGTTATACTACCTATCAGCTGGAGGGCCCATCGAAGTTATGGTGGAGGGCCTAGGTTACTTGCAGACCACCATCGTCACCTCCTTTGACTTTGTCCGAGTTTTATGAGGCCTTTATGGCCAAGTTCCAGCCTTAGAGTGATCGTGAGTATCACAGGGAGCAGTTTACTCTGCTTATGCAGGATTCTACGACTGTCTCAGAGTATGAGACCCATTTTCATCAGCTAACATCATTTGGAGCTATGATCATTCCTACCGAGGGAGATAGGATTCACAAATTTGTATAGGGTTTGAGGCCAGAGATTAGGCAGCCAGCTGAGATATTGGTTACCGGTGGTTGGTCATTTCAGGCTATCGCAGACTATACCCGTACTGTGGAGGAATTACAACGACATGATCTAGGGGCCAGAGATAAAAGGCCTCGACATTAGGGTGGTTACAGTGGTTCCAGGTATAGTGGTAGAGGTTCAGGCCAGTCGGGCCTGGGTTATCAGCCACAACAGCACCAGTGTCAGTCCAGCCAACCAGTTTAGGCTTCACTTCAGACTTCCGGTAGTACCTAGTTCGAGAAGGGTCAGAGCAGCCATCAGGGCTATAGCGGTCAGTCTTCGAGGGGTACAATCAAGACATGTCATCCGGAAGTAAGTCCGGGTTCAAGATAGAGACATAGTCTCGAATATGCATGCCCAGACCCTGTCCAGGACTAAAGTAGTGGGAAAATATCTCAAAAATCCCTCCAAGGGTGCCCAAGCATAACCGTTTCTAAACAGTAGAAATTCATCTCAGATGCTCAATTCGACCGAGACTAAAATCATTCCGATTTAGTAAGAAACTCAACTAGTACCCTGGTCCTGCCGAGTTTAACGTTAATAGTAAAACTGATGATAGAAATCATACCATACCAAATTCACCTAGCCACCATTGACATATTTCATGACAACCATAGAGTTACATCTAAACCCCTTTTTAATCACATAACCCGGACCCTCCAAGGATCCCCTAACCACACCTAAATATTCAACAGGCTACCCCGGTCTACACCAAGACCGACCCTTAGCTTATAAACCACAAGTAATCCCTGACCGCCATTGACACACTTAATAATGACATTATATGTATAATTAACCTCCCTTTTTACATAGTCTGGACCCACCCCCGGATCCCCCTAACAACACCTAAGTGTTAGCATGACCAACCTGGTCTACACCAAGACCAAATATAAATCAGTATAATATCTCGGCCTCTCATGGACCATATGCAATTTTCACAGTTCAAGAATACAGCCTGGTCCGCTCATGGAACCTTCACAAGAATACAATAATGCAATAAAATAAACCCGTACCAGGCATGGTACCCAAGCCAACCATTATGAATTTCCCATACCACGCGTGATACCCGAGCCAACCATTAGTATACCCGTACCAGGCGTGGTACCTGATCCAACCATTAGTAAACCTGTACCAGGCGTAGTACCCGAGCCAACCAAATATCACACAGAATCCACAGTCACAAACAATGAACAATCAAACTTGTAAACCAACAAGCAGTAACACCTAGTTCATTTCACAAGACTGATAACAGGACCCTTAGACATTCCTAACTCATTCCCTAAGCATGCAACTCATACAACACTTATACAAAAGTATATAAACATACAATGCATACAGGAATCAATAACCATCACCTACCCTATTCCGGGTACACAATGAACCGTTAAATCCCATCCGAAGAGTAACCTCGAATCACCCCTTTAAACATGCCATTAGATACCGTTATTCCTCACCCTCCTCCTAGGACCAAGATACAACATGGGAAAACCTCCCATAACCTTGGAAATACAGCCATTACGATATTCTAATTCTACTAATTCATTTCCCAGAACTTCCGTTCCTTGCACCTTAGTTAATTATTAACCCTTCCCGATTCCCCGAACCTTCCCAACATTCTAGTCTCTGCATTTCATTAGCAAAACTATACCAAGATAAGTATACACCCAGAATGTCATAACACATTATCACAAATTTACTATTTCCAGTTCAACCAAATAACCCAATAATCTTCCTCCAAACTCCATGCCCGAAGGCCTAAGCATGGCTTCTCCCTTTCATTCTACATAATAAATAGGAAATAAAAGTGATCAAATCTACTCTGTGAAGAAAACCTAGCCTACCTGGATGCCGGACAATTGTTCCATGCCCTTTCTGGCTCCGTGAAGGAGATCCCTGGTGATTCTATAGGCTCGAATCCATTATTTCGCGTCCTTTTAGCTGAAATTCCTCTCACATCAACCCACTTAATACAATCGTAATTTTAATTAATTCTCAAAAATTTTAACTTCGTGATTCCTAAAATAATAACGAATCTGATCGTTACAAAGACACATAAGCAATTAAAGAAGTTAATAGGGTATAACAACCTCAAATGTGATTTTGAACAATGCAAGTAAAAGTAACAATGAAAACAAAGAGACAAGGAAGCTACATCAGAGCCTCCCCCAATCATATGATAATAGCAAGGCAGTGATGGTAGTCCCAGTTGTGGTTCAGACAAATGAATCACAAATTTCTTAACTAAAGATAGAATCCCCCAATAAGGTACTGCATGATATTGTGACTCACAACATATTAGAAATAGAAGATGTTGGTAAAAAAAAGTGAACAGATAAGTAGTGCAGCCAGTAAAGTCCATGAATCAGAAGATTTCCCATATCAAGTAGTCAACGATGTAGACTTATCCCCTAGAGTGATGAAACCAACCAGAAAAGGAAATAAATATGCAATGGGGAAATTGCTAGGCCTCTTTGAGTTCTATTAAAGAGAAATTTTACCAAATCAATATCTAAAAGATTATGAGGACACTAAGCTAGAATATTAGATCTATGAAGACACATAAAGCTTTTCAAAGAGTTCAAATGCTACATAAGCTTCACAGATATACTTTTATACCCTTATCGGAACCTTTTTAGAATGTCAGACATATCAACAAGTATAAGAGAAGACTTAACATGCCTTTGGCCACTTTTAATTATAATGGTAAGATCTAGATCTTTAATAACCATAACTTAGATATGACAGTGGTGATGGATACTGAGTAGCACCTGACTTTAAAGCTACAAGATCAACTGACTTTAAATCTACAACATCAGCTGATAAGCCAAAGTTTCTATGCTACCATTGTCCATGAAAAATGTTATGCAACTCAGAGGTTAGTGTTATGGGAAGATCTAAACCATTTAGCTACTATACTGGATAGATCTTGGCTTGTAGGAGGGGATTTTAATGTTTTCCTTAACAGTGAAGAAAAGATAAGAGGTTTACCAATGCAGAATGCAGATTATTAGGACTTTTCTTGTTGTATAGAAGCCTGTTATCTACCAGAGGTCTCTTATAAGTTAAGTCCATTTACTTGGTGAAATGGAAGAGCTGAAAATGACTGTATTCTAGAAAAAACTTGATAGAATTCTAGTTAACTCTGAGATGTAGAACTGGTTCAATTATTTGGAGGTGGAATTGATAGAATTCTGGTTAACTCTGAGATGTAGAACTGGTTCACTAATTTGGAGGTGGAACATTTACCTAGAACTGGGCCTAATCATGCTCTAATACTTCTCACTTGTGAGGAAAATCATGTCAGAAAAAAAAAACCTTTTACATTCCTCAAGTTCTGGACAGAACATGCATCATTTATGAAAGTGGTGAGGCAAAATTGGGTTTCTGGAAACTATAAGTATTCTTTCTTAGAATTCAAGGAGAAGATAAAGAATGTTAAAACTGCAGCAGAAAGATATATGGAGACATTTTTCAACAATTGATTGTTAGATATGGTTAGGATCAAGGAGAAACTTTTTGAAGAACTACCCACTGCTTCTAGTAGGGCAATCCTTCAAAAATCTCAAGAGAGCCCAACAAGTACTTGCATTTTGAAGAAATATATTGACAACAAAAAGCAAGATTTAACTGATTTGAGAAGGATGATAGAAATACAAGATTATTCCATAGTCTTGTAAAAGGTAGAAGGAAAAAGTTGCAGATTAATAGGATTCAATATGAACATGGTGACTGGTTGGAAGATGAGGCAGACATTGCTAGTGAGGCTATACACCATTTCCAAAGTCAATTTACTTAAGAAAGGGATGCCACCAATTTCTCTTTACTAGAACACATTCCCTATATAATTAGTGAAGAAGAAAATACAGCATTCACCACCAGACCAGAAATTGAAGAGGTCAAAAAAGTTGTGTTTAACCTTAATGGGGATAGCTAGCTCTAGTGGTCCAGATGGTCTTACTGGTAGATTTTATCAATGTTGCTGGGAGATTGTGAGGGTTTATATACTTAGAATGGTATAAGAATTCTATGAAGAAAACTTTCTCCCAAAATCTATCACTCATACACATTTGGTTCTTCCCCCTAATAGGCTAATGCTTAGACCTTCTCATATATGAGACCTACTAGTTTGAGCTATTTCATCAATAAAATCCTTTCCAAAATTATTCATTATAGGTTGAAAAATGTTCTACCAATCTAGATTTGTTAAAGGTAGGAGCATTATTGAATATGTGCTCCTAACTCAGGAGATAGTTACTAATATTAGGAAGAGGGGTAAGCTTATAAATGTTATTATAAAGCTAGATATGGCTAAAGCTTATGATAGAGTATCTTAGTTTTTCCTGATGAAAGTTCTAAGAAAATTTGGCTTTTCTAATATGTTTGTAGACATGGTATGGAGATTGATCTCTAATAATTGGTACTCAGTCTTTATCAATGGTCAACTTAAATTTTTCTTTCATTTAACTAGAGAAGTGAAGCAAGGGAATCCCCTGTCCCCTACACTATTCATCTTAGGTGCTGAGATACAATCTAAAGATTTTAATGTTATGTTTGAGGATGATCAATTTGTTGGGTTTGGCCTCCCTAAATGGAGCTCTAATCTTAACCATTTAGCATATGCAGATGAACCTATTATTTTTGTCTCAACTCATAAATACTCATTGGATAGAATCATGACTACTCTTCAAAAGTATGAAGATCAATTAAGGCAGCATATTAACAAGGAGAAATGTGCTTGATATCTCTATCAGAAAGACCAGCAAAATTTGTCTCAATTGATGGAAAATTCCACATGTATTCCAACGGTTCAATTCATTATCAAATACCTTGAATGTCCTATAATTCACACTAGGAAAAGGAAAGAGAACTATGCAGAGCTTCTAAGAAGAGTCAATGATAAATGACAAGCTTGAAAAGGGAACATGATTTCCTATGGTGGAAGGTAGGTGTTGATCACTAGTGTACTACAAATCATTCCTATTCATATTTTATATGATATTGTACCTCCTAAATATGTGATCAAGGAGCTTTACAGAATCTTCGCAAAATTCTTTTAGAGTAACAGAGAAGCCAGCATATGCAAATATTAGGCCTTTTAGACAAATATTTGTCTTCCTAAACAGGAAGATGGCCTAGATTTCAGATCTATGTTTGATGTTTTCTAAGCCATTTTTGCTAAACTATGGTGGAAATTTAGGACACAAAATTCTTTGTGAATTAATTTTATGTAGAACAAATATTGCAAGAAGCATATTCCTACTCTTGTTCAACGAAAAGGAGGTTCCCATGTGTGAAAACACATACTTGCCAACGGAGAAATTATTATGATTGGAACCTAAACGGGGTACTTCTAGCATATGGTATGAAAACTAGACTAATTTTGATCCTCTTTTCCTTCACCAAACAGATGTTTAGGGTTGTCATTCCTTATCACACATTGAAGATTTTATGAAGGAAGATGGCTGAGACTATGATTATATGCATGATCACATATCAACCAACATAATAGACCATGTTAAACTGCATATGGACCACTTCAGGCAGGTTAATCAGGGTGGTAAGCCATAATGGACTAAAACTAGCACTGGTCTCTTCACTGTGAAAAGTGCATGTGATATTATAAGAAATAAGGAAGAACCCTCTGATCTATTTAAGCATATCTGGATACAGAGGTTACCTTTTAAGATTTCTTTCTTTTGTTGAAGAGTATGAAAGTGTGGGAGAAAATGTGCCTATGGAGATATGTAAGGAGCCTAAAACATATGCCACTTGAAAGGTGAATTGTACAGTTTTTTTAGGGAAATACTACCACATTATATAGTGGAACACATTATGAAGAATATTCAACCTCCATGTTGTATAAAGATACTAGACAAACTATAGTTTATGCTAAAGTCAAAAGGCAAATTTTTAGTGAAGTCTACTTGTGAATATGTTAGACATAAAAAATAAAACTATATATAAAAATATTTACGTACAAGGGTTACCCTTCAAGATATTTTCCTTATGTGGAGGCTATGAAAGTTTAAAATATATGAGGATGACAGGATCAAGAGATAGAGTTACTCATTACCCACAAAGTGCTAGTGTTGTATTGCACTTGATCAAGAGACAATCTCACACTTATTTCTACACTCACCTACTACTAACAAAACTTAATCCTATTCTGTTTCTTGTGTAGGTTTTGATATGGCTGGGCTACATCTAATAAGAGAGTTGATAATGTTGTGGTGGAATGCTCAAGTTGAACAAAGCATAAAATTTACTATCAAGTTATCCCGAGTATCATCATATAAAAATTATGGAAGAAAAAAAACTATAGAAAGCATGAAAAAGGTAAAATCATACCTCGCGGAATTATATATCAAGTGATAGAAACTATTCACAAACTTCTTAGAGTCACTATACCATTAATAGATTCATTTTCTACTCAATGGCTTGATATACCGATGATGCTGAAAACTTACACACCTAGAGTGAGATGACTAAGGTGACATGCGAATTCCTTTCTACCAGACGGATTAAGTACGATACAGATTGTGCATCTGGAGGCAGCCCTAGGAGTTCACATGCATTTTGTTGTAGAGATAAAAAGAGAGATTTGAAATATGCAAAGGCAACAGGAATGGAACAGACCACAAACACTAATGCAGAGGCTAGGATCCTACTAAAAGCATGTAGACATTACTAATGAGCACAAATAATAAGGTTAATAAGGTTGATTACTAATAAGCACAAATAATAATGAATATCATAGAAGGCAATTCAAAATCACCATGAAATATAGCAGTATGGGTATAGAAAAATACAACATATACTTTTTATGAGGCAAGCACAGATCTTTCACATAATGAGAAAAGGTATTAATCTAGCAAATTACTTAGCAAATCATGCTTTGGAGAAGGGAGAGATAAAACAACATATATTTCAGGAGATGGAGAGTAAAGACAGAGAGTTACTTAATGGAGACAAATTAAAGTGTTCATACATCAGAGTCAGATCAAAAAAAGATTGTATAACAACACAGACATATATGGAGCAAATAGAAATTGAGAGATAAAATCACACATGCAACCAGAAAAGAGAACATACAAAATAACTTCAAGGCTTACCACACATAACACAGAGACAATAAAGACACAACTTTAGAGAGAGTACAATTTCAAAATTGACAAAGATGAAATTTTTTACAACTACAACAAGAAAAAGAGTACTAAGAATCTTCAAAGTATTTGGAGAGCTTGATCCAGAATCATTCTCAATTGTAGATCTGCATGAAGCAACAAAAGTATCAAGGGACTGTACATACACTTATTAGAAAACAGAATCGACAGTGGCAAAGGAGCAATTTGAGATACAGAAGCTCAGCAAGAGATGGAGGTGCTCAAAGGGGAGACAAAGAGAGAGAATGTAGCTCACCGGCACTTAAAAAGGAATGGGTAGATACAAATCTAAAATGTCGTAGATAGGGTTTAGTTAGTTTCCGATTTCAGTTTCTAGGATTGAGTTAGGTCAAGATAGTTGGGCCAACCTTTTTATATCATTTTCTTTGTAGTTGTTTAGATTTGGAGTTTGCCATTATATTTTTAAAAAGCAGCTCGGCCTAAATTGAATTATTTTTTTTAAAAAAAGAAGATGATGATTCCTCGACGGAATTAGTGGAAGTGATCGAAAAATGCAACCTTCAAATTGAGAAATTTGAAGCTAAAATAGAAAAGAACGAGAACGAGAGAGAGAGAGAGCCAATTCTTTCGTGTATAATTTAAATTCCTCCAAGTTTGAAATATTATACTTTGAGCCCCATTTCACGTAATTAATGTTTAAGTGAGTAAAAGAGGGGAAAAAACAAAAAAAAAAGAAGAGGCCCACTTATTTTTTTAAAAAAATAATATTTTAAGACGAATGATATTCTCTCCTCAATTCTCTCTTATAAATACTAGTAATAATACTACTACCAAGTAGTGGGAAAGAACTGAAGAAAACTTCTGCAGTTTCATGAGAAGGAGACCCCCATACCACACCACCCCTACCACCCCACCACCCCAATGATGTCTGAGTGTGAGAAAGATTTGGAAGCAGAATTGGAAGTGCTAAGAGAGACTTATAAATCTGGGAAAACCAGAGAAGAATCCTGGAGGAGGTCACAATTGAAGTGTTTACTGAGACTTCTTGAAGAGAAAGAAGATGACATCTTCAAAGCCCTCAAACAAGACCTGGGAAAACACCAAATTGAGGCTTACAGAGATGAGGTAATGATATTTACATATTTATGATCAAGTTTGTAAAAGGCTACAAAACCAAACCGAATATCCAAGACTAGGCTAAAAATCAAAACAAAAAAAACACATGTAATTGTCCTGAAATGTGCGACTGAATCATTCTCTTTAAGGATAATCTAATGCTTGTTGAATATTTTGATTTGTTAAAGTTTTTACTAAGTACTACTATCTCTGGTCTATATTAAGTAAATTTTTGCGGTAATACACACTCCTAAAGAAAAATATTTTATGACATAATTTAAACACTACTTTCGACTACTATTCTTTTGATTATTCCCGAACTATTCTTAAAAGTAGAGATAGTCACTAATATGAATTTGTGAGTAGTGTAATTTATCACCTAAAAAAATATAAAATGATAGTTAAGAACCTCATTAAAGGTTGGACAAAAATGAAAAAAAAAAAATCTCAACAATTCTCTTAAACTTTGAATAATAAAAAAAGTCTGAAAAATTCACTTAATATGAATTAGAGAAATTAATTATTTTTTTTGGTTGCAATGGGAAGCTTCTTGTATTCCATGATAATGGTGGTATAGTAAAATAAATTTCACGAGCTTATTAAATGATATAAGAAAAAGTTGAAAGGACCATCTAAGTGGTTATATTTTGCCATTTGCCCTATTTAGCAAGAGGATGAAGTGACAACCTAGCTAATTGAATGCCCTCAACTTTATCAAGTAGCTTGTGATATTAGGTTGGAAAGTACTAGCTCTTTGCTTATTCACTTGTGTAATTAGTAGGTGTAATAGGTTGGCACGATCTATTTTAAAGGAAAAATTAAGAGGGGTAGGCTATGATTTGGATTCAAAAAAATTGGATGAATGACAAAGCTTGAATATGAGCTATGTATTTGTTGTTACATAAAAACTTCCCATGTAATGAGGGAATTCAACAATATATATATGTCAAAAAAAAAATGTTTTTACCCACCTCTCTGCTGATTTAATCGAACCACCTTCATAACATGTAATTCCGCCCTTGATTATTGGAAGGCATGATTTAATTAACATGATTAATATCACTGTGAGTAAATATAGCATATTTCATCTGAACTAAGAATTGTCTTCGTTGTGATATGTAGATTGGGACATTAGTAAAATCTGTCAATTATGCATTGGAAGGCTTAAATCAATGGATGTCTAGCAAAAAGGTACTCTCTACAAAAAAAAAAAAAGAAGAACTATTCTTGTTACTTTGTATCTAGTCCAAATTAAGACTAGTCTTGTTATTGATTCACAGGCCAAATTGCCAATTGTTGCATTCCCTTCTTCAGCTGTGCTGGTTCCTGAGCCTCTTGGTCTAGTCCTCATTATTTCCTCTTGGAATTTTCCTTTTAGTAAGTTTTTCTCCTTTCATCTTGAATTTGAAATTTTCTGACTTTGTTAAGTCTCACTTCGGTGGGATGAGGAAAATTTAGGTTTTTTATAAGGACTTGGCCAATCCCTTCCTTCCATTTTGAGCTAGTTTTGGAAGTTGAGTTAAATCTAAGATTTTATTTTACTTATTTTTTTAGTCTAAGGTCTATTTATTTACATGGTATCAAAGTTAAACTCATCTCAATTTATGATTGAATGATAACGATGTTGGGTAAAATGTCCAAGCTCCAGATGTGCAGTCTTGGGCGTGAGGTAAGGCGTTAAGTCCCACATCGTGGGATGAGGAGAATTTGAACTTTTTTTATGGACTTGGTCAATTCTCTCTCCACGAGTTAATGTTTGAGGTTGAGTTAGGTCCAAGGCCTCAAAAGATACTCACTTCGTTCTTAAATACTTGTCATCCTTACTAGAAATAGATGGTCCACAATACTCCCTCCGTTTAACAATACTTGTCCACTATTGATTTTACACACTTCTTAAGAATTTATAAATAGAAGGATAATTTTACCATATCACCCTTTGAATATAATAAATACAATGTCTTGAAAAATATAATAGAAAAATGACTATAATTAATGATAAGGTAAATTAGGAACCAAGTGTTAAATTATCTCTTGATTTAAAAAAATTGAACAAGTATTGTTGGACATCTATTTTTAGTATAGTGGAAAAATAAAAATAGACAAAGGGAGTACTTGTCATTTTAGAAAACTAAGACATAATTAGTTGTTTAATTTGTTTTCATATTTACTATGAAGAAATATTAATGTGGTGCAAAAGAAAAAAATATTAAATTGATAAGAGTAATAAATAAAAATAATTTAATTAAATTGCTCTCTACTTAATATTTTTCATAAGGGAGGTAACAAAAATTACAAGTATTTTAGAAGGAGGAGTATCACAGCAAAATAAAAAATAAAAAATTGGTAGTTCTTTCCGGAGATCTAGTGTTTAATATGGGGAATATTCCCTCATTAATTAATACCCCTTCTAGTTTATAATAATTGAATTTTTGAGCCTTTTTTCAATGTTTAAAATAAGTTAATTGTTTAATGTTTAAAAAGATTGTTAAATTTTTTTCCGTTTTTATGCTTCATTTATATTTGCTAGGTGATAAGTTTAAGAGTTAATTGCTCATATTTATAATTTTACAATCTTTTTAAATAGTGATTTTCTATTTTCAAGACTAGTTTAAGAATAATTAAAAAGGATAAAAGTGAAAAATAATATTTAATTTATCTCTTAAATTTTTTTCTTAATAGATGTACATTACTTCACAAATTTAGTTAATACAACAAGAGAGAGTACTGTACTTAAATAGAGTTTCGTTTCTAGAGATCAAATCATAAATGATGGTGTGACATAAATAAATAATAGTACTAGTAAGTTGATATGATGAAAAACCTTACACGCACTTGTGATCACATCAAATCAATTAATGCAGAGATACGTGTCATCGAACAATAAGATTAATTTTGTACATCACGTTACTCATGATTAATTTTGTACATCATGCTTTGTAATTTTCACCATTATAAAAGTTTATTAATTGCTATGAAAAAATAATTTTCTTCTAAAATAAGATGAAGCAAGTATCATTAATCGCCACCAAAAGCTAGTTCAAATCTTGAAAATGAAATAGTTTTCGATAGAAAGTGCTTTGCCTTCTAAAGTAGGATTTTTCGACACAGAGTCGAATTAGCCGAACCCTAAAATTGATATCGGATGCCGGATGAAAAATCGATAAAAAAGAGAGTAAAAGAACCATTGGAAGACAATTACCTAAGGAATTAATGTCTTCATATATTTATCCATTGAACATAGGTTTATCATTGGAACCACTAATTGGAGCAATAGCAGCTGGAAATGTGATAGTCTTGAAACCTTCAGATCAGGCTCCTGCATCTTCATCAGTGTTAGCCAATATAATTCCCACTTATTTGGATAACAAAGCTATTAAAGTCATTGAAGGTGATTATTCAGTTGGTGACAAACTGTTGCAACAGAAATGGGACAAGATTTTCTTTACAGGTTTGAACTTAAAGTTTGTCCAATTTCTTTTCTTTTTTTCTAATGTGTTCTTTCTCTTGCACAAGATCCACTTTTAGACAGACACTGCATTAATATGTAATTAATGTTGATTTTACCTAACTGTCTATCCGCATACGTTGTTTTCCACGTGAACCACATCTTAGTTTTTTTAAAAAAAATTAAAGAGAAAACCCATAAAGTACTCCCTAAATTTGGACCTGATGTGTAAATAGACACCTAAAATTTACGGAGATCATATTATCTCACGAAATCATTTTAAAGTATCATATGTACCTTCTTTTTCATTCATTCCAGTTGTAAAAAAATATGTGTGAAACCATGCACCAATCGTCATTTGCCACGTGTCATGTTAATTTTTAAATATTTTTTATTTTTTATTTTTTTCTATTTGATTTCTATTCTTTCTCTTTCTTTTCTTTTCTCCCTTTCTTCTTCACCTCAACTTTTGCAAAAGTTCCTCAAATATAACCACAATCATCACAGTTCCTACAATAAACCATCAACTTTTTCTTAATTTTTTTTATTGTTCTGGATATTCTCATCACAAATTTTTCAAGTTAAAAAATGTATCACATGGGGTTGTAGCCGGACCTCCTCTCTCAAAAACTCAATAATAATTACTCACGAAAAAACACCATTAATTTTATAGTTTGTTCTAATTTGCGCTGCTTCAGTAATGGCTACTCAGAGTGTAGTTGGTCAGTGATGGCTACTCAGAGTGTAATTAGGTTCATCGGCTTGAATGATATCACCATTGAAAAAAATTTAGGAGGGAAAAAAATCATGAATCAAATACTATTTTAATTTTGATTTTATTAAGGATGGAGATTTTTTTTTAATTATAGATGGAAAGCTCCACATTGGCTATCAATGAGTATTCAATAAAAAGAGAAGTTTCAAATTGGTAATGCCAGGTGGCACTAAAACATTAGTTTGGAGGTGAATTTTTTACTCATACACACGCCACTCAAACGTGAGATTACTCGTGCTTTCAAAATGGATCAAAATAGTGTATTTATTATGGTTGAAAATGATTTCATAGGGTAATAAGTTTATCGTAAACTTTAGATGTCTACTTCCAAATCAAATCCAAGTTTAGGAGGTACTTTATGCATTTTCTCTTAACAGATCCCTTTAAGTTTTGCTATGTAACACTCATTTCCCCGCTAGTTTAATCTTAGTTTTTAAAAATTAAACATAAATCTCCCTTTAAGTTTTTTTATGTCACATTATTTAAGCTATTTATTATTAACGTAAAAATATTATGATTTACTACTCCTTGTAATATTATAATATTTTAATTAAAGTTACTGAATATTATTTTTGAGAAATTCCTTTAAAGTATAAAAAATTAATTTCCTTTGAATCAAAAGAGTATTGCATACTATCACGAAAGAATAAATTATTGGAAAAAAGAATCAAGATAAAGAAGATAATCATAATATTGCCAACCACAAAAAAAGCTAGTGTAATAAACTCGAACGTGGAGAAAAGTCTCTGAAATTTATTCTTTTCTCCAAAATGTAAAATCAAAAACTAATCTATTAATTTGATTTTATATTATATAGAATTGCAACGATAAAAAAAACATGATCTTGCATTAACAGAACATTTTATGCCTCTTTTTTTTAAATTCATGTCAAACACACCCCTATTTTTTTGAATAATATAAAAACTTCACCTGAATTTAAAATTTTCCTAAATCAAGTATTTGATAGCTAATTTATTTCCACCGTTAAATTTTACCGTGAGCATTTAAGGAACGAATAAGTCACTAAATTTTTAAGTTTAATAGCAAATATATTAGAGCACAGAAGAATTATCACACTAAATAAAGGACAGTATTTGAATATAATCATATTTAAGTTAATATTAATCCTTATATTTTTATTTTATTTTATTTTTGATCGAACAAACACATTTTATTATCGCCACAAAAAACTCCACAGACTCGCTCAACTTAGGAGCAATACAGCTGAGCACAAAACAAACTACTTAAGAAAACTCGACCACACACTTCTACATTCTATCTAGGCCTTTTCCTATACAATTGTTCCTATGAGTAAAGATTTTACATTCATTTTCTGTCTCTAACAGTCATTCTTCTATGCAAACGCTCAAAACTTCTAGACTTGCTTTCTTGTCGGATCTATTTGACAATGCTGGAAGGACGGGGAACTGCATCATTCCACAGAGCTTCATTTTGTGCCCGCCAAATGTGATATATCAGTGCTGCTACAACAACCCACATTATGCTCTTGCTGATTTTGCCAACTACCCTTCTTGCTAGCTTGTTCCATATGTCGGTAAGCTCTCTTGTATGAGTTGAAATCTTCATCCATTCCAGTAAACCGCTCAGGCAAATTCTGGAAAATGTACATTCAAAGAAGAGATGCTCAATTGTTTCCGGAGCAGCGTCACATAGCACACACATAACATTTTGGCAAATTTCCAAGCGAGCAAGCCTTATTCTAGTCAATAGCCTTTTGTGCATTACCAACCAGTTGATAAAACTGTGCTTAGGCACATTCAATTTATTCCAAACACCTCTTCACCATGGCCATTCAGTGCTAACCCCTGCCCTCCAGTGATACCCACTGTGTATTGAGTATTTCCCCCTATTGTTAGCCAATAATTCTAAACGTAACCAGCCATAAATTTACCTTTCATTGCACATATCTTCTTCCAATACCAACAACTATCTCGGGAGAGCTGGTATTGCCACCAATTTGTCCCTTTTATGTATAGATGATCAACCCATTTGACCCATAAATTATCAGCTTTGCTAGCCACATCCCACACATACTTTGCTATTGCCGCTTCATTCCATAAGACATAATCAAGAATTCCCAAACCTCCCTCCTTCTTCGGTCTACAGACCACATCCCAAGCCACAAGGGGAGGTTTATTCGTATGAACTTGTCCACTCCAAAGGAAGTTCCGACATATAGAAGTTATGTTCTTCATTAACATCCTAGGCAACAAGAAAATAGATGACCAATACGAGTGAATGTACAGAATTTACTAGTTGCACCCTCCCCGCATACGACAGATTTCTAGAGCCCCATGACTTTACTCTACTCACCAGCTTCTCCACAAGCATTTCACAATCCATTGTTGAGAGCTTCTTAGTTAAAATTGGAACCCCGAGATATCTAACAGGTAACTTCCCTTTGGTGTACCCAATTAGTTCACATAAATTATCCACTACTTGAGGGTTCATATTGGCAGAAAAAATGCTAGATTTACTAGCATTTGTGGTCAGCCCAGAAGCTATAGAGAAGGTCAGCAACCCTTGTAATAAGAGCACCACAGAATCAAACTCTCCTTTGCAAAAAATCAACACGTCATCTGCAAAACAAAGATGGCTTAGTCTCAAGCTTTTGCACTTAGTGTGAAATGCAAACCCATCTTGTGTTGCCACCCAATTCGTCATCCTAGAGAAGTATTCCATACAAATCACGAAAAGCAAAAGGGAGATGGGATCCCCTTGCCTGAGTCCTCTTCTGCCCTTTATTTCCCCATAAACTCCTCCATTTAATGCAATAGTATATCAGGTGGTAGTGACACATTCCATGATTAATTTGATAAACTTGTAAGGGAATCTCAAACCAAACAACATTTCTTCCACAAATTGCCATTCAATGGTGTCATATGCCTTTTAGATCTATTTTAATTAGACAACTCTTTGTGGTAGCTTTCCTATTATATAACCTCACCAAGTCTTGACAAATCAATATATTCTGCACTATTGACCTTCCTGCTACAAACACACTTTGTGTACTCGATATGAGAGATGGGAGTACTGCTTTAAGCCTAGAACATAACATTTTCGAAATCACCTTATACACTATGTTACAACACAAAATTGGTCTGAAATCCGCCACTGTGCTAGCATGAGAGCCCTTAGGGACTAATGTGACGACTGTATCATTTATTCCTTGCAACATTTGCCCTGTGTGAAAGAACTCCAAGACCCCTTCTGTCAAATCTTTTCCCACCACAGCCCAACTATCTTTAAAAAATTTACTTCCAAACCCATCTGGACCTGGAGCTTTGTCCCCTTCAATAGACCACAATGCTTATTTAACCCGTCCTTTGTGAACTCCTGTTGTAACATCTGACTTTGTTCATTAGTTACAAGAGGGCCACTTCTAATAATATTACTATCTGCTGGTTGTCTTCCGGGCATACTAGTGCCTAACAACTCAGTATAGTACTCTATGAACGCCTTACTGATGCCTTCCATATCAGTCTTGGTTTCCCCCTGAGTATTCTTTATTGAGAAAATTCTATTCTTGTTCCTTCTAGCTTTGACAAAACTATGAAAGAAAGCAGTATTTTGGTCACCTTCTTGCAGCCACTTCATCTTACTTTTCTGCTGCAAAAATTGGTATTTAGCTTTCTACATTAATTTACATTGTTGTGCTAGCATAGTCTTCTCGTCAAACAGTGATCATTGGGGTCATTGCGTATATGTTCCTGACAAGCAAGCAGCTTTTCCATTGCCTCCTTAGCTTTAGTTTCAATAGTACTGAACCTTTCTCTATTAATACTCTGTAGTACAGCCTTAATTCTATTCAGTTTACCCACCATTGTGAACATCTTCCTCTCAGTAATTCTAGCCTCCCAGCTAGCCTTCACTCTCTGAATAAAATCCGGAGCTAAACTCCACATATTAAAATATCTAAACTGTACAGTTTTTGGCATGTTTCCCTTTTCCCAATGAATAAGAAAAAGACAATGATCATATAGTCCTTCATGTAGGAATTGAGCTTCAGAGGCTGGAAGTTCTGAAATCCATTCACTATTGACAAGCACCCTATCTATTTTGCTATACACTCTGTCTTCACCTCTTTGCTTATTACTCCAAGTATAAAATGATCCAGAAGACTTTAAATCTTCGAGCCCACAGGACCCCACACAGGTTCTAAATTCACTTATTTCTGCCATAGTCACAGGTCTTCCCATTCTTTCATCTCTATTTAATACACAATTGAAGTCACCCATCACTGCCTATGGTCCAGTAACTTGCCCATGAATAGCGGTAATCTCCTTCCACAAATTTCTTCTGAGTGCCTGGTCATTGAAACCGTACACTAATGTAACATAAAAGCTATTACCAATTCATGTGCCTCTATCCTGTATTAAACTATGAATTAGTTGTGCTGATACTGTTATAATATTGCATGTATATACTATAGGTTTCCAGAACATCCAGATTCTACCTCCATTATGTTCACTCAAATTAGTAATAAACAACCACCCTTCACAAAGATTAAGAGAAGCTCGATGAGCTTTGGACCTCTTAATCTTTGTCTCCAGGAGACCAAACAAGCCTACACGAGAGTTATGCATAAACAACTGCATCTCCCTCTGTTTTGCAGTCTTGTTCAATCCCCTAACATTCCAAAATCCAATACTATCCATTGGGGGATGAGTCTCCCCCCCCCCTTTTACCAGGGTTATTATTCCTTTGATTTCCACCTATCCTTGAGGTGCCAACCTGTGAGTCTCCATGATCAACTCCAAGATGACCGCACAATTTTCCAAATCTATTTGTTGAAATAATACTACCCATGTGTTCCTCTAGCCTTCCCTTAACAGGCAAGCCTTGCTCCTTGCGTTTATTCTCTATGCTACCATCTTTCCCTACCCTCATCTTTATCTGTTGTTGGGGTTCATGTATCTGTTCCTTGTCCTCCATTGGCTTCTTCCCGACCTCCTTATATTTTTATGAGTTTAATTAATTTAACATACTAATTTTTAAGTTAATAACTAATTTAACTATTGATTCAATTAATGATTGGTCAGTATTAATTCAACATAATTTGAGTTTGCCTTAAATTCAACGGAGTAGAGTATTTGTGAGTTGCAACTTGACTATGTATATTTGCATCTACTATATATTACTTTATTATCCTTCAAAGAGCTCTAAATTTTGTGTTTATATTCAAATGAAAAATGTATTTTACATGTTTATTATTTATAACTATCTTTTAATATAATATTCAAGATTTAAATTAAAATAATAGCTTTATCAAAACATTTAGATAAAATGTCTGAATAGTCAAATAGTATATAGTATTTAACCTAAAAAAAGTAAATAACACAAAAAATAATTCATGTAGTAAATAATCATCAAGTTATACATACAAAAGACACTAGATCAATCAAATATTTCAAAAGATTCTTTTTAAGACTAAAAAAGATTGATAAAAAAAATATTAGAGCACAACAAACACAATAAAGTGATTCAAATGTTGAGTCTGTGCATAACACGAGCTTTATCATCACTAATAATGGTATATGTAGGTTGAAAATGACTTGCACTACTAAAAAAACTTAGTATAACTACATGTAATATGCTTGCCACCAATAACATATTTTTTTTAAAAAGTGTATAACATGACATGCTTTTGATATACATGTCATGATTCTCAAGATGAATGTTAAATTGAATTTTTCCAATTTTTGAATTTTATGGTACACATGAATATTGATACAGTTCCGTTGATTGAATATAATAATTGTTACCAATTTCAATTCAAAATATATGATATACATTGTATGTGTACATGTATCTCAAATAAATGGGTGACATACAAGTTTATTTACATTTATTTGTATATATACATATTATGCTAGCTATACAGTAGATCATTATGTACATTAATAATATGTATACATATAATTTCAGCTATACTGTTAATAATATATTTCATATGTTTCAGCTATACTATTAATAATATATTTCATATTTTTCAAAAATTTGTATATTGATTATTGCAAAAAATATATATGAGATATATTTTGATAGAATATCGATTTTGATTTTAAAAAATAAGGAAATGGAATGCAAGAAATATATTAAAATGGAGGAGAGAAACACGTCTATTAATAGATGAAGAACCCACAATACACGTATGAAATAATAAAAGATAAGAAATTTTATTGTATTTCATCTCAGGAACAAAATTGTTAGAAGAAAGAGAAAGTTATAATGATATAGAGGTATTGGGAGAATGATTTAAGAGATTTTAGGGAAAGCAATCAGATAAAAAATTCAGGAGTGAAAGAATTTAAAATTCAAAGTTATTTTAAGGGACAAATTTGGCTACTAAATTCAAATTTTATATCCTGAAACATGAGTAAGGGCTCCCAGGCACGCATATCATAACGTATGATTGTTTTATGCCATTTACTAGGCCAACTTGTTACCTTCACATATGTTAAACTACTGAAATAATCCGCACTTCGCGCAACTATAAATAAAAATAATTAATTAATATATTTTAATATTTATATATTAAAAATATCTATAGATTTATAGTTTTTTATTTTAATGGAGTAGTATATAATATTTATATTTAGGTCAGTGACAGAAAAGATAATGTAGATCTTTGTCATAATTTGGGATATGATATATTATTATTTTTACTATGCAAAATAGAAATTTTTTACTTCTTTTTAAATACAAACTTTTCATATGTACATAATAAAACAGAAAATTTAGAGTGTATGAGTAGTGAAGTAAATGAAATAAATGATAATATTTTGAAACATAATCTATTGTATTAAGTTGAAAATATTAATTTTTTATTTTAATTTTTTTTAATTTTTTTTAGAAATAGTTGATCCTCTATACAAAAGATTTTTAACTTTTATATTGTGTTTTGATTATTATATTTATTTACTAAATTTTTTTACACATTAAACAAATATTTTTAAAAATTATAAAAACAGAATAAATTAAACATGACTTATGAATATTATTTGAGACTTGAGAGTAGAAGTTATAAAGAAGATAAAGAGATATAAGTTACAAAAATCTTGAATATATAATTTTATTAGAAATTAAATATATTAATTATTATACATTGATTTTATTTGTAAAAATAAATAAATAAACGGCGAAAACAAAGGGAAAAATATAAAAGAAAAGATAAATAGTTTGACTGCGTAAGAAACATATTACATTATTATTTCAAAGACCACAAATATATAATATGCAAACATAATTTTTCGTAGTTGTATAGCTAAGACATATAAAAAATAACCTATACTATTATATTCATAAAGTAATAAAAAAATAAAAAGAAAAATTATTACGTAATACATTTCGAGCAAGAAAAGAACAACGACAAAAATAGATCATTATATACGCAAAAGATTAAGCAATGACACTATAAATAAATTATTTCATCTTTTAATTTTTTTTTTGCGAGAGAAATAAAAATGAAACTCTTTATCACAATTCTCTTAGTTGAAATAAGATAATTATATTAATTATACTTCATAACAAAAAGTAGAATCATAAAGGACTAAATGAATAATATTGTCAATATGTGTAGCTAAGTAACTATTATAAGCCAAAAAAAAAAATCTAGCAAAAATAAATTCTAATTATGCTTTAAAAAATTTCCTTCTAGCGCCTTCTTTTGTAAGTAGATCCACCACCATGTTCTACTCCTTAAGATCATATCAAATCTCTCATTATATGCTAACAATATTTAAAAAATGGTTTAACACAATTATGGATAAATAAAAGAAATTATTTAATTATAATAACATAAAAACACAAAAAAATGTAGACAATTATCAATATGATACTGCAATGTGTATGATATTTATAATATTTCTATTTCAATCATATCAATTAAAATATAATTATATCAAAAAGAGAAAAGAAATCTAAATTATATAATACATATAAAAAAAAAGTCGACTGCACAAACAATAAAAAAAATAACTATCTCTTGAAATCTAGTAAAATATTGTAATCAAACTACACTATATTATTGTTAAATTAGTGTCAACCGCATATTGACTTTTAATCGATCACACATAAATGATGTATTTAAAAATTAAAATTACCTCAATATTTATTATCGTAAATTTTTTTTTTATCATATACGATTATTAAATTAGTATCCATCGCAAATTGACTTTTTGATTAACTACACAAAAATAACATATTTAAAAATTATTATTACCTCAAAAAATTATCGTGAAGATTTCTGGATCATACTTGATTGGATGAGGATAACGAATAGATTAAAAAATATATTCTAAAATTAAGAAAGCACGATCAAATACATAAAGTTAAAAAAAAAACTTGAAAATAAAATATTTCTTGCCTTCATATACTTCCTTCATGTTACATGTTATAATTCACAAGCCAAAGTAATGGAGAAGAGATAATAAATACGTAAAAAAATATATGCTAAAATTAAGAACGCACGATCAAGTACATAAAATTGAAAAAAAAAACTTGAAAATAAAATATTTCTTGCCTTCATATACTCCTTTCATGTTATATGTTATAATTCACAAGTCAAAGTGATGGAGAAGAGAGGATAAATTTGGATGAAAATCTTCATGAAACAAAATATAAGTTTATATAGGCAAAATAAAGGAATACCATAAGACATTACTAACTTACAAATTAAAGTTTGGAGGTTATGGACATGAAAATTATGAGAGTTATGGCTATTATTTAAGAGTAGAAATTAAAAAGATATGAGTTATGAGTAGTTACTTCTAAATTACATTAAATAAAAAAGAGAAAAAATATTTAAAATCTTAAAAATTAATGTCATTTATAATTAGAAGAAGGGCAAAAATTAAAAGGAAAAAATCTTTAAAATCTTAGAAATTAATGTCATTTTATAATTAAAAAAGGGCAAAAAAAAAATTTATAAAAAAAGGAAAGCTCTTAGAATTAATATCATTTTATAATTAGAAGAAGGGATAAAAAAATTATAAAAAAAATTAGGGCAAAAAAATATGCATAGTTAGAGTGACTTTTCAATTCTTCATTAGTACATCCAATAATTAGTAATTAATATAATAACTTATACACAATAAATTAATATAATTATTAAGAAATTTAATGAAACTTAATAAATAGGATAGAACATGGTTAATTCTTTAATTAAAAAATAAGAGAAAAGAGAGAAAAATGTCAAGAAAAGGAAAAAAAAGATAAATAGAAATGAAGGTCATAGAGAGGTGCCACATCACCTTGTCTATAACCCTCCTTTATATATATATATATATATATAGATTGCGTGGAAAAAAAGGGTAATAAATGATAGGAAATTTTACATAGTATAAAAAGACAGGTGATTTATACTTAATATTCATAGCTATACTATAAAATATTATATTTTATAATTATATTTCACTCTCTCTAACATCTCTCTCCTCTCTCTCAATCTTGCTCGCCTGTCGTCTCTCTCCCTCTTTCGCTTGCCTCTCTCTTCTCTCTCGTCCCTCTCTTTCTCTCTCCCTCTCTCGCTCCTCTCTCCCATTTTCTGTATTTCTATATTTTTATTCTCTTTGTTGCATTTCTGTTTCGCGAGTGAATAGAAGCGATACAAGATCGATGAATATTAGTGATACACGAGCGAATAAATACAAACAAAATTGGAGCGAATAAATACAATCTCCTGTATTTTTTATTTTTTGTATACACCCGAAATATATTATTGAAATAGCCTAAATGCGCACATGAATACAAGTAAAATTAGAGCAAATGAATAAATGTAAAATTAGAGAGAATGAATACAATCTCTTGTATTTTTTGTTATTTTTATCTTTGTATACATGCGAGTTGTATTCATCGATACAGACTGTATTCGTCAATACAACCTATATCATGTATTCGTCGATATAAATTGTATTCGTTGATACAACTTGTATTGTTGATACAACTTGTATTCATCGATACAGCCTGTATTCGTCGATATAGCCTGCATCATGTATTTGTCCTCTCTCTAGCATTTTTCCTCTCTCTCCCAAATCTCGCTTGCCTCTCTCTCCCAATCTCACTTGCCTTTTTTGTTTCGCCTAACATCTCAAAGTGTTGCTACGAATGACAATTATTCGAACTATAGCTGTAAATTTCTAACAAGGCCCAAACTATAATATTTTTTAAAATTCTTCTAAATGATAATGCGATACTAAAGTGTCTCTCCTTTATGTAAATCTTGTTAGGGTTTGTCCTGAATTTTCTACTTTATCTGAATTATATCATAATTGTGTTTTACCTCAAAAAGATTTTCTTGGTGGAAAAGACGTCCTTGTAGGAAAACATCTCTTCCATAATTAGTTAATGCTTTCTTGGAAGAGAAATTTTGGACTTCTATAAATAAAAGATTTTACTTTTCATACACAACACAATAGCATCCACAATGTAGTCGTTTAGAGAGTCTTGTTTAGGGGGAGTATTCTCTCGATAATTTTTATGCTTTCTTATTAGTTTTTCATATGTAGGCCAATTGGCCAAACAACATAATAATATTATGTTTTTTAGACTTTTATTATAGTTTTCTTTGTCATCTGATTTATCCCTTTTAGGTTTATAATTATTAGCTTCCGCATGACGCCCTACCGATTTCGAGCCTAACACAAATCTATCTATCTCTTTGATTTTGGTTGGCCAATCACTCTCAAAATGTTTACAGGGAGTACAAAAGTGGCTCAAATTGTCATGGCCGCTGCAGCGAAGCATTTGACTCCAGTGACCCTGGAATTGGGCGGAAAGTGTCCTGCTATCATTGATTCACTCTCCAGTTCTTGGGACAAAAAGGTAAATTCAACTTTCTTTTTCCCATATAATTCAAGTTATAACTTGTTTGGCCAAACTTATTTTTTCTCTAATGTGCTTATTTTAAAAAGTGAGATGTTTGATCATGTTTTTGAGAGAAAGTAAGTGTTTCTAGGGAGAGTAGCACAAGCTAAAAAAGTTATTTTCTCTAAAAGCACTTTTGAGAAAAATACACTAAAAACACTTTTAAAAAGCTTAGTCAAACACTAATTGCTGCTAAAAAGTATTTTTTTTAATTTATTGGTCAAACACAAACTGCTCCTCACCAAAAGTATTTTTTTACAAAATACTTTTGAAAAAAATACACTTTTCAAAATAAACTAATTTTAGAAGTTTAACCAAACATACTATTAGTTTATGTTCCATTTTTTGAAAAATTAAAGTATGTTAGCATGTGTTTTGTAGGAAGGAAAATACTCTCTGCGTTTACTTTAAGTTGTCAACTATTTTAAAAATGAATTTTTATTTTTACTTGTCACTTTTAACATATCAAGAAAAAATTATTATTTATTTTCATATTTTATCCTTAGCATTAATTACTTATTCCCTAAATCAATTTTGAAAATCTAATACCGAATAATATCAATTAATATTGATACTATGATAAAATACTCTATATCAATCATTATATTTTAAGGAGTGTGCAAAGTCCAACTTAGACAAATAAAAATAAACAAAGAGAGTACTAAACACCGAACATATCGTTTCTATTAAATTTAAAATGAAAAAATTTTAGAACAAATTTCTTTGCTTATCTTGTCAATGATTATTTTTTAAATAGTTCTAAATTTTAAATAATGTTGAATAGCGAGAAAAAGTTTGTTCTCAAAAAATATTTTTCTTTATACAAAACATACCTTTAGGGTGTCTTTTCATGTTTTGGCCCTGGGATAGGGCATACAAATTGCATATCTAAAATTCAATAAATAAAAGTACCATATTTTTTACTTTTTAATGCATTGTAAGACAAATATTTTGGTCTAAATCCATCGCCGACCATCAACAAAAATTTCTACGTAATTTGTTCGAGGAAAAGTAAGGGTCGTGAACGATGATGGTGCAAGTAGCTGGCATAAAGAGAGAATTCAAATAACATGTCTTTCTTTCTAACAATTTAAACTCTTTAATATGGCGGTTTGCATCAATATTTTAACGTCAAAGTTTTTCTTAATAATTTGAAATAAGTCATAATATTTAATTTAATATGTTAAGTTGAATAATAAAGTGTTATTAATGTATCTTTAATAAATGAAAATACCTTTTATTTATATTTAGAAGAAAGAAGGCTCTCATAAATTAGGTAAGTGTGTAATTTTTGCTCATGTATTTATATATGAAGTTTTAATACTGAATTCTCCTAATTGCTCTTTTAATAACCTTTAGATATATCATGTACTAGTTTTATCTAATATCTGTTTCTCTTCTTTTTTTTCTTTCCCTTTCATAGATTGCAATGAAAAGAATTTTTGCTGGAAAATTTGGGACTTGTGCTGGCCAAGCATGTATTGGAATTGATTATATCCTCGTCGACAAGACGTTTGCAAACGAATTGGTAAGTATTAGATATTGTTGTGATTGCGTTGTTCAGAAAAAAATTGATCACTTAATATTTCTATAATTATAAATAAATTCAAAATTTGGTATTATTTGAGTTTTTACAATTAATATTGCTAATACTTAATCAATAATAATGCCTCCTATTCAATAACAACAACAAAAAAAATGTCGGTTTCACTTTATCGCTTTAACATTTAAGGGTTGGAAACAACTCCACTTGTTTTAAATGAGAATAGTAATTTTGTTATGCAATATTTTTCCGTGAAAATTTTCTATTTTGAATAAAAATCTTTTTTTTTCTAGAACTAAAACACATAAATATATAACTCTTATTTATTAGATATAAATTGCTTATATATTTGCATAAACATGAACACTCAAATAAGATGCAGATTAATATTATATTTCAAATATTATATACTGAAAGATAAGAGTTATATATTTTTAGAATTGTCGAGGCTGAGGGAGTCCTTGGCAATGATATCATTAAAATCTCTAGCCATTATCCAAAATGAACAACGACTCGATTTCACAATAGGTTCTTGAAATTGAATTCTATGGGGAGCTTAATCAGTATCTACATAGACAAAAATATTTATAATCAGCTACCATATCATGTACATACGATTCAATATAAAAAGAGGATGAATGATATTGACATATCTGAACATCATCGTTTCAAATAAGCATAGTCCTTCAACCAATCCATTGGATCCGCAGGCGCTATATTTAATTGCTTCTGAACTCATAATACCATTCTTTTTTAATTCTCGTTTCACTTTAGAATATTATACTTGGGAAGTGGAAACTCATTGTCTCCTTCAGAAAAAGAAATTGTCAAAGACCCCCAGACCTCGATAATTCCACATCAAAGTTTTCATTAAGAAGACGGAAGTCATTTAGGGTTGGACTCCCGATCCAGCACACCTTCTTGTTTTAGAATTTCTGTGTCATTAGTTTGAACATCATTAATTACCTTTTCCCCTTTCTCCCACATTTTGAGTACATAAATAGTAAGTTCGTAACCACAACGTCAAACAAATTATCATCTAAACCAACTGTTTCCATATTCTTTTTATCACCTTCCGAGTTTTATCTCTAGACAATGGTTTCTAGTTCGTCTTATTTCCTTCTACTTTTTAGTAATCTTACTTTGTTTAGTGTGTTGCGTACTCTTATTGCAACTTGTGTACATCTAATTGATAAGGGGCATAATTTCCTCTTAAATTATGCCCTAACTTATCAGGTACACGTCTTATCTTTACGAGAAACATAAAATTATTACCTCCTCAAGACATAGAGAGCCAGACTTAAGCCTAATAGTAAAATACTCACGTTATCATGTGAAAAAACTCACATATATCTTATAAATTATTTTTTCAATATATAAAATAGTTACTTAATCTTGTTGATTATAATATAAAGTCACAAAATTGTTTTTAATCATATAAGAAGTAATTAAATTTTATTCACTATAACCGTAAGAATTATACTTTGTAAAGTGAAAATTGAGGATAACATTCTTTTTATGCTTATTAAATCTGACCACTAGATAAATTGATGAGTAATAGTTTTGATAAATAATATTGGTTTCTAGTGGAATACTAATAATTGACATGTTCAATGTTGCACTAGGTACAACTGATTAAACTTGGCATTCCAAAAATGTTTGGAGAAAATCCAAAAGAATCACATTCAATTTCGAGGATCATTAACAGAAGTCATTTCTTGAGAATAAAGAATCTCTTAGATGAGCCAATGGTAAAAGCTTCAATCATATATGGAGGCTCAACCGATGAAGATAATCTGTGAGTAACTTTCCAAACATTTTCATTTTAATAGTTCTTATACTAAGGGTGTGTTTGGTAGAAAAATGTTTTGTTGGAAAATAAACGAATTCTTACTTATTTTCTTGCGTTTGGTAAATAAATAAAATAAAATATTCCAAGAGCATTTATATCTAATATAGCAAAACACCATGTGGGTGGGATGAGATGGGGAGTGGTGGTTCAGGGGTGGGGATTAGGGATGTTGAATGGGTAGGGAGGAGATATTGAACTCCAAAAGTCACTTATGTAATTTATTTTCCGTACTTTTATTAGGGAAGTCATTTTTTTTATTTTTAAGGAGCTCATTTTTCTAGAGAAAATATTTTTCAAAATATTTTGACCAATAAAAATATAAAAAAATTGAAAAACAGAAAATGTTTTCCTTCATATCAAACACACTCTAAAGTGTGGTTCATAGAAAAAATAACATTCTTCTCATCAAATGATTTTTGGAAAATGTTGTCAGTATTTAATTGGTGAATGAAAAATATTTTCTAAATATACTTATAAATACTAATCATGGAGCTATCAATTAGATAGTGTTTCAAGTCCATTTTCTGTGTTACGATTGATAATAGTATTTAAGTATTAATTAGAGGAAGTAATTTAATGTACGAGTTCGAAAAAATTTCAAGGACAATATTTTCTATCCATAAGTGTGGAAAGCCAATTTTCCCTCTTGTGATAAAAAAATACTCCATATTTCTTGAAAAACTTTTTGTCCTAATAAAATAAGTGTCATTTTAGGAATTTAAGATAAAAATTAGTATGCTTTTTCAACTATATCGTTATACTCCACTTTCTTATATTGTTTAATTTTCAAGAGACATTTATTAAATTACACATTATATTTGTTGATTTGTTAATGAACATAATTTTTGCTAAGGTGACACTTATTTTGGGACGGAGAAAGTATTGTCCATACCAAACGCACTTATTTTATACTATTATCTTGTGTTTTAAAAGTTGGCAACAATAATGCATTTAAGTTAAAAAAAGAAGAAGATGCATTTAAGTTTGGATGACGAATGCAGGTATATCGAGCCCACAGTATTATTGAATCCTCCAGTGCAAGCTGCAATCATGACTGAAGAAATTTTCGGTCCATTGCTCCCTATCATAACTGTGAGACAGGATTTAGTTCATTGCTCCCTATTATTGAATAATTTTTGGTCCATTGCTCCCTATTATATATTGAATAATTTTTGGTCCATTGCTCCCTATTAAATCATTTTTCTAACACTCTAGTTCTAGCAAAATAATATAAAGAAAGGATAAGAAAAATAATGTACATAGTTCCTCCTAGTTTCTGAAATACTTGTATTGCCTCTTTGAACTTGTAAAACAGAAGAATTAGGAAACCTTCCAATCCTAGGTTCATCTGAAGTATCTGAATGTCCTCCTTTCTCTAACTGCTTAAACTTCCGATTTCAGCCCTCTACGACAACTCTATTATCGTTAAAAAGTTAGTTTAAAATAAGCACTTTTTGAAACAAAAGATAAACACTTTTGATCTTTCAAAAGTTTGACCAAACAGGTTGTAAGTGGGAAAAGTCATATTGACCATGATGCATAATGTTGGTATATGGACTCATTTAGTTACCAACACATAAGTTGAACGATATTTTGTTTGATGAGTTAATGACTAAAAGGTATTCAACATTTTTTTTGCCTAAAAAGGGCAACACTTGTTCTAATTAGGGTGAATTTTGTTTGTTTTTGTGATTAGTTGGATAAAATCGAGGACAGTATTGAATTTATCAATTCAAGGCCTAAGACACTTACTATATATGCCTTTACCAAAGATGAAGCGCTCAAAAAGAAGATTATAAGCAGAACATCTTCAGGAAGTGTGGTGTTCAATGATACAATCATCCAAGTAAGTTTGATTAATTGTGAACATTTCATATATGGTTTATTTAGGAAATCACCAAATTTATTCCCTGTAAGTGACTAATTGTCTATATTTTTGAAGTTCATTAGAGTTTTTTTCTCTATTTCTTTAGAGGGAAGGGGCAAGAACCAAAAGAGGGGAGGGGAGGGGAGGGGAAAGGGATGATCTTGTCAAAAGTCAAAACTTAAGAAAATAGTTCCTCTCACTTTAATTCACAATTATTTTTTCACATTCTGATGAAATAATGTGAGTTGTCAGTTAGAGAGATCAATTTTCTGAGGGGCCTATTATATAATATTAGTCCTTATTTGTTTGCACTTAATGAAAATCTGAATATGAATTTAAGCACTATGTTTTAATTATGATTTTGAATAAAGTCTTAATATTATTAAAAGAATTTTTTTTGTAAATAATTTTCATCACCACTCTATCCATAACTATCAGTCATCATTATTGATCACGTCTGCCATCACAACCACAATCAACCACGTTTGTCATCACAATCATCACTAACTATCGCCACCGCTGTCAATCATTAATGTCAGTTACTGCCACACTTATCACCTCCATCATTATAATTATATTCATTGCCACCACCACCGCCGTCATTACTACCATCACTGCGTCCAATCTCTACTACCAACCACCTTTACCATCACAACTAGCACCATCGCCAACTATCGCCAACATCATCGTCAACCACCACGTATCCTTTAGCCACCACGACCATCGACTCCATCAACTACTAACATCAACCAACTCCACTATCACAATTACTACCAATCGTCACTATCACGTCAGTCACTACAACATCAAAAACCTCCATCATCATAACCATCACCACCATTACAAACCATCTCCACCATCACTAGATAGCGAACACAAATGTTTCTTTTAAAAAAAAAACCAAATAATGCTTTTTATATTAAACTTATATTTGTTTCTAATATTAAATTACTTTTTATTTGAATTGTATATTTATTATGTTTAAAATAAATAAATTATGCATAATCAGATGTTGAAAAATAAATAATTTATCATTTAATGTTCAAATCTAAAGACAACATTTTAATTATTCAGATATGTATTTAGATTCACATGACTTAATCTTAGTGTAAATTAATAGGGCCCTATTTTACTCTTCCATAATAAAGAAAAGTTAATTAACTATTATATAAGAAAGGCAACTCCTCAATTCTTGCTTAATACACTCTAGCCCTAATAACTAATTTTAATACAATTTAATAGTCCAACTTTGGGATAAATTCCATGGTGGTTATTCAATTTTGAGTTCATCACACAAAAATTATTTTTAATTTTTTGTCACTTAAAGTCATTCAACTTTTTATCACACAAAGTCATTTTTGTATTTTTTGTCACATAAAGGTCATTCAATTTTGGCCAAATTAACTAAAAGATAAATTTACTTGAGTTTTTATATTTTATATTGGAAAAATGACATAACACTTTAAAATAAGTTAATTACATTTGAAATAATTTTAAAAATCCTTTCAGTATTTCACTTCATAACACTAATCTTCATTTATGGTTTAATGTTGAATCTAATTATCAAATAACTTTGCTACATATATAAATGCAGTATGCAGTTGATACACTTCCATTTGGGGGAGTAGGGCAAAGTGGCTTTGGAAGGTACCATGGGAAATTTTCATTTGATACATTTAGCCATGAGAAAACAGTTGTAAGAAGAAGCTTTCTTACAGACATCTGGTTTCGATATCCTCCTTGGAGTGATCATACGCTTCAACTCTTTAGATCTGGTTTTAGATATGATTATCTTAGTGTAGTTCTTATTACACTAGGACTAAAAAGGGCTTGATGTTTGCTCAATATATATAGCCAATTTCATTCTTGCAATTATTTTGTATTTGTAATTTAATTATTAGTCATCTGTCTTGTCTGCCCTATGAACAAGTTTGGTATGTAATTTACAATTAAGTGTGGATATGCATTTTCATTCAAAACTCACAGAGGAATAAATGTTTTATCAGTTATGAACTAATTAGTGTGGATGTCCATTACTCTAGAAATAAATTTTCACTACTATCATCTATCATCTCTACATATAGAATAACTCTCAGAGCTCATCTCTCCAATGAGTTAAATGTCATGTTCATGGCAACCCTTTGTATCCCTCACTATCATCCTATAAATAATGACACCGGAGATCACATTATACACATTCGAAGATACTTGAAAATATATGAAAGAAATAAAAAAAGCTCTTCTCTCTTGCTTTCTACATTTCTTGTTTACTTTCTTGTTTCATATTATTATTTCTCATCTTTTCATTTTATAACATGTTATCAACACGAAATTCTAAATCAATTTATCATCTCAAGACTCTGTTAATTTTTCTCTTCGAAACAAGGTAAATAAATAGTATTGCTACTTATAAGAGTTAAATATGATTGTGAAAAACGTAACTATTATTAATACAATGTATGCTATTTATGCATGTACAAGCATAGAAAGAAAGGAGTTTGCTAAACATAAGAGACCTAAAGACAAGAGGAACTAAATACATATACAAATCAAATATACTAATATACAAAGACTGTACATCCTTATCCTTATCATTCCCCCTCAACATCGGATCGGTTTTCTTGAGACCAATGCTATTAACAAAGTTGACAAAGGACCTTCTTGGAAGTGCTTTAGTTAAAGCATAAGCTAGTTGAACTCCTGTTGAAATGTGATGAGCTGAAATTTTTCTGCTTTCAATTTGGTCACAGACAAAATGAAATTTGATTCCTACATGTTTCATTTGACTGTGTAAGACTGGATGACAATACAAGTAAGTGACACCGATGTTATGGCAAAAAACCTTGAAAGGACAAGGCAATTTGATTTGAAGTTCTTACAGCAGGTTGGTGAGCCAGTTTAGCTCAACTACAACACTTGCTACAACCCTGTATTCCGCTTTTATGGAAGATCTAACAACATTTTTTGTTGGAGTACCAACTGATTGAATTATTTCCAAGCAAAATAATATAAGCTGAGGTAGAGTGTCTAGTGTTGGGATTACCACCCCAATCTGCAATCGAGTAGGCGAGTAGCTGTGAAGAGTTACCATCTTTGAAGTGAAGTCTATAGGTTATAGTTCCTTAGAGATATCGAAGAAGCCTGTTAGTTGCCTGCCAATGTTTGCTGATGGAGAATGTTGGAATTGGGTGAGCTTGTTTACTGTAAAGCATATATCAGGTCTTGTGAAGGTGAGGTATTGCAGTGAACCAATGACCTGCCTATGAAGCTTAGCATATGTTGAAGGAGAACCATCATCCAGGGATCAAATATCACTTATAAGCAAAGGAGTGCTCACAATGTTTGCATCGAACATATTGAACTTGACAAGTATGTCAACAATAAAGCTACTTTATGTGAGAGTCAATTAATGAGAATGTTGTATAAATTTAACACCTAGAAAAAATGTAAAGGACCAAGGTCTTCTATCGAAAATCTATCACCAACAGCTTAATTGATGCCTAGACATATGAAATGTTAAAGCCTGTAACAATAATGTCATCAACATAGATCATAATAATAATTAGAGAATTAGGAGACCTTTTGATGAACAAAGAATCATCATATTTGGAACGAGCAAAACCACATGATAAGCGAAACTCCTTAATTTCAGTATACCATACTCGTGGCGCATGATGAAGTTCATAGATAGATTTGTGTAGTTTATAAACATGATTTGAAAATTGAGAATCTACGAAGTAAGGTGGTTATTGCATGAAAACAACGTCATGAAGAGTGCCTTGTAAAAAGGCATTATTCACGTCAAGTTGACACAACAACCATTTGAGAGACACAGTTAGAGACATGATAAGGTAAATTGTTATGGTTTTAATTACTGGACTGAAAGTGGAATAAAAATTAATTCTAGGATGTTGATGAAGTCCTTTATCCACTAACCTAGCTTTCTAATGCTCTATGGATCCATCAGGTTTGTGTTTGACACAGAACACCCATTTACACCCAACTAAATTTTGAGACGGAGTAGATGACACCAATGACCAAGTTTTATTTTTAAGGTGGGCTATGTGTTCTTCTGTCATTGCATCCTTCCATTCAGGACATTTGGATGCTTGACTAAAAGTATTTGGGGTAAGAGAAAGGTGTTTTACGGTTGAGGTTGCAAGGTAATCAAAGACCACTTTGGGTTTGAATATATTGTTTTGAGACCCAGTGACCATTCGATTTGACGGTGTTTCAAGAGCTAGCTGTGTTAGTGCATATGTAATGTTATTTTTAGAAGGTAAAAATACCAAGAGTTTGTAGGAGGACTTACAGTAAAGTCAGCATGCATGTCATCCTAATGGCCTTGAGTGTGCGATCCATGAGAAGACATAGAGTTGACTAGATCAGTAGTAACAAGGATTGGAATCGGGTCTACAACATGAGGTGATGGAGGTTGTGAGAAAGAGGAAAGACTGGAGGGATCATATGGATAAAACCAAATAGCCATGTGAGAGACTTGTGGATGAGAGAACTGAGGGTGATTGTTTGTGAATGAAAAAAATGTGTTCTACGTATACGACATTTCTAGAGATATAAACTTTTAAAGTGGCGAGGTCTAGGAAAGCATAACTATTTATGGTAGCAGAATAAACAAGGATTGGAGTTGGGATCAAATTTAATTAAATCTATGGAAACAATGAAGCTATTCAAATACCACCCAAAGTGTGCAAAGATGAAAATTATCCAGCTTGGCTTTGCTGATGATTTACTTTTGTTCTCAAGGGGTGATATAGAGTCTGTGGGGGCTGTCTATGATTGATTTAAGAAGTTCTCAAATGTCTCAGGATTGAATGCTAATTTGAGCAAAAGTTGCATATATTTTTGTAGGGGTTAAGCCTATGGTACATGATTAAATATTGAGGAGGACTGGTTTCACAAAAAGGGAGTTGCCTTTTAGGAATCTTGGGGTACCCTTAAGCACTAAGAGATTATCCATAGTGCAATGATAAACACTATTGGATAAAATGCTACATCGGATCACATCGTGAACTGCTAGATTACTGTCCTATGCAGGACGAGTTCAATTAATCAAAAGTGCTCTTATCTCCATTCAAAATTTTTGGTCTCAGGTATTTATAATCCCAAAAAGGGTAATCGAAATGATAACCTCTACTTTACGAGATTTCCTATGGACTGGATGCACTAAAAAGACAAGGAAGAGACTAATCTCATGGGACCAACTTTGCAAACCTAAAGTATCTGGAGGCTTGAACACTATTGATATCATGGAATGGAACAAGGTTTCCATATCCAAATTGTTATGGAACATTTGTCATTAAAATGATAAGTTGTGGGTAAAGTGGGTTTATATCTGTTATATAAAGGGTCAGTGCATCTGGGAGGTATTGCCCAAGAAGTCATCATGGGTCCTGATTAAGGTATTTAAGAGCATCAATACTATGTGCAGGTTGGCTATAATTACTCGGAGTATCTTGCTATGCAATCCTTTTCTATCCACAAGTTCTATCGAGCAATACAAGCTAACTGGCCAAAGGTGATATGTAGGAAGATGATATGCAATAATTATGGACCTTCTAAATGAACCTTTCTATTTAGAGTGGCATCTTTGGGTAGACTATACACAGGAGACAAACTTGCTAAGTGGGGGATCACTAACATCTTGGATTGCTCACTATGTCCCAATGGCTAGGAATCCATAGATCACTTATTCTTCAATTGTGCATTTTCTAACTATGTATGGGCCAAGATGTTAAGCTAGATAGGGATCACTAGACAACCACATGGCTGGGATGTAGAATTAGAGTGGATCTCTGTTGCGTCCTAATGCACACGCAAGTGTACGCGGTCGTACAAGTAATATAGGATTATAAGTCCAGATATCGTACCCACAGGGACTTGTCGATTAACTATTTTACTAAATTAAACTAGTTCTAATTATTTATTCAAGCGTAAAATTTCAAAGGTGATGATTAACTAATCTAGAAATAAAAAAAGAAGAAGTTAACTAATGAACAATTAACCAACAAAGAACAGATTTTCACGTAATCAATGTGATAAAATCGATCTAGGACTATGGATCTGCTAACAATCATGTTTAATAAGCAATTTCATCGACTTGTTTGTTTATCTAGTTGTTGATTCCGGGGTTGATATTACAACTATGGTCTCTCGAGCCTCTAGTTGCCTATTCAAAATAGCATCACAACTACATCATTGAGCGGGGATGTGACATATTATTTTAAAAGCATTTATATTTCTTCCCGTATGAACCAAGCAAGGCGTTCTAGGTATATCTCTATCCTAGTCGCTAACCTACCCTTTACGTTATAAAAGAGAGGTCTTGCTCCCTATATTCTTCATTCTATCTCAATGATTCTTCTCTCGAGTTCACAAAGAGATTATAAATTTATTTTAATGGTTGCGAAGTATTAAAATAGTAAGCACAAGAATATAAGAATAACTAATATGATGAACAAATAATCAAATCAATTGTCTACTAAACAATCATGTAATTAGCTACCACAATCCTAGAACGAGAAGTTTAACTCCACATAGACATGGAGTAATTACAACAAATCATCCAAAGAAAAATGTAAAAATAAATAATAAAGGAGAAGAAAAGATGAAACCAATATTCTCTGGCCTCCACGGCGGCTCCTAGCTCTTCGTAGGTCAAAAATTGTGTAAAAATCGTGATTTGAGATGTATTTATAGAGTAGGAGGAAAATAATCACTTTTCCTACTTGAATTTGGAGTAGAAAAAAAGCTGGAATTTTTTTGGGTATGCCTCTGGCGCGACGCGCCACCCATAGCGCCAGCCAGGGCTGGGGCGATGCACCACCAATGCGCCAGCCCCATCCCTCAGTAGTTTGGGGGCTGGGGCGATGCGCCACCGATGCGCCACAACCGAGATTTTCTTCTTTTGCTCTCTTTTTCTCCCGGAACGTTGCTAACTCCTTTCCAATATTTTTATGCTTCCGTTTTAGCTCTCTTGGGTTGTTTTTCTCCATCTTTTTCCCTGCAAAGCATCTAATCACATATATTAGCTCACCACCATGAAAATGCAAATAATCATAAGGATATACATCAATTTTGCCCTCAAAACAAGGCTAAAATATGGGTAAATGAGGCAATTAGGCGTATAAATACGCCCAAGATCACCACCCCACACTTAAATCTTTGTTCGTCCTCGAACAAATCACTACACACCCTACAACATTTCACATATTAAGACACCAATTGAACAGGTCTACGTACACCCAAGTTAACTAGACAGTTTAATCATGACCCATAATCCACTCATCATGCATACATCAATCATTTTTCCACAGACTCTTCATTGAAACCACACAACCTCTAAAACTGACCCTTCATGAAAAATACAGCCAACATGATCATGTGTGAATATAGCCATCATTAGTACACCAAGTTTTCACCATTTTGTGCCCTCACATTTAAGAGAGATGCCCCTTGCTCACATCATACATACATATTCAAATTGGGACATATAGATAAGAAATTCGCTCACTCTCTCAAAGAAAGTTTCATGCATACAAGATATACCATAGGCTTGCCTTTAGTGTAATACTCTATTAACAAAGCATCAAAATTGTAGGATCAAAAGGAATTTTACAGGTTGTAATATCGGCTAAGGGACGGGTAGGAACACTTTGGCCAATAGTGACTACTTTCCCTATGCACTTTAAGACGCTTACTTTAAAAAAATTCACTATTTTCCTTATATCACCTCAACTTCAACTTATGTTCATGTTTCCCTTTAAACTCCCCCTTTTTCTTTTGGTCTATTGCCCTTAACCTTCATTCACTTATTAGTATCAAGAAGATTAAACTATTTTTTTATTTGTTTTTCCTCTTCTTACTACCAACATATAAATTATTTTTCACAAGGGCACCACATCTAATTCTTATTCTTACCACAATAACCTCCCTCTATCTTTTTACCTTTTCTCTTTTGTTCCCTTCTTCCTTTAAGTCTTTCAATTACAAAGTACATTAGGGGCTCCTTGGATCAACTTAATATAGGGTAATCAAATAAAGGGGATAGGCTAAATATGCGGCTAGTCAAAGAAATAGGCTTAAGGCTCAAAGGGGCTTAACTAAGAATAATATAAAAGGTGGTACAAACAATAGTCAAAAAGAAGTGGCTTACAAAGAAATGCCTTGATTATATCCCACAAGTCAATACTATGTTTCATTTCATACACACACGAGACAAGTTCTAGATATCAAGATATACAAAAAACACAACAAACACTCATCACACATGGCACAATAGTTCAAAAATGACTTCCTAAGACTTCATATTTACAACACAATCAAATTGAATGAATTAACATTATTGAGCCAATCTTTAGGTTTTTTTTTTGAGTCAAGTTAAAGAGTTTATGCGTCTCTAAATAAAGTTTCCTACTTTTTATGCTTTTTTTGAGTGAATTATCCATGACGTCTAGTGTATACTTAGGCGAAGCACCTAGCATTCAAAAGGCTATGGTTTCTAATTTTTCTCCTTCCTATGACTAATTTTCCCTCAAGACGGTCGTCATCCATCCATCGTCGAGAAAATTTCTCTATCTATGACTAAAAAAAATAAAATTACTCCTAAAAAATAAAAACTACTCGGTTCAAAGGGCACCCCTTCGGAAAAGAACCGAAAAGAAAAATCAAGGGGTGAATGAGATATGTGATAACGCTCAAACTACACCTCAATTTACGAAGCGTAAGCGATCGTTGTCAAATATATAACCCAACAAGGTTGGGGTCGAATCCCACAGAGAATATGGTGATGATTAAGACTTTAGTGAAGTATGTGACTAGTCGTCAATCGTTTCCAGTAAATAAAAGGGGGGGTTTTGTAATCAAATTGTAAACAAAACAATAATAAACGTAGGAGTTTAAATCAGTATGAGAGGATGAACTAGGGACGTGTTCACCATGGCTTTTGTAACAATGTCGATTCTAGGCTTAACCGGGTTCTTTCTATATGCGTGTCACGATGTGATTGCGTCAATTGTATCGTCTAAATGTCTCTCGACCAAATAAACAAATTTCCTTTTATCTTCTCTCGATCTCAAAAAGATGTGCTTTTTAGCTCTCAATCCTAACATCAAGTAGACTAATCCAGTTACGGCATTAATCAATAAGACGAGAGTTAGTAGTCTCGAATTCTTGTCGTTAATCAAGTTTTCCCGGTTTTAATCTCTTTCTCAAGCAAATTAAACCTAGGCATGTTCTAATGTTTGCACCCCACTAGAAAACGTGACATAAAGTATGATTAACAACGTGACAATACATATATCGAACCCAACGCTACCCGGAATCTATATTGCTACGGTTGCCATGGCTCCCACAACCCTAGTTGCGGGAGTTTTAGTTAATCATGCTATAAAGAAAAGAGAAGAGAATTGAATTCATAATAAGGAGAAGAAGTTCTTACAATATAATGAAAACCAATCTTCAATAATCCAAGAGCAAGAAAACTAAGAACTCAAGAACGAATCAAGAACACGAATTCAAGAAGAGAAAACGTGTTGCTTGACCAACTAAAAACGTGATTTAAACTAATGGGTGAATTCTCATTACATAAACCTATCATAGGGTATTTATAGGAGTCAAAGAAACCAAATCCAAAACGGGTTAGGAATCCCCAAAACGCGGGTCGCCGACTTAAGCTACTGCCTTAGCGTGACGGTCAGGCTGACGGACCGTCACTGCCTTGACGGACCGTCGCCTGGACCGTCAGCCTTAGGCAGTGGCACTGCCCCTTTGCTGCCTTGGTGTGACGGTCCCTTGTGACGGACCGTCACATGTGTGACGGGCCGTCACTCAGGCCGTCACACTTAGGCAGATTGCTCTTTTTCGCGTATTTCCGTCCGTTTTCGTGTTTGTTTCCATTTCCTACAAATACAACATAAAAACATCAAAAACAACAATGGTTGCTTGAAAACGTACGATTGTTCTTAGTAAAAAGGAGTCGAAAGTGACGTAAATTAGCATCACATCAACACCCTCAACTTAAAACGTTCGCTTGTCCTCAAGCAACATAACATAAAACAATCAAACGACTCAACTAAGAACAAGAACTCATGTTCATTCAAACTTATTCAATTAAATCATGCTCCCTTGTAACACACGAATGTATGAAACACTAACTTGCAAGGATCCAAACATGTCATTCCGATATGATAGAATATTATGCATACACATACGCAGCTATCCTAACAATCAATAGACAATATAGACATCTTGGTTCCCTCACCACAAAGAAATCCCACACACAAGATTTGGGACTAGGTAAGACGCTCACACTCACAAACGACTTCAAACAATGCACATGCGATACCATAGGCTTGCCCTTACTATTCTATTTCAGTTCTTCAGAAAGCCGCTCAGGATCACTACAGGACTTGTTTAGGCTTGTAATGAGGCTTCGGGTGCAGGTAGAATACATTTAGGGGTTAGTGACTAAGCCCTCCTTGGAACTACCGACGTCTTATTACCACATAACTTACTTTGTCCATCCTTATTCACCTTTATATTTCCTTCTTTCTAGCTACAGGTGCGACCTCTTTATTTTGACAATTCTTTTTATTTCTTTTTCGATCTTTTTCATCTCTTAGGCACACACTCGGATTTTCATTCTATTCAACAACAATCATCTCCATCCTCTTTTTCTTCTCCTTTACCACTGTAGTAGCCACCCTCAACTTAGGCTGATTGCCTACGTCAAGGTGCACAATGTCCATTGGTAGGACCAGGGCCAAAACAGGGTTTACCTCTATAGTAGACACCCTCAACTTAGGTTGTTTTGCTTACGTTGAGGTGCACGATGTCCAAGGAAGGACCAGGGCCAAGATAGGGATTCAAAGTTAAACAGGAATGGTGACAGGTTATTGAAAGAATAAGGTCAATTACAGCTCAAACAGGGATCAAAAGGGATTATTTGTATTTGGACGGTCATATAGGCTAAGTGGACTGCATCAAAAAGGGCCTGCGATCCTTTCCTAAGCAACCAACTTCAAACTTAACAAAATAGACCGGGCAAGTTCTAGATGCATGCACAGAGTAAGAATGTATAACAATTAATCTCACACACTCTTAGCACCAAGAAACTATATCGCTACCAACTATCAAACAACCGCTCGGCTTAAGCATACTCATTCTACTCATAATCACACAATGACATTCAAGGATCCAGACAGTCAATCGTTTCAACATAAGCTCAAAACCATAAAATTTTTAAAGGGGCTTCGTTTGCTAAGAAATCGCATGCTTTGCTATAGAACTAAAAAAAAAAATTAAAATAACCTAAACATGCCGGTTCTACTAGATAGCACACCGGAGGGAAAAGGAATCGGCAACAAAAACCCTCGGTGGTGACTCACAGGTTTCCCCACAAATTAATTAGACTATAATACAACAACAATTTATGGGTTGCCTCCCATACAACGCCTGATTTAACGTCGCGGCACGACGCGGGTGTCTTGATTACTCAGACTTCATCAAGACACCCCAGAATGACTAAGAGTCAAATAAACACACTAGACTTAATCAAAAACCGTATTCCCCGGCAACGGCGCCATTTTTGATAACGCTCAAACTACACCTCAATTTACGAAGCGTAAGCGATCGTTGTCAAATATATAACCCAACAAGGTTGGGGTCGAATCCCACAGAGAATATGGTGATGATTAAGACTTTAGTGAAGTATGTGACTAGTCGTCAATCGTTTCCAGTAAATAAAAGGGGGGGTTTTGAAATCAAGTTGTAAACAAAACAATAATAAACGTAGGGGTTTAAATCAGTATGAGAGGATGAACTAGGGACGTGTTCACCATGGCGTTGTAACAATGTCGATTCTAGGCTTAATTGGGTTCTTTCTATATGCGTGTCACGATGTGCAATTTTGCGTCGCAAAAATTTGTATTCTCCGGTCCCCCCTATGTCTCTCGACCAATAAACAAATTCTTTTATCTTCTCATCGATCCGCAAAAAGCTGTGCTTTTTAAGCTCGTCAATCCTAAATCAAGTAGACTAATCCAGTTACGGCAATTAATCAATAAGACGAGAGTTGGTAGTCTCGAATCCTTGTTGTTAATCAAGTTTCCCGGTTTTAATCTCTTTCTCAAGCAAATTAAACCTAGGCATGTTCTAATGTGTGCAACCACTAGAAAACGTGACATAAAGTATGATTAACAACGTGACAATACATATATCGAACCCAACGCTACCCGGAATCTATATTGCTACGGTTGCCATGGCTCCCACAACCCTAGTTGCGGGAGTTTTAGTTACTCATGCTATAAAGAAAAGAAAAGAGAATTGTATTCATAATAAGGAGAAGAAATTCTTACAATATAATGAAAACCACTCTTCAATATCCAAGAACAAGAGAAACCAAGAACTCAAGAACGAATCAAGAACACGAATGTTAATTCAAGAAACGTGTTCTTGCTCTCGAAAACTAACTAAAAACGTGTTTAAACTAATGGGTGAATTTTTCATTACATAAACCTATCATAGGGTATTTATAGGAGTCAAAGAAACCAAATCCAAAACGGGCTAGGAATCCCCAAAACGCGGGTCGCCGACTTAAGCTACTGCCTTAGCGTGACGGTCAGGCTGACGGACCGTCACTGCCTTGACGGACCGTCGCCTGGACCGTCAGCTTTAGGCAGTGGCACTGCCCCTTTGCTGCCTTGGTGTGACGGTCCCTTGTGACGGACCGTCACATGTGTGACGGGCCGTCACTCAGGCCGTCACACTTAGGCAGATTGCTCTTTTTCGCGTATTTCCGTCCGTTTCCGTGTTTGTTTCCATTTCCTACAAATACAACATAAAAACATCAAAAACAACAACGGTTGCTTGAAAACGTACGATTGTTCTTAGTAAAAAGGAGTCGAAAGTGACGTAAATTAGCGTCACATCAATATGCCTCTAAAACACTAAAAAAAAATCTTTTTGTATTAATTGTTTTTTCAAATAAAATAAACTCCTATGGCATACTCACCCTAAAACTCACAATTATCGAAAGATTCCCCACCCCACACTTAAAATCATGCTTTCTCCTCAAAGCAATTTATAGAAAAAGATGAAGAAGAAGGATGAGAAATACTCCCTGAGGCCCTCTAGGGCCTAGCTAACAACATGTTTCTTCAATTTTGATAAAAAGGAGTGAATGACCCCACACTTAAGCTTAAACCATGCTCCTTAGTTTTCAAATTCGGGTACTCAGACTTCCCCAAACCTGCAAAATCAAAACATAAACACAAACGTGACACTATAAAAAAAATTAAGAAGCTACACTACCAATTGGGTTGCCTCCCAACAAGCGCCTGATTTAACGTCGCGGCACGACGCCATCACTACACCACTTTTCTTTCCACTTAGAACTTATGAATTGCATCCCTAACTTTGCGTCAAACTTTCTGCTCCACTCAAGGGGCGGTGGTATAAAGATGAAGGAACTAAGTAAATAATATCACATCTTGCACTTCTTGGCCCTTAAGTGAGAAATATCATTTTGTCTTTTTGGTGTGGCAAATTTTAGAATGTAAGGACCTTGTTCCTCATCTACCACACTTCTCCACTAGCTCAGATGAATCAATTTTTATGTCATCATCCAAACATAATGTAGAAAATGATTAGAATGAGGTCCAACAATACCTAATTCCAAACTTGCATTATTTTTGACAAGCTCACTTTTATACATCTCCTCAACATCAGCACCAATGAATAAAACATAGTTGAATGGATGGAATTCTTCTTTTCTCTCCACTAGTTGGTCAGTATCCACAACAATTGATGATTGGGCATCAGACGCCTCAACCTTTTTCTTCAAGTGATCCTTCAAGTAATGGATATCTGAGTCAAATTGGTCTATCTCTTGTCTGAGATCAACTCTACCTTCTATCAGTTGTGTCGTCATCTTTGTGAGGTTATCTAGTATTTGCTTCAACATATCAATAAGGTGAGCATCATTCACATCCTCCACTTCATTACCCCTGTCAATATCATAAACAACAGAAGAATCATAATAGGGGCTTGTAGAAGGGGAATAAGAGTTAGGACAACCATTCGAATGGCCATCCTGACCACCACATATATGTCATACATTAAATTCAAAGGATTGGGTAGGTGCACACCACCCGCCCTTTTGAATATAATAGCAATTGAAATCCAGGTGGGGTCCTCCACAATATTGACAAGGATTACCAACATATGAATAGTACTGATCCTTCAACCAATCTTATCCCTGGATGTCATGTTAAGAGGAGTATCGGGAAAAAAAAAACTATCTATAAAATAAAATAAAATATGTAAAAAAACTTAAATAAATAAATAAAAAAAGTCTAATATAGATAAATAATTAATTTCTAAGTCCCCGACAACGTCGCCAAAAACTTGTTGCGTCCTAACGCACACGCAAGTGTACGTGATCGTACAACTAATATAGGATTGTAAGTCCAGATATCATACCCACAGGGACTTGTCGATTAACTATTTTACTAAATTAAACTAGTTCTAATTATTTATTCAAGCGTAAAATTTCAAAGGTGATGATTAACTAATCTAGAAATAAAAAATAAAGAAGTTAACTAATGAATAATTAACCAACAAAGAGCAGATTTTCACATAATCAATGTGATAAAATCGATCTAGGACTATGGATCTGCTAACAATCATGTTTAATAAGCAATTTCATCGACTTGTTTGTTTATCTAGTTGTTAATTCGGGATTGATATTACAACTATGGTCTCTCGAGCCTCTAGTTGCCTATTCAAAATAGCATCACAACTACATCGTTGAGTAGGGATGTGACATCTTATTTTAAAAGCATTTATATTTCTTCCCGTATGAACCAAGCAAGGCGTTCTAGGTATATCTCTATCCTAGTCGCTAGCCTACCCTTTACGTTACAAAAGAGAGGTCTTGGTCCCTATATTCTTCGTTCAATCTCAATGATTCTTCTCTAGAGTTCACAAAGAGATTATAAATTTATTTTAATGGTCGCAAAGCATTAAAATAGTAAGCACAAGAATATAAGAACAACTAATATGATGAACAAATAATCAAATCAATTGTCTACTAAACAATCATGTAATTAGCTACCACAATCCTAGAACGAGAAGTTTAACTCCACATAGACATGGAGTAATTACAATAAATCATCCAAAGAAAAATGTAAAAATAAATAATAAAGGAGAAAAAAAGATGAAACCAATATTCTCTGGCCTCAACGGTGGCTCCTAGCTCTTCGTAGGTCAAAATTTGTGTAAAAATCGTGATTTGAGATGTATTTATAGAGTAGAAGGAAAATAACCCCTTTTCCTACTTGGATTTGGAGTAGAAAAAAAGCTGAAAAATTTCCGGGTATGCCTCTGGCGCAGTGCGCCAGCCAGGGTTGGGGCGATGCGCCACCAATGTGCCAGCCCCATCCCTCAGTAGTTTGGGGACTGGGGCAACGCGCCATCGATGCACCACAGCCCAGATTTTCTTCTTTTGCTCTCTTTTTCTCCCGAAACGTTCCTAACTGCTTTTCAATATTTTTATGCTTCCGTTTTAGCTCTCTTGGGTTGTTTTTCTCCATATTTTTCCCTGCAAAGCATATAATCATATATTATCTCACCACCATGAAAATATAAATAATCATAAGGATATACATCAATTTTTCCCTCAAAACAAGGCTAAAACATGGGTAAATGAGGCAATTAGACGTATAAATGGGCCCAAGATCAATCTCCAAAAGAAGAGGGAGAAATATGGATGATAAAATATTTTGAATGGTGGCAGCTGGGAGCATCTACCACATATGGAAGGAAAGAAACTTGTGAATATTTCAAGGAAAATTCAGGGGATCCAAAAAGATTGTCAAAACCATAATACAAGAAGTATGTTATCAAGGGAACATAATAGTAGTCATTGAATTGAAGCTTGTATCACTAAACGTGTAACCAGTCTAGATAAATAACAAGCTGGTTAGTGATAGTCTAATAGGAGATGTGGAAACTAAAGAGGTGTTTGTAACTTCAGTTTCCTTTTCTTTGTAATTCTCATACTTGTAATAAAAATCTTTTATTTATAAAAAAAAGTGAGATTGAGGATGGCCAAGATGAACATGCCATAGATGTAGTGATGTAGATGTTGATGCAACATAATATTCTTGATGATGGTTGTGACTGATTTGGTAATGTCAGTGGGCCACTCATAGAGATCATCGTTACTCTTGCCTTGAAGAAAACATGCCCCCATGCTCAAATCCTTCACAATAAAAGAATGAGAAAAAATTCGATGAAAGTTAGATTTTGTCTACATAATTGAGCAACATAAATCAACTTTTTTTTATAGACGAGGAACAAAGAATATTTTTTAAAGAAATTTGGTTACAAGACTAAGAGAAGATTAACAGTGTGGCCAATATGAGTGATTGAATTTTTTTACCGTCACCAATAATTATTGCATTCATGCCAGAGAACTCAATTGGAGTTCGGAGAGATTGAGAGTTATTTGTAATATGATAAGAGGCTCCTAAATGAACAACCCAAGAGCTTGAGGGATTGGAAGCATAAGATTGATGATTGACAAAATTGACATATGCTTTAGTAGCATTATGTGATTTGGACCTACAAAATTTTTTGATGTGAACAAACTTATTACAAAGTTGACATTGGATCCACTAGTTGTTGCTTTTATTGGTATTCGGGTCTGTTCAAATAGACCCCGCAAGAGAATTTTGGGGTTCTTTCAACTATACTAAGTAAATTCATTATTGTTTTCATAATAATATTGTAATTTAATATTAATGTTGTAAAATACCATCATAATCTTTTTTTATTTTATTTTTCACCACGTTTGTACTATGTCTCTTGAACAATTTCAGTACATATGGTGTAAGATGATTCCACATATCGAGGTCAGAATAGAATTGGGTTTTTCCACGTCTTACCATAGTGCTCAATTTGTCTTGATTTTTGATTGATGAACAAGAAGAAAAATGGATCAATTGGAATTTTGACTCACCCCTGGCTACATTTAAACCCTTTGCCTACCCATCACCTGGGTGAAGGAATTGTTATTTGGGACAAAATATTGGCTACAGTAGTTGTAGGAATTGAATGGAGTAGTGTTCCTATGATTGGAAGAGTTTGGTTGTCTATTTCTAGGAGCATTATTGTTAGAATGTTCATGAAGTTGAGCAGTGATCATGGGTGTGTCGGCTTTAGGCTCTGAGTATCGCTTGTGCAAGGAATTTATCAAAGAGTTCTTCGAATATGATAGGATTATCACGAGCTCTTATTGCTGTAGTTAGCTCCTTGTATTCGGGACCTAGACCACTCAAAACCTTAATGACAAGTTCCTCTTTGTTAACAGGTGAACCACTGCAGGCCAAATAATCTTCAATAGACTTGATTCCTCCCATATAATCACTGACTGAATAGGCATTTTGTTTGACATTTGTTAGTGTATTGCACAAACTGGAATTTCTTGAGTGTGATTTGCTGGCATAAGTTTTTTGGAGAATATCCCAAGATTCTTTGGAAGTGGAAGAATGGGCAATAAGGGTAGCAATTATAGCATGAACTGATTTCATAATGGCATTACAAACAAGACTATCTTGTTGTTGCTACAATCTAAAGTTGGGGTTGGGGAATTTGTGATGACTTTGTCCAGAATGTTTTTGGGTTGGATGGTAAGTGAGCCATCAGCAAAGGTAAGAAGATCGTAGCCAAACAATAGAATGGTAACTTGGGATTTCCATGTTGAATAATTTGTGCGACCTGTTAGCTTGAAGGATAGTTATGATGCGGGGTTAAAGAAGATCAATTGAGAGCATTGGATGACACCCCCTTGATTGAGAGTTACTGTTGGAGAGATAGGAGAGGAGGAAGAAGAATTTTATGACATTCTGAAAAAAAGAAGATTATCGAATTTACTCGTGGGAGTGTTAAGTAGGCTCTTGATACCATATAAGAGTTGAATATAATTGTGACGTGTGTAACTATTATTGATACAATGTATGGTATTTATACATTTACAAGTATAGAAGAGAAAAGGGTTTGTTAAACATAAGAGACCTAAATATAAGAGGAACTAAATATGTGTACAACTTAAATATACTAACGTACAAGGACTGTACACTCAAATATACTAACGTACTTGTCACGACCCAAATAGCTGCGAGTGGCACCCACACTAACCCTCCGATGAGAGAACCATCCAACTTGAAACTTAACTGTTACACTTCGCCAGTTTTAAACGAAAGTATAACAAGCACCAATTTTAATTAAACGAAGATAGTTAAAACTAATAAAATATAAGTTTGGAATATCCAACTACCTATTACATTCGACAAGAACTGAAAGTTATTGTGCATGAACTCTAAACATAACCAATATCTAAGATATCCAAAAATAAGCTAAAATAATAAAAAAGTTTCATCATCCGAAAGAAGGACAATGACTCAAGGAGAATCCATAACAGCCTTAGAAGTAGTGCTCACCCTTGGATCATAACGCCATCCACCTAGTCTAGACAAGTCCGGGTCTCAGCCTTTATAGTTTGCACTCAATAAAATAAGAGTACAGGGAAGTATCAATACAAAACTACTATGAATTGGTAGGTATCATAGGCCGACTCAATTTAGAACAAGTATACAATCAAATCAGATAACAAGTAAAAGGTATTTCAACACTTAACATGTATTCCAGTCAACAAGTAATCATTTCAAATCAAGTCATCAACATCCATATCAAGTTCACATAAGTCACCCAGTATTACGGTAATGATATAAGAATAACACTGTCATCAGTCATATCACATGAAACTATGTTCACCTAACCTTTACATTTGACTTAACACCATTGTGTTAACCTCAGTTCATGTTCCATCTCACCATATCTAACAAGAGGACAATCAATATAAAAAGGGTGTACACACATGCTAAAGGATTTTATTTCTGCCCAACTAGCCATGACATGCAGGGGACGCACTAGGGTTCATGTACCGTACTGGCTTATAGTACCTGCTCTATAATATAAATAATGAACCTATAATTCAAGTCTATCTCTGAGGATACATCATAGTGCACTAATTTCATGTACACTATATCATTTCAGTTCTTTATTCTGTTTTACATATACACTGCTTATTCATACAAGCACAACATGTAAATAATTCATCATTCAAACATATCCGAAGATTAATCAGGAGTGATATGACTTAACCACATAAATCCACTAAAACAAGTGTCAAATTAAATTTAAACCATAACCTACCTCGACTGTCGAATTACCAACCACAAGCTACTTTGCAATAGCCTTGCCCTTCCTCAATGCTATAGAGCGTTCAAAGTCTATAAACAATAATACAAGAGTAATTAATCATTTACTCTTCATTTCAGGCCTTGAGAATATAACTCACTTATTCTATCCTTATTGGAGGTGTGTACCATTTCCCCAAGGGTTAATTAATCATCAACTAATTCCTCAATATTCATATGATCAACATACAAGGGGTTTCTAATCAATCTCCCCCTTTTTAAGCCATTTTATGCTAAAGATTACATCTTTATAAAACCCACGATTCCCCATTAGTCCTAATCATGTTTAGAAGTATCAATTTCACGCTAAGAATCATAAAAGAACATCCTAGCCAACACTTGATTTACTACAGTTTTAGATCCGATTACGCCCGGGCACGCTTGGAGGGGTTTTTAAGGCATTATCCACTACTTTAGTCCTGGACAGGGTTTGGGCATGCATATTTGAGGCTGAGTCCCTATCTTAATCCCGGATATTCTTTCGGATGACATGTCTTGATATTGAGGTTTTAGTATGGGGTTCGGGACCTCCATGGACCTTGTCGTTCCGGGTCTGGGGCTTCGGGCTACGTGTGTCGGAGGGAGGGTATACGGCAGAGTAGAGGTATATGGGCAGTGTCCTTCTATGGAACCTACCTGCTGGGCATGTTCGGCACTGGAGGGGGTACATACAAAGATACCATTTCACGTGAGATCTGCATGCATCATATCATTCATTTTTTGAGGCTACACCCTTGTTTGCTATTTGTTGATTGTACGCTCTGGTAGTATGGGATACCGGAGGGGTTTTTTTCACTTGTTTGTGTTCCTTGGTTGTATGGGCGGCCGTCGGACTGTAGGTAGACTATATTTACTCTTATCTTTATTTAAAGCTTGTCTTGGCACTCGATTAGCAAAGGATTAATCATGGTTAACCTGTTGAGGCGTCGATTATGGGATGTCTGATTATTGAGAGGGCTAGAGAGTCCTATGTTATTGAGGCACTTTTGTGTGGCCTTTTGAGAAGAGTGTGAGATTCTGGTTCTATTCTTGTGGGAAGTTGAGTGGTATCTCTTGGTTATTGTGGTCTAGTTATTTCATCCTAGGGTTGTACTTGTGAGGTGATTCCCTGGTTATGCTATCATGTAATTGGATTGGTGTTATGATTTCCTTATACTTGTTGATTCCATTTTGAGTATGTTAGACTGCTTTCCGTCTTTTCCTTTTACTTGAGGTTACCGGTATACAGCCATTTTCTCAACTCTCTCTCTACTTACTTATATTGTTGTGCAAGGACTCCAGGTGCATTCTCCTTTTCTTCACCTATGATTCTGCGTAAAGATCCCGTACACTTATCTAATTGTTAAATCGAGATTCTAAGCTTCTAGTCACGAAAAGTCATATTTTTTGATAACTTGTAGTAGTTTCTTGTTGGACTTGGATCTGTTTGTTGTTCCTGCAAGGAGGCAGGTTGTTTAGCTTGGGATATTGAATATTTTTGTTCAGGAAATTTCTCCTCTACGATCCTCCTTCGTAATTACATGTTCTAGTATTATTTTTACAGCTTTTCGAGCCACGAAGTGGTGTTTTGAATATTGTGTCTTTGGACAGCTCCTTTATCTTATCATATTTGGTTATTGTTGTGGTGTACTGGTTGTGGTAAGTTGCTAGAGGGATTGAAAAGTTTGTGCGATTCTTATTGGGATCACATACGATAGTGATTAGATTGAACAACGTGAAGTACGCCTGAAAATAGTGCCTCAGAAGCTCGTCACTCCTTTGAGATGTGGTTAATGTATTGTTGTTGGATTTAGCTATCATTTATTATTGTTATTGGCCTTATGTACAAGCATAGAAATAAAGGAGTTTGCTAAACATAAGAGACCTAAAGACAAGAACTAAATACGTATACAGCTCAAATATACTAATGTACAAAGACTGTACATCCTTATCCTTATCATTCCCTCTCAACATCGGATCGGTTTTCTTGAGACCAATGCTATTAACAAAGTTGACAAAGGACCTTCTTGGAAGTGCTTTAGTTAAAGCATAAGATAGTTGAACTCCTGTTGAAATGTGATGAGCTGAAATTTTTCTGCTTTCAATTTGGTCACGGACAAAATGAAATTTGATTCCTACATGTTTCATTTGACTGTGTAAGACTGGATGACAATACAAGTAAGTGCACCGATGTTATGGAAAAAAACATTGAAAGGACAAGGCAATTTGATTTGAAGTTCTTACAGCAGGTTGGTGAGCCAGTTTAGCTAAACTACAACAATTGCTACAACCCTGTATTCCGCTTTTATAGAAGATCTAACAACATTTCTTGTTGGAGTACCAACTGATTGAATTATTTCCAAGCAAAATAATATAAGATGAGGTAGAGTGTCTAGTGTTGGGATTACCACCCCAATCTGCATCTGAGTAGGTGAGTAGCTGTGAAGAGTTACCATCTTTGAAGTGAAGTCTATAGGTTATAGTTCCTTAGGGATATCGAAGAAGCCTGTTAGTTGCCTGCCAATGTTTGTTGATGGAGAGTGTTGGAATTGGGTGAGCTTGTTTACTGTAAAGCATATATCAGGTCTTGTGAAGGTGAGGTATTGCAGTGAACCAATGACCTGCCTATGAATCTTAGCATCTGTTGAAGGAGAACCATCATCCAGGGATTAAATATCAGTTATAAGCAAAGGAGTGCTCACAATGTTTGCATCAAACATATTGAACTTGACGAGTATGTCAGCAATAAAGCTACTTTATGTGAGAGTCAATTAATGAGAATGTTGTATAACTTTAACACCTAGAAAAATGTAAAGGACCAAGGTCTTCTATCGAAAATCTATCACCAACAGCTTAATTGTTGCCTAGACATATGAAATGTTAGAGCTTGTAACAATAATGTCATCAACATAGATCATAATAATAATTAGAGAATTAGGAGACCATTGGATGAACAAAGAATCATCATATTTGGAACGAACAAAACCACATAATAAGCGAAACTCCTTAATTTCAGTATACCATACTCGTGGTGCATGACGAAGTTCATAGATAGATTTGTGTAGTTTATTAACATGATTTGAAAATTGGGAATCTATGAAGTAAGGTGGTTATTACATGAAAACAACGTCATGAAGAGTGACTTATAAAAAGGCATTATTCACGTCAAGCTGACACAACAACCATTTGAGAGACATAGTTAGAGACATGATAAGGTAAATTGTTATGGTTTTAATTACTGGACTGAAAGTGGAATAAAAATTAATTCTAGGATGTTGATGAAGTCCTTTATCCACTAACCTAGCTTTATAATGCTTTATGGATCCATCAGGTTAGTGTTTGACAAAAAACACCCATTTACACCCAACTACATTTTGAGAGGGAGTAGATGACACCAATGACCAAGTTTTATTTTTAAGGTGGGCTATGTGTTCTTCTGTCATTGCATCCTTCCATTCAGGATATTTGGATGCTTGACTTAAAGTATTTGGTGTAAGAGAAAGGTGTTTATGGTTGAGGTTGCAAGGTAATCAAAGACCACTTTGGGTTTGAATATATTGTTTTGAGACCTAGTGACCATTCAATTTGACAGTGTTTCAAGAGCTAGTTGTGTTAGTGCATATGTATTGTTATTTTAAGAAGGTAAAAATACCAAGAGTTTGTAGGAGGACTTACAGTAAAGTCAGCATGCATGTCGTCCTAATGGCCTTGACTGTGCAATCCATGAGAAGACATAGAGCTGACTAGATCAGTAGTAACAGGATTGGAATTAGGTCGACAACATGAGGTGATGGAGGTTGTGAGGAAGAGGAAAGACTGGAGGGATCATATGGATAAAACCAATTAGCCATGTGAGAAACTTGTGGACGAGAGAACTAAGGATGATTGGTTGTGAATGAAAAAAATGTGTTCTATGTATACGACATTTCTAGAGATATAAACTTTTAAAGTGGCGAGGTCTAGGAAAGCATAACTATTTATGGTAGCAGAATAGCCTATGAATAAACAAGGATTGGAGTTGGGATCAAATTTAATTAAATCTATGGAAACAATGAAGCTATTCAAATACCACCCAAAGTGTGCAAAGATGAAAATTATCCAGCTTGGCTTTGCTGATGATTTACTTTTGTTCTCAAGGGGTGATATAGAGTCTATGGGGGCTTTCTATGATTGCTTTAAGAAGTTCTCAGATGTCTCAAGATTGAATGCTAATTTGAGCAAAAGTTGCATATATTTTTGTAGGGGTTAAGCCTATGGTACATGATTAAATATTGAGGAGGACTGGTTTCACAAAAAGGGAGTTGCCTTTTAGGCATCTTGGGGTACCCTTAAACACTAAGAGATTATCCATAGTGCACTGATAACCACTATTGCATAAAATGATATATAGGATCACATCGTGAACTGCTAGATTACTGTCCTATGCAGGACGAGTTCAATTAATCAAAAGTGCTCTTATCTCCATTCAGAATTTTTGGTCTCAGGTATTTATAATCCCAAAAAGGGTAATTGGAATGATAACCTCTACTTTACGAGATTTCCTATAGACTGGATGCACTAAAAAGTCAAGGAAGGAACTGATATCATGGGACCAACTTTGCAAACCTAAAGTATCTGGAAGCTTGAACACTATTGATATCATGGAATAGAACAAGGTTGCCATATCCAAATTGATATGGAACATTTGTCATAAAAAGGATAAGTTATGGGTAAAGTGGATTTATATCTGTTATATAAAGGGTCGGTGTATCTGGGAGGTTTTGCCCAAGAAGGCATCATTGGTCCTGATTAAGGTATTTAAGAGCATCAATACTATGTGCAGGCTGGCTATAATTACTCGGAGTATCTTGCTATGCATTCCTTTTCTATCCACAAGTTCTATCGAGCAATACAAGCTAACTGGCCAAAGGTGATATGTAGGAAGATGATATCAATAATTATGGACCTCCTAAATGGACCTTTCTATTTAGAGTGGCATCTTTGGGTAGACTATACACAGGAGACAAACTTGCTAAGTGGGGGATCACTAACATCTTGGATTGCTCACTATGTCTCAATTTTTAGGAATCCATAGATCACTTATTCTTCAATTGTGCATTTTCTAACTATGTATGGGCCAAGATATTAAGCTAGATAGGGATCACTAGACAACCACATGGCTGGGATGTAGAATTAGAGTGGATCTCCAAAAGAAGAGGGAGAAATACAGATGATGAAATATTTTGAATGGTGGCAGCTGGGAGGATCTACCATATATAGAAGGAAAGGAACTTGTGAATATTTCAACGGAAATTCAGGAGATCCAAAAAGATTGTCAAAACCATAATACAAGAAGTATGTTATCAAGAGAACATAATAATATTCATTGAATTGAAGCTTGTATCACTAAACGTGTAACCAATCTAGATAAATAACAAGCTGGTTAGTGATAGTTGAATAGGAGATGTGGAAACTGAAGTGGTATTTGTAACTTCAGTTTCCTTTGCTTTGTAATTCTCATACTTGTAATAAAAATCTTTTATTTATAAAAAAAGGTGAGATTGAGGATGGACAATGAGCATGCCATAGATGTAGTGATGTAGATGTTGATGCAACATAATATGCTTGATGATTATTGTGACTGATTTGGTAATGTCAGTGGGCCACTCATAGAGATCGTTGTTACTCTTGCCTTGAAGAATACATGCCCCCATGCACAAATCCTTCACAATAAAAGAATGAGAAAAAATTCGATGAAAGTTAGATTTTGTCTACATAATTGAGCAACATAAATCAACTTCTTTTTATATAGACGGAGAACAAAGAATATTTTTTAAAGAAATTTGGTTACAAGACTAGGAGAAGATTAATAGTGTGGCAAATATGAGTGATTGATTTTTTTTTACCATCACCAATAATTATTGCATTCGTGCCAGAGAACTCAATTGGAGTCTGGAGAGATTGAAAGTTATTTGTAATATGATAAGAGGCTCCGAAATGAACAACCCAAGAGCTTGAGGGATTGGAAGCATAAGATTGACGATTGACAAAATTAACATATGCTTTAGTAGCATTATGTGATTTGGACCTACAGAACTTTTTGATGTGAACAAACTTATCACAAAGTTGACATTGGATCCACTAGTTGTTGCTTTTATTGGTATTCGGGTCTGTTCAAATAGACCCCGCAAGAGAATTTTGGGGTTCTTTCAACTATACTAATTAAATTCATTATTGTTTTCATAATAATATTGAAATTTAATATTAATGTCGTAAAATACCATCATAATCTTTTTTTATTTTATTTTTTCACCATGCTTGGACTATGTCTCTTGAACAATTCCAGTACATATGATGTAAGATGATTCCATATATCGAGGTTAGAATAGAATTGGATTTTTCTACGTCTTACCATAGTTCTCAATGTGTCTTGATTTTTGATTGATGAACAAGAAGGAAAATGGATCAATTGGAATTTTGACTCTCCTCTGGCTACATTTAAATCCTTTGCCTACCCATCACCTGGGTGAAGAAATTGTTATTTGGGACAAAGTATTGGCTACAGTAGTTGTAGGAATTGAATGGAGTAGTGTTCCTACGATTGGAAGAGTTTGGTTGTCTATTTCTAGGAGCATTATTGTTAGAATGTTCATGAAGTTGAGCAGTGATCATGGGTGTGTCGGCTTTAGGCTCTGAGTATCTCTTGTGCAAGGAATTTATCAAAGTGTTCTTCAAATATGATAGGATTATCATAAGCTCTTATTGCTGCAGATAGCTCCTTGTATTCGGTACCTAGACCACTCAAAACCTTAATGACAAGTTCCTCGTTGTTAACAGGTGAACCACGGTTCCCCATTAGTCCTAATCATGTTTAGATGTATCAATTTCACGCTAAGAATCATAAAAGAACATCCTAGGAGCAATTCTAGGTGAAATTACACTTACCCATAGGGTTTTTCCCACTTTTCATATTTTTAAGGCTCCAAACCCACAATCCCACCATTAATCCTCAAGCTAACAATCTCACAAGGATTAATGATTTATAAACAAAGAAGTTTATGGAGTGACTTACCTCGAACGAATGAAAACGCCCTAATTCTTTAGAGAATTGCCTCTTGGAGCTCTAGAATGCAACTTAGAGTTTGTGAAAAATAACTCTAAGAAATTGTCTTATGTTTTAAAAATCTGCCCTGTCACTCATCACAGCGGGCGGAGCCTCGCTATGGCAATCCACTATTGAAGGACCTGGCTCGCTATGGCAGTACCTTGACCATTATGATAGAAACATTTCTGCTATGGTGGCTCATAATGATGAGACACCATCTATCTATGATGAACTGCAATTTCCAGAACGTCGCCAACTCGCTCAAAATCCCTCATTTCACAGCACACTTCAATTTCTAGGCATCACGAATTAATCCCAATATGGTAACCATCATAACCAGAGTTTTATGAACCTAATTTCTGTCTCGAAACTTCCTACAGGACCTTACAATAATTGACTATATATAAATGGACACCACACTATCAAACTTTGAACCATGAATGAAGAATCGCTACTTAAGTGGATAACACTATAGTTTTTTTCAAAACTCACCCTAGCCTAGGATTTTATTCACTCTCATCTTAGGGAATTTTATAGCAGGGTACTTACGCCCTAACTTTACCATAACAACAGAATAGGTCATCACATCAGATACTAATTAAATATCTTTCATACCTAAATGACAATAAGAAGAAAAATAAGAGATAATAAGAATTACCTAAATCGGTGAACTAGTGTGGATACTTGCTACACATATCCGCTTCGATCTCCCAAGTGGCTCCTCAGTAGGATGGTTCTTCCATTAGACCTTCATAGATGTAATCTCCTTAGTTCTTAACTTATGTACATCTCTATCAAGAATAGAAATAACGTCCCCCTTATAGGAGAGGTTTTCATCAAACATGACCGAATTGCAGCAAATTATGTAGTCACCATCTTCATGGTACTTATTAAGCATGTACACATGAAATATGGGATAAACTCCCAACAAACCATAAGGAAAAACCAATCTATAGGCCATCAGCCTCACACTCTGAAGTATCTCGAAGGGTCCAACATATGTTGGACTCAGTTCCTATGCTTATCGAATCTCATAACACCCTTCATGGGTTAAACCTTAAGCAAGACTTGCTCACCTTCTATGAAATGCATTTCTCTTACCTTCCTATCCGCATACTCCTTTTGTCGGCTTTAAGATGCTACGAGCTTTTCTTGGATGAACTTCACCCTTTCTATAGACTTCCTCAGAAGATCTGTACCCCAGGACCTTATGTCATACAAATCAAACCAACCAATGGCAGATGTACATCTTCTCCCATATAATGCCTTAAATAGACCCATATATCTATGCTCGAATTATAACTATTATTATAAGCAAATTCAGCCAACGACATATAAAGGTCCTAATGACTCCTTAAATCCATCACACACGCATGGATCATATCCTTTTACACCTGAATCATACGCTCAGACTACCCATAAGTTTGAGGGTGAAAATCTGTACTCAGGTCCAACCTAGTGCCCAACTCCTCATGTAATTTCTGCTAAAAGTTAGAGGTAAACTGGGTGCCTCTATCCGAGATAATAAAGTTAGGCACCCCATGTAATCGAACCACCTCCTTAAGGTAAATCTTGGCTAACTTATCCGCATTGTAAGTCACCTGAATAGGAATAAAGTGCACAAACTTCGTCAATCTGTCCACATTAACCCATACCAAATTACACTTTGCCAGAGTCTTGGAAGGACAACTACGAAATCTATGGCTATTCTCTACCACTTCTACTCAGGAATGGACATTCTCTGAAGAGTACTACCAGGCTTCTGGTGCTCATATTTCACTTGCTAATAGTTTTGACACTTAGCCACAAAAGTGACTATGTCTCTTTTCATTCGACCCCAAAAATAGTGTTGCTTAAAATCGCGATACATCTTGGTCATACCAGGATGTATAGAATATTTCAAGTAGTGAGCCTCTACTAGAATAGTAGGAATCAAATCATTAACACAGGGCATACAAACTCGCCCTTTAATTTGCAAGACACCCTCATCATCAATCATGGTCTCCTTAGCCTCACCCCACAATACTTTATCACAAATCTTGCTCAATTTCACATCATCAAATTGCTTACCCTTAATATGATCAAGAAAAAAGGACCTTGCCTCAATACATGATAACAAACCACCCCTCTCCGACACTTTCAGTCTCATAAAACTGTTAATTAAAGTCTGAATGTCCCTAGCAATGAATGCCTAGTAGCTTTCAAATAGGTCAAGCTACCCATGCTCTCAGTCTTTCTGCTCCACATCGGCTACTACATTAGACTTACCTAGATGGTACAGAATGGTAATATCATACTCCTTGAGTAAATTCATCCATGTTAACTGCCTCAAATTCAAGTCTTTTTGAGTGAACATATGTTGCAAACTATGGTGGTCTGTGAACACTTTATAACGGATCCCATACAAATAGTGTCTCTATATTTTGAGCAAACACCATAGCAACTAACTCTAAGTCATGAGTAGAGTAGTTCTTCTCATGCACTTTCAGTTGCCTCGAAAAATAAGCGATAACATTCTTTCCCTGCATTAACACAATACCTAAACCAGATCATGAGGCATCACAATACATAATAAAATCCTTACCTTCCACTGTCAAGGCAAGAATAGGATCAGTAGTCAACAAGGTCTTGAGCTTTTGGAAGATCTCCTCACATTCATCTGACCAAAGAAAAATTACCTCTTTTTGAGTCAAGCGGGTCAGATGAGTAGCAATAGATGCAAACTCCTTCACAAATCTATGGTAGTTGCTAGCTAACCCTACAAAGCTATAAATCTCGGTCACCAAAATAGTCCTAGCCCAATTCTTAACTGCCTCAAACTTTTGCTGGTCTTCCATCACCCCCTTTTTTGAAGCCACATGCCTAAAAAAGGACACCGAAGACAATCAAAATTCTCTCAAAATTCACACTTGGAGAATTTTGCATACAACTCTTTTTCCTTCAACAAACCCAATACGATCCTAAGATGATTTTCATGATCCTCTTTACTCTTAGAATACACTAGATATCATTAATGAACATAATTATGAATAAGACTATATAGGATTAAATATCCCATTTATGAAACTCATAGAAGCAGCTGGGGCATTAGTCAACCCTAAAGACATCATAAGGAACTTGTAGTATCCGTACATGGTCCAGAAATCAGTATTATGAATATTAGAAGGCCAAATTTTTAACTGATGGTATCTGGACCTCATATCAATATTAGAAAAGACTAATTCAACCTACAATAGGTCAAATAAGTCATCGATACAAGAGAGAATTCTGGTTATGGATCATAACTTTATTCAACTATGAAAAGTCTATGCACATACATAGACTACCATCCTTCTTCTTAATAAACAACACTAGATCACCCCACATAAGCTACTTGGATGAATGAATCCCTTACTCAAAAACTCCTGTAACTGAGCCTTAAGCTCTCTCAACTCAATCAGAGCCATTCAATATAGGGAAATAGAAATGGGGACGTATTCGGCTATAAGTCGATACAAAAGTCAATATCTCGATTTGGTGGCATGCTAGGAAAATTCGCAGGAAACACCTCTAAGAACTCACACACTATAAGGATTGGCTCGATAGTGGGGGATCTCTATACTAGTTTCCCGAATATTAGCCAAAAATGTCAATCAACCCCTCTCTATAAAACTCTAAGCGCGAAGAAAAGATACAAGTTTTATGGGAGAAGGACTATAATAACCCTCTCACTCCAGTCTACCCAACCCAGACATAGCCACAATCACTGTCTTAGCATAACAGTTTAATATCGCATGGTTTGGAGACATTAAATTTATTCCCATGATAATGTCAAAATCTACCATGTCCAGAATAACTAAATTAGCCAAAGTTTTTTGCCCCACAAACATGACAGGTGAAGCACAAAAAACTCTATCCACAACTATAGAATCACCTACTAGAGTAGACACATTTCCAGGATAATCAAGCATTTCACAAACCATGTCTAGTCCCACAACAAAACCAATAGATACATATAAGATCGTAGAACCAGGATTAAACAAAACTGAAGTCATACAGTCACAGATAAGAATGGTACTTGTGATCACTGCATTAGATTCCTTTGCCTCTAGTCTACTTGGAATAATGTAAAAGTGTTTCCTACCACCTGCTTGTGCACTACCTCAGTTGGGCTAATGACCATCTCTGGCAATAATACCACCACCACAGTTGGGCTGAGTGCCACCCATACCAGCTGTGTGACCACCCCGCCTACCATGCAGGCGATCTCTGTTATTCCTATTACCACTATTACCTGCCAGAGCTCTAAGAGTCTGCTGCTGACATGACTGTCAAAATTGAAGACAATTCCTCTTAATGTGATCAACTTCACTGCACTTATAACAAGCACGATCTAAAGTAAGTCGCTGCACTGGAGCAGACAAAGTGACATAACTACTAAAATTTGATGAAGGCTGGCCGACCCCTATCAAACACCTGCATCACATACTAGATAGGATGTATAGGGTATCCCTGTGAACTCTGACTATTGGAATACTAATTACTGAAGTTGCCCCCTGTCTGAGGCTTCTTTAAAGCCATCTTTGAGTAACCCTCTTGTTTCACACCTTTAACATTCTTAACAAACTCAATCACCTCCTAAAAAGACCTGCTGGAGGATGCTTCATGTAGTGCTGAAGTTTGAAGCCCTGTGTTTAACCCCTTATAAAAAGGTGAATTTGCTCTACTTCAATATTAATCAACTGTGCCGAATAATAAGCCAACACATGAAATTGAGTCTCGTAGGCTGCTACTGAAGAATTTCCTTGCACAATATTAGCAAACCCATCCCTCCTTCTGTCCCTCATAGTACGTGGAACATTCTTACCTAGAAACACTTGGTAAAACTGACTTCAAGTCAGTAGGAGTGCCCTGATGGGCCTACACTCCACCAAAGCCATCCACCATATCTTGGCGTCTTTGTGAAATTGGAAAGTAACGAATTCGACACCATACCTTTCAACTATACTCATCCTCATACCTTTCAACTATACTCATCCTATGTAGTCGATCATGACAATCAATAATGAATTCATAAGCATCCTCAGACTCCAACCCATGAAATACTGGTGGTTTCATCTTCACAAATTTGCAAAAAAGATCATGACCTTCATTGGTCATTACCAGGCCTATTACCTATAGAGAAAAGATACCTGCCTCCGATGCCTCATCCATCCGAGGAGCCACAGCTGCAGCATATTAGGTCACTAGATGATGTGTGGTGGTAACTATAGGAGTAGTCCTATTACCGGTCAGTCCATTCAGAAAACTCAAAACTTGTTGGATTATGTCAAAAGATAACTGAATTAGCAGTGCACCTCCCTGAACTGGTGCTGCCTCCTCATTCTAAACCTGAAATATTTTATCCTCTATAACCTCGCTAAGATGCTAACCTTTCTCAAGTGGGTGCTACGACCCGAGCTCTACCTCTAGTGGATTCTCCCCTCCTTCCCCTAGATCTTTCTCTTACCTTGTCTCTATCACAAACCATAACTTTAACAGATGGTTTTGGTGTTGCTGCTCTTGCCTTTGAAGTGCGTGTTCTCACTATTTACGAGAATAAGAGTAAAAGAGTAAGATACCAATTTGGATCAATGATTTCCTAATTAGAATCAATTAATTGCATGAAGGGAGAAAGAAGTTGAGGTTTTCGAGACCCAAATATGGATTGCACTCCAGTAGTGTGGTCATGCTAAAGATCGCTTATAAAGCCAGATAGGCCCTTTAATATTTCCCAAGGTGTGGACTCCTGAAACCAAGTACATACTGCATCCTTGGAGTGCGACATCAAGAAAGATAGCACAACATAAACTGAGATGAGAAAAAATCAGAACTAAAGACTTGTGATACAGACTCAAGGCACAAAGTGCGGTCCGCATCCTTGGAGTGTGGTCACACATGGGGGTTGATAACGCTCAAACTACACCTCAAATTAATGAAGCGTAAGCGATCGTTGTCAAGTAAAGAACCCAACAAGGTTGGGGTCGAATCCCACAGAGAATATGGTGAAGATTAAGACTTTAGTGAATTAGGTGACTAGTCGTCAATTGTTTCCGGTAATTAAAGGGGGGGTTTTGTAATCAACGTGAACAAAAGCAACAATTATGTAAGAGAAATAATCAGTAGGAGAGAATGAACTAGGGATGAGTTCACCATGGCGTTGTAACAATGTCGATTCTAGGCTTAACCGGGTTCTTTCTACATGCGTGTCACGATGTGATTGCGTCAATTGTATCGTCTAAACGTCTCTCGACCAAATAAACAAATTTCCTTTTCTATTCTCTCGACCTCGAAAAGATGTGCTTTTTAGCTTTCAATCCTAACATCAAGTAGCTTAATCCAGTTACGGCATTAATCATTAGACGAGAGTTAGTAGTCTCGAATCCTTGTTGTTAATCAAGTTTTCCCGGTTTTAATCTCTTTACTCAAGCAAATTAAACCTAGGCATGTTCTAATGTTTGCAACCACTAGAAAACGTGACATAAAGTATGATTAACAACGTGACTACATGTAAATTGAACCCAACGCTACCCGGAATCTAAATCGCTACTTTAGCCATGGCTCCCACAACCCTAGTTGCGGGAGTTTTAGTTACTCATGCTCGAAGAAGAAGAGAAAATAGTTGTATTCATAATAAAGGGAAGAAAAGTCTTACAATATAATGAAACAATCAATCTTCCAATATCCAAGAACAAGAAATACCAAGAACTCACGAACGAATCAAGAACACGAGTTCAATACAAATGAACCGTGTTGTTTGCTCTCCAAAATAACTAAAAACGTGTTTTAAACTAATGGGTGAATGATAAATAAACTAAACCTATCATAGGGTATTTATAGGAGTAATAGAAGCCAAATCCAAAACGGGCTAGGAATCCCCAAAACGCGGGCAGCCGCTTGAAGCTACTGCCTTAACTTGACGGCCAGGCTGACGGACCGTCAAGCCAGTGACGGACCGTCGCCTGGACCGTCACTGTTAACCAGTGGTGTCGCCTCCTTTGCTGCCTCCATGCGACGGTCTATGTGACGGACCGTCACATGTGTGACGGACCGTCACTCAGGCCGTCACTCTTAGGCAGAATCCTCTTTTTCTCGTATTTCCGTTCGTTTTCGTGTTTGTTTCCATTTCCTACAAATACAACATAAAAACATCAAAAACAACAACGGTTGCTTGAAAACGCACGATTGTTCTTAGTAAAAAGGAGTCGAAAGTGACGTAAAATGGCGTCACATCAACACCCTCAACTTAAAACATTCGCTTGTCCTCAAGCAACATGACATAAAAACAATACTACGACTCAACTAAGAAACAACTCATGTCTATAGCAACTCATGGTCATTCAAAACTTATTCAATTAAATCAAGCTCCCTCGTAGCACACGAATGTATGAAACACTAACTTGCAAGGATCCAAACATGTCATTCCGATATGATAGAATATTCTACATACACACGCGCAGCTATCCTAACAATCAATCGATAATATAGACATCTTGGTGCCCTCACCACAAAGAAATCCCACACACAAGATTTGGGACTAGGTAAGCGCTCACACTCACAAATGATTTCAAACAATGCACATGCGATACCATAGGCTTGCCCTTACTATTCTATTTCGGTTCTTCAGAAAGCTACTCAGGATCACTACAGGACTTGTTTAGGCTTGTAATGAGGCTTCGGGTGCAGGTAGGATACATTTAGGGGTTAGTGACTAAGCCCTCCTTGGAACTACCGACATCTTACCACATAACGTTACTTTATCCATCCTTATTCACCTCTTTATTCCCTTCTTTCTAGCTACAGGTGCGGCCTCTATATTTTGACAATTCTTTTTATTACTTTTTCAATCTTTTTCACTTCTTTTTATTTTTCTTTTCTTAGGCACACACCCGGACTTTTCATTATATTCACAACCAACCATCTCCATCCTCTTTTTCTTATCATTCACCTCTATAGTAGCCACCCTCAACTTAGGCTGATTGCCTGCGTTGAGGTGCACGGTGTCCAAGGAAGGACCAGGGCCAAAATAGGGATTCAAAGTTAAACGGGAATGGTGACAGGTTATTGCAAGAATAAGGTTAATTTGGCTCAAACAGGGATCAAGGGATTATTTATATTTGGACGGTCTTTTAGGTTAAGTGGACTGCACACAAAAAGGGCCTGTGATCCTTTCCTAAGCAACCAAACTTCGAACTTAACAAAATAGACCGGGCAAGTTCTAGATGCATGCACAGAGTAAGAATTTATAACAATCATCTCACACGCTCTTGGCACCAAGAAACTATATCGCTACCAACTATCAAACAACCGCTCGGCTTAAGCATACTCATTCGATCATATTCACACAATGACATCTACAGATCCAGACAGTCAATCGTTTCAACATAAGTACAAAACCGGAAAATTTTTAAAGGGGCCTCGTTTTTAGACAAGAAAAACGTCATGCTTGCATAGACACTAGTAAAACGACTAAAAAAAAAAATTTTAAAATAACAACCTAAACATGCCGGTTCTACTAGATAGCACACCGGAGGGAAAAGAAATCGGCAACAAAAACCCTCGGTGGTGACTCACAGGTTTTCCAACACCCTCAACTTAGACTCATGCATTGTCCCCAATGCATACATATGAAAACTAAAACTGTGAGAATAAAGGAATACCTGTGAAGTCGATCGGACTCAGATTCCAGAATGATGTTGGAGACCGCCAGGGTCTCTAAAACAAGAGAACTCGATGGAGTGTGGCATTCCAGTTTCCTTTTTGGGCTCCATCGCTAGTCGCGACAACTTCTTCGCTCTTTCTTTGTAGATTCTCTTGCGGTGCTTTCGTTTCTTTGATCTATTTTCACCGCCTTCCTCTATATGCTCGTCCTCTTGCGATCGCGACTTGACTCTCATAACAGCTCGGGTTTCAACACAACCCTTCTCCTCAAGATCCATATCCGCAGGGCCTTCCTCAATAGCATTGATGACCGCGACCACCCTCATGTCACTTGGTTGCTTCATCACTCTGGACACATCGAACTTGACCATTTCATTGTTTAGCCTGAAGGTCAGTTCATTTTTCTCCATGTCAACCAAGGCTCTTGCTGTGGCTAGCAATGGTCGTCCCAAGATTATGGGAACTTCGAAATCCACTTCGCAATCCAAGATCACAAAGTCGGCCGGGAATATAAGCTTACCAATCTTGACCAGCACATCAGACAATATCCCTACGGGTCGCTTTACCGAACGGTCCGCCATCATCACTCTCATGGACGTTGGTTTAGGAGCTCCCAAACCCAATTTTTCATACACTGCTAGCGGCATCAAATTGATACTAGCACCAAGATCACACATAGCTCTTCCGAAGTTGAGCTTCCCGATAGTACATGGAACAGTGAACGCACCTGGATCTCCTTTCTTTTCCACTAATGATCTAGAGGAAATAGCGCTGCAGTGATGGAGGTTGTCTTCCGGCTCAAAACTTACCGTCCTCTTCTTTGTAATCAAGTCCTTCATGAACTTGGCATACCCGGGCATTTGTTCCAGCGCTTCCACCAATGGTATGTTTATTGAAATCTGTTTCAGCATGGTCATGAAGTTCAGGAACTTACCATCGTCGGCTTTCTTCTTCAACCGCTGGGGGAAAGGAGGTGGGTGTCGAAACATCATAGTTGGAAGCTTTTCAGCTTCCTTGCGTTTCTCCGCGGGCTTTGGAGTTTCCTCCTCTACCGCCTCTTCATCATCCGCAACATCACCTTGAGTCTGAATTACCGGATGTGATTCCGGTAATATTTTTCCGCTTCTTGTGGTGATCGCCATACAGCTTGCGTCATTCCTCGGATGAGTGGTGTCGCTCGGCAAGGTACCCGTCTTCCTTGGGTTTAGAGATGCCGAGATGTGACCCACTTGCTGCTCTAGTTGCTTGATCGCGGTTGAGTGTGACTCTACTACCTGACTCAATGTTGATTACTCATTCCGCATTGCCTTTACCCCAGAGTCAGTCGATTCCACCTTCAGCAGCATTTTTGCCATCATGTTCTCAAGTTTGGACGTCTCAGCCTCGCTGCCAGTTTTATCCCGATTAACAGGTGGTATATACAACCCACCTCTATCGGTGTTGTTCCTCCAGTTTCCTTAGTCGCGCTCTTTGTAGCCACTTTTATCATAGTGGTTGTCTCGCTGATAGTTCCGACCTTGGTTTCCCTGGCCATTGGCCTGGAAACCCCCCAAGTAATTTGCTTCCTCAGTCTCTATACCTTGGGGACCCACAGCTTGCACCTTCTCCATACCTCCTGAGCACAAGTGCTTTGTCAGGAGCTCCAACTGTGTTTTCAGATGCGCCATGTGTTGGTCGCGCTCCTCCTCTTTCCTACGCTGCTCTGCTGACATACCAACGGTGTAGGTGCTAGCTGCAACCTCTGAATCTCGTGTGTGCCAGGCCCTGTTGGTTCTGGTGAGCCTGTCCAGAGTAGTTGTGGCTTCAACAAAGGTGAGACCCATGAATGCACCACCTGCTGCGTTGTCTAACGTCGGCTTGGTAGCCGAATTCAGTGCCTGGTAGAACGTTTGCATCAAGAAGTTATCGGTCAACTGATGGTTCGGGCATTGGGTTATCTTCTTTTTGAAACGCAACCAAGTCTCGTGCAGTGCTTCGTGCGGTTGCTGCCTGAAGTTGCTAATCTCGTCCCTCAACTGTATCATCCGAGAGGGAGGAAAGAACCTTTCGAGGAAAGCTCCTCTCAACTCTCCCCACGTTGCGATAGAGTCGGGAGTCAGCTCAGTTAACCACAATGCTGCCTCATCAGACAGAGACAATGGAAACAACCTGAGCCTGATCGCTGTCTGACTCACGCCTGGCAACTCAAATGATTTGCAGATCCCCACGAAGTTCATTAAGTGCTGGTTTGGATCATCACCAGCGGCACCACGGAATACACCTCTCAAATTCAGCAACTGAATCATCGTGCTAGTGATATTGAACTTTGCTCCGGGCGGTAGCGGTGGAACAATAATGGCGCCGTCGCGCCAGCTCCATCTAAATCGAGATCCTCATCATTCCGTACCACATCATCCTTCAGACCACCAGCATTCAAATTTTGTTGGGCCTGCAGTTCTGCAGCGATCCTTGCTGCGTCTAATTGTGCGGCCATATTCCGCCTCAATGTTCTCGCAAGTTCGGGGTCGTAAGGTAAAATTTGTTCCCCCGAACCTCGGGTACTTGGCATGCACAACCTGTACCCTGTCCAAAAACAAAAATAACAAACAAAAATAAAAGCAGGAAATTATGACTAAAAGTCAACTAAACACACCAGACTTAATCAAAAACCGTATTCCCCGGCAACGGCGCCACTTTTGATAACGCTCAAACTACACCTCAAATTAATGAAGCGTAAGCGATCGTTGTCAAGTAAAGAACCCAACAAGGTTGGGGTCGAATCCCACAGAGAATATGGTGAAGATTAAGACTTTAGTGAATTAGGTGACTAGTCGTCAATTGCTTCCGGTAATTAAAGGGGGGGTTTTGTAATCAACATGAACAAAAGCAAACATTATGTAAGAGAAATAATCAGTAGGAGAGAATGAACTAGGGATGAGTTCACCATGGCGTTGTAACAA
>QJPP01002426.1:0-94507 GCA_003996215.1 Jaltomata sinuosa | reverse complement strand
GTTCTTAAGTATTCTCCCTCTTTTCAAGCTAAGTTGAAGGGGAGTTCAAGCTCTTGAAGAAGTACAAGTTGGGAGGACAAATTTTCAGAATTTAAGGTAAAGTTACTTCCCATTTTTACCCCTTTTTATATGCAAGTTTGATGAAGAATTTTGTATGTGTTTGTGTCAAGAACCATGGGGTAGTGATTGGAATCCTTGAGTTAAAAATACTTTCTTATTATGTTGAAGGATGTTTGGGATTGTTTTAGGAGCGGGTTTATGTGTATATATTTGGGACAGCTTGGTGGAACTTGTAAAAGGGTGTGTGAAGTTGTATTGAAGTATGGAAGGAGGGTGTGGTAATACACCACTTAATTGGGTGTTATGTTAACTTGCTGCCTGCACACCTTTGTATGTTATTTGGTATATGTTGGGAAGTTGGAAGAGTTTCAAGGGACCTTATGAGAAGGTCGTACAGTATGTAGATATGTTTAGAAGAGAAGAGGTGAAAGGAACACTCTTGGTTTGATCAATTACGAGCTTACTGCCTAGTTACTGATTTAGTGGGATCAAGTAGCCCAAATTAGTTAACTAGATACTAATACTAGTTTTGCCACGTATTTCATTGTAGATAAATAATCTGAAAGAGGGAAGCTTAATTCGTTGTAATATCCGAGTTACACAACAAGGTATGTAAGGTTTCTCAGTTTCATATTCCTTGGCATGAGCTCTTATATTTGTGTTGTTACCAACGAAGTGAGTTTCCTAGTAAAGGTACTTTCAACAGCAAGCTTTGTGAGTTATTCTCTAAGCCAAATGAGGTTCATTGTATCATATAAGCTCCTAAACAGTACGTTGATGTTACGTTTGTTCCTTATATCATTGTTACTGCCTTAAGTGCATGTTCACATGTCTTCTACTACTGGTCCATAGTTTTGAGCTCAATAAAGGTTACAACCACCAAAGTAACGATCTCAAAGATTAAAGAAACTAAATGAAGTAATCTGTATATGTGTGGGTGGCAGCCCAGGGGTGAAAGCCTAGCATGGGTCGATCCCTATTTGTGTACTTATGGGTGGCAGCCTAGGGGCGAAAGCCTAGCATGGGTCGATCGCAATTTGTATATTTATGAGGGCAGCATCCCAGGGGTTAAATTGCCTAGCATGGGACTCCTCTTCTACCACTGATCAGTTGGTCACGTGTATTACATGCCTTACAATGATCATAAAGCAAAGAAGAGTAACCAAAGAACGTAATATACATGAGTTCGCAAGTGTAAGCGAATGTGATCTTCTGTTCTTATTTACATGTTTATGCACTGATACCTTATTCTATTTGAGCTCTTGTTTACATATGGTTTACTTTATGCCTTACATATTCAGTACATTCTCTCGTACTGACGTCCCTCATGGGGACGCTGCATTTCATGCCGCAGGCACATGTACTCTGGCTAGTAGACCTCCCCAGTAGGAGCACAGGACACTCGGCTGCTGTTGGTGAGCTCCAGGTTGATTCGGGGCTTTACCGAGTCTTTGGTATATATTTTGGGTATTGTATAGTTAAGGGTAAGGCGGGGCCCTGTCCCGACCTAAACTAAGTTTGTCTATCTTGTAGAGGCTTTGTAGACCAATGTTAAAGTAAAACTTAGTTATGTCTTTGCTCTTAACAGTTGTGGCCTCAATGGCCAGATCGTGTACATAAGTTTTGGGCCTATCTATGTTGGTCTTGTTATTCAGGTAGCTTATCTATAGTCAAAGCTTCTTAATTGTCATAGTTATATGCATGATGAATCACAGGTTATAAGCTGGTTCTCTCGGGCCTTTAGGGCATCGAGTGCCTGTCCGTCTAAATGTAATTTGAGGCGTGACACAACATTCCTCCGAGATGACCTCATATGGAAGTTTTGTTGACTCTGTTGAGTCTGGAACACTGTTTACACTCTATTAGCATTATTATTTTATGAATATCAATTTCTGATTGTGCCCGAAATGCCTCGTTGAGTATTTCAAAAGTGGCAGATTTTTCTGTTGTAGGTGGAGGCCTCAGGCCTTAATTGTGATGCAATACCTTTTCCTCGCGATCGCGATGAAGCGCCTGGTCCCTTGCTCTTCGCAATCGTGATGTACCTTATCGTGACTACGATGATGCTTTCTTTCTGTTGTTCTTCGCAATTGCATGGCTAGTCCTCGCGATCATGATGGTCTAGCCATTATGGTCCTTGCGACCGTGAGGGGTCCCTTCGTGATCGCGATGAAGGACCCCTGTGCAGTATATAAGCCCCCAACTTCATCTTCTTCACTCTAAAACTGATTTCTCCATTTATAATGGCTCCAAGCTCGTCAAAGCACTGTTTTGACTCAATTCTTAGTGTTGCAATGCAAATTTCTTGGCCTTGATTGTTCCTCCATCATTATTCGTGAGTTTTATCCCCTTAAATCTATTAAATTCATCCCCATTGATTCTTAATTAGTTCTTGAAGTGGATGGCTATTTTGAGCCATTTCCCATGGTTAAATTTCTTCATACTCTGAGCATGCACACTTAGGAGTGTGGTGATCATAGTGCACTTTTCCATTTTTGGTTTCAAGTTGCGGGCCCACGGGCCTGCCGGTGACCCAAATTTTGACCCAGCTATTTCTATAGCATTACGAGTATCGTTAGACTTGTTTTGATGTGTAGATTATTGTGTTGATAGTGTTTTTGCAAATTGGAGCTTTTCAGAGCAGTTCTAGCCTGGACAACGTCGTTCCCCCATCTAGTCATCAGATAATAGGTAAGTTATGGCTTTCCCTACCTATACTCTGCGTATAGAGGCTGTAACTAATTTCATTAGCATCCTTGGGTGGGTTTTTATAGGTTGGTACCCCATACCTTGTCCTCCTTTTCTGTCCGTTAGTTTCATACATTCATTGTAGTATTCGTATCTGTATTGTATATTACCTTTGTGGTCCTGTGTGGCCTTGTATATATTCTGGAACATTGATAGTGGGTTATTTAGGAATGTCCATGAGTCCCGGATATAGAGATATCCTTTTATGCTAGTTATTATCTGTTGTAGATCTGTTAAGCCTTTGCAGGGCCGATAAGAAATGCTTGTGAGCCATTTTGGGCTACTCTATTGTGTGAGAGCATATCATATATGAAAAGGTTTTCCCTGCATGTTTTACTAGTGATTTGGCTTTGGGCTGACTAAAAATGGTTTTCTAAACTTTGCATGGCCTCGAGGGCCCATTTTTGGTACATGACTTGGAAAGGACTTTTATATTGACTTTTATAAAACCTTTCAGAGTAGAGGGGATATTATGATGATTTGATTAGCGATCTTCATTCTGATACTAGGCTTGGCTTGGCCATAGCACTAGACATTATTTTTTATAGATTTAGACCTGGATACGAGTTGGGCACCCTGTGTAGGGATTTTGATACTTGATTTTTGTTTTAGACTCGGATATGCTCTAGGCTACCCTCAGTGAGGGTTATTATGACATGACTACCGCTTTAGACCCGGATATACGCTGGGCACCTTGATGGGGGTTATTAAGATTACTACTACTGATTTAGACTCAGATTGAATCCGAGCACGTACTATGAGTTCCCGACTATTGAGATATATTGAGTTTTATGTTAGTATATGGTCTATGAGTAGACCTCCATGGACCCTACCATTCAAGACCAAGTGCTACAAACCGATGGTGACCAAAGGGAGGGGATGTATGGCGTAGGAGAGGTACTTGGGAGATGTCCTTCCATGGATCCCTCCTTTATTGGATCTTTGGGGCACCATAGGAGGTAACATACAACACTGTGATCACACTTTTTTATAGATTCATTATATCACATCATCATGCATATTTCACCCAGATTCCACCATTATTTGTTGTGTGTTCAGTATACGCTCTAGTTGTATGGACAACCAAAGGGTTTGTTTTCACTTGATTGTATTCCTCAATTGTATGGGCAGCCATTGGGACTGCATGTAGATTATATTACTCCTGTCAATCATAGACCTAGTTGTGGTCCTTGGTTCTTGTGGATTGGTAAGTTTTTAGCCAGTTGAGGCTCCAAGTTTGGGCTTGAGCATTGAGGGGGCTAGTGAGTCCTATATTATTGAGGCACTATTGAGTGGTCTTCTGATTGGATTGTGGGTTCCTGATTCTATTCTTTTGCATGATTTTGAGTAGTAACTCTTGGTTCTTTTGGCTTAGTTATTCCGTCATAGGTTTGTACTTGTAAGGTTGATCTCCGTCTTTGCTTCTTGAAGTTGAATTTGTAATATGATTTCCTTATGTCTGTTGATCCTATCTTGAGTATGTTAAACTACTTTCCTTCTTTCCCTTTTATTTGAGGTTACCGGTATACTGCCATGTTTCTAAACTCTCTCCTTCTTATACTATTGTTGCAAGGATTCCAGGTGCATTCTTCTTTCTTTCACCTGTGTTTCTATGATTGTATATCTTTTGTGCTAGCATTGTATGCTTATAACTCTTGGTTGACTATTATTCGTGCTAGTTCCTCGTGCTTTATCTATTGTTTTGGTGACTGTTTTCTTGCTATATGCTATATTACTGTCTTTATATCTTATATGCACTCAGTCGGTCGATGATTCCTACTGGGTACCCGTTGCTTAGCAATTGGTGCTCATACTACACTTTTGCATCTCTCTGGTGCAGATATTAGTTGAGCATTCATCGTTGGTCACCTTGGAGACTCGTGCAACTTTTGGATATCCGAGACTAGGGTGAGCGCCTAACGGTCGGGGCTTGACCACATCTCATCTTTTGTACTATTACTCTTTGTAAATTCGAAGACAGTTGTACTTATCATTTTGTTACTTCTAGCACTTGTATTCTATTAGAAGCTTTTGTACTATCGATACCAAGTCTTGGGGTTGGTGTAGTTTCATTATGTATATATTTAGGTTAATGCTTCTGCTTTGTCCTTATCTTTATATTCGGCTTCCGCTTTCTTCTAGTTATTATGCATATTGGTTAGGTAGTAGCCTATTACTAACCATTCTGGGCTATTGGAATTGGTTCTCCTACTGGGGGTTGTAGGTGCTATCATGACCTGAGAAATCGGGTCGTGACACAGGTGCAGCTATGCCAGTACGGCCAAGGCACCAACGTTGCACCATACCAAAAAATAGCAGCAACCAACTATTAACTCAACTCAAAACCAATCCAATCGCACCCTTCGGGAACAATTTGGACCTCGTGGACGCAAACCAAAGGTGTTATCATACCAAAAATAGCACTCTTGACTCGACAAAATCAACAAAACTCCCAACAGAGATTGTTTTGGAGAAAAGTGGGCCTTACCCCCAACTAGCCAACCTTAACCAAAATGGAACCCAAAGGCCAAAAAAGAGTCCAAAAGCCTCGAGACCTGAACCAAAGGTCCCCTAGCCCAAAGTTGACATTCTAGAGGAAACAGTGTTGACCAAATTTTTATCCGAGGCCATCTTCTCTGAATATTGATCAAAGTTAAATTCCCAAACCCAACTAGCCTGAAATCACAGAAAGGGAGGTAAAACCATACCAAAAGCTCCCAGAATCCAGCCAAGGGTCCAACTAGACCAAAGTCCACGCTCTGAAGCTGACATAACTATTGGAACTCAATTTTCAGCATGCTTGCTAAGAATGTTGACAAAAGTTTAAGATTTCCTAAGTAAAAGCTTTAAAATAGGAAAATGGTCATAACAACCTAACGAACGGCCTGAGCACCAAATCACCAGTTCCAGTAAATGCCATAGTGGCCGGTCAGGTTTAAAGAGGTCTTCATGTCCGACTTCATTTAGTGGAGTATGCTTTCAGTGCGGTGAGCGTGGGCACTTTGTTAGGGATTGCCCCACGTTCGTATATCCTAGTCAGCTGGGGTGTTATGACTGTGGAGTGGTTGGTCAATATTTTAGAGATTATCCCCGGCGAGGTATGGTTGAGCTATCAGCTTCGACTACTCTGACCAATTTTAGACCTCATCAGTCCGATGACCCTCTTTGTGGGCTCGAGGTTGAGGTTCCTGATATCGTTTCTCCAGGAAAGGCTCTTGTTACCTTTGACTTATGATAGTCCTGCTCGCGTTGTGATTCTATCCCTTCTATCATTTATTTGCTTATATGCCTACCTGCTACTTATTTAGTTGTTTGACTACTTGAGTTGTAGTATCTATACATTATTTTATTGGTAGTTTATTCTTTAGTAGTGGATGGGGGTGAGTGAGCCTTGTGAGGTGTTTTACCTGGAGTTGTAGCTCATGGGTAGTTCTTGTTGGTCTGTTTCTGGTTGGGTTTATCCCTATTTTGTCGTAATTTTGGACTTATGATTGAGTCTTCCTTGTGGAGCGGTCCTAGTTGGTTGTTGCCTAGGCTGTTTTCTAGCATTGCTAGAAGTCTTTGTATTGGTTTGGTGTTGTTAGTGGTTGTGCCAGAGTTCGATCTTTGTCTTAAGTTGAGAGGTGCCAGTTATGCTAGCGTGCATATATTGGTTTTATTTTTGGGTGATTAGAATCGACCCTTTTTATTTGGTTGGTTTAGGAGGTTGAAAGGTATGTGTGTTGTTCCCATAGTCTCCCTCAGTTTCTTGTCTGGTTGGGTTATCTTATCATTTTCACCGCTTCTAGTTGGAATGATTTTTGATCATAGTCCTCTCATTGAGCCTTTGATTATGGCATTGTGATTGAGTTTTGGCTTTAGCATTTTTGACTGTGTTGATAGTAGCCTCGTGATTAAGATGTATTCATAGCATTCTGGATGAGTCGGGCATCTGGCCTATTTTCTCCTGCCTTGTTGAGTTTTAACAATGTAAGTGTTGGAGCTAAGGGAATGGCTCCAGGTTCTTACTTTTATAAAGTAGTTCATAAGGTTCAGTATATGCTACGAAAATGTTTTCTTTAGTTGAAAAAGGAGGGAGATGACTCCTTGTTTGTGCTTATGTGTTTCAGTAGTTGATTGAGGTGATGATGAAGGTTTGCTTGGGGATTGTGTGTTGGTGACTTAGTTTGAACGACTACAGATTGCAATGGTTGTCCTTTGATTAGTTTGAGATTTCACTAGCAGTTATGGTTTTGTAACTTGTGATTCAAATCCTAGTTGGTTTCGGTTCCTAAAGGTTCATTAATAGCATATGGGTCCGATAAGGGCTTTGGTTGGCAATTTTAAAGTTGGGTTTCAGAATCGTGGGCTAGAAAACTACTCCAGATGGTTCATGGTTGGTTCAGTTGCAGCTTCTTGGGTGGGAAGGCATGGAGTTTGGGCGACATAGTTTCCCCATTTCAGTTGTGGTTTGACAATTGGCCTTGGACACCTAGTTCTTAGCTAACCTTTGAGTTAGGCTGGACATTCCAAATTTTGGTGGTATTCCAAATAGCACGAGGTTCCTTCTTTCATTGTTGGAAAAACTCAGCAATGTAAGTTCAAAGTTCAGTAGTGGTGTATGCTTTATGTGATCAAGTTGTGCGGGTTGAGCCTAGCGAGGCTCTTTTGAGTTCTATTGATACTTAGAGACTGGTGGTCACCATTCATTTGTCGAGAGTTTGGAAGCTTGTTTAGTTGATTTCTATGGGGTTGTCTTTAATATGGGGTTCCAGTAATGGTTAGACTCAACCAGTATGGACTAGACGTTTCGTATGTGGTATGCTTCAGGATGGTGGGTCTGTGTGCTGATGCAGTAAAGGGATTGATTCGAGCCAAAGGGAGGAGTTGAAGGTGTATGCCACAATTTTTATAGCTAGCTGGCAACTTTGAACCCCATGCACCTTTTCCTTTGACTTTGGGGTGTTTTGACTTGATATTCGTGGTATGATAGACTCCTTCCCAGGTTGAGATTTGTAAAGCAATTTTAAATCTGAATGGTGTTCGAGTATTTGGAGTAGCAGCAGTACTTCTTAGAGTTGAGGGCTTAGTGATGGTTATGAGCTTCGTAGTAGTCTTACCACAGTCCTTGCAGAGGCTTGGTTTTGGTTTGGGTCTGTTGGGCAAATTGCCATGGTTTATTCATTTCCAGTTGACTCAGACTCGGCACGGTGCAGCAGTTGGGTTCGTTCTATAGTTTGGAAGTTTCTCCGTCAACACAGGATGTTCATACACGCTTTTCCTAACCTTGGTGTGCAAACTTTAGTCAGGTCAGATAGGTTTTTCAGTTGGGTTCAATTACCGAGTTTGATGTTAGCAAAGTGTTCGTTCATCGGTTGATGGTCAGTCGGGGCAGGTAACTCCAGTTTTTGATGATATGCTAAGGGTTGTTATCTTGAATGGCAAAGTCTAGTAGACTATACCTTGGCTTGGAAAGAGTTTGAGCAAAAAGGGTGAATTCGTTCGTGGTAGAGTATAAGCGATAACTACGAATCTCTGGTTTGTCAGTTGATGCTTCAAGGGTGGTTTGAGAGTTTGACTTGTATTAAGCTTCCGTCTTGTGGTGCAAAAGGATTCAAGTTCAGAATAAAAGGGGTTTTGCGGATCAGCGGGTTCATGAGTTAGAGTTTTGGGTTGAAGGCTTTTCTGGTACACTTGGTTGTGGTTTCGAAGATTTGAGTTTTGTGTGTTGATCGCCTTGCTTCTCTGGTTTCAGTGTTGTGTTGGTGTTTTCCGAGTTGAGATTCTCGAGGCTCAATATGGGTTGACAGACCCTTGGTGTTTTGGAGTTTAAGTTTGGAATCTAGCTTGCCTAGTATTGAGTTTTAGGCTTGGTAGCTTTTGTTGGTTCTGTTCTGTTGGGTGCTGTCCGGTCATGGAGGTTACCCGGGTTGTCCGAGAGAGTACTGCGGTCTTTATATCCGCTGTTCTTAAATCTCTAGCCATTCCTTCTTTCTTGACTTTCGGGGACAAAAGTCTTTTTGGTAATGGATGATGTAATGACCCTTTCGGTTATTTATGCATGTTCGCCTTTTTTGTACCATTAGAGCTTGCTTGTAGCGGCCCTAAGTCATTATGGCTTGCTGCGACCAGTAGTTTGGTGCCAGGGACGTTTGTTTGGTCTTTTTGGCCGTTCCTTGTTTTAGAGCTTTAAGCTTTTGAAATCATTGACATTAGTCAACATTCTTGGTAAACGTGCTCGAAATTAAATTTCGACAGTTCTATTAGCTCCAGAGCATGGACTTTGGTCTAGAGGGGCCTTTGGTCGAGATTCGGGAGCTTTTCAGCTTAGAATTCTCTCTCGTTCTGCGTTTTTAGGCCAGTTGGGCTTATTTGGTTGACTTTGGTCAACGTTTAGAGAAGAAGACCTCAGATGGAAATTCTGTCAGCGCCGTTAGCTCCGAAAAGCCGAGTTTGTGTTAGGTAGTTGGTTGGTTCAGGTCCCGGGTGAGTCGGGCCCATTTTGGATGTTCAGTTGGCATTAGTTTGTGTTGACTTGGATAAACATTCCTTCGAGACGACCTCGTATGGAAGTTCAATCGATTTCGTTGAGTCTGGAATATTGTTTCCACTCTAATAACACTATTGGTTTTCGAATATCAGGTTTCGATTGTGCCTGGAATGGCTCGTAAAAGTTTTGGCTGTTGCTGGTTTTTATAGTTCTGGTGGCCTTCAACGCGATCGTGCTCCTTTAGCGTGATAGCGTTGGCTTTTGATTTCCCCTTCAGCTCGATCGCGCTCTTTTAGTGCGATAGCGCTGGTCTGTGGTCCTTTCTTTAGCGAGATCATGCTCCTTTAGCGCGATAGCACTGACCAGCAACCAGCAGCTGTATATTGCTGGCACTTCGAGTTTTCCAGCTCTATTTCTTGTTCCTCCCAACTCCAAACTGAAAATTCTCTCTACCAAATTTCTCCAAATTAGTTCTTGAACTTGGGGAATCATTTGCTCATCAAAAATCTGTGCTCCCTCAACAATTGGTAAGTCTTCTACCCCAACTTGTTCTTCTCTTGTTTTCTCTAAAGAAACCACCATTGTTGGGAGTCTCTAAAGCTTGGATATTTTTGTAGATTCTGCCCCTTTTGTGAGTTCATGATCATGGGTTCGTGAGACTCGCTATTTGGGTAAAATTCCTCGCTTTGTGGTAAGCTTTCTTGCTCAATTTCCGATTGTACATCATTAAAATCCCATTTTTAAACCCTCTCTTGAGCAGGATATTTTGAGCCCCAATTGTTGTCCGTTTCCTGTCAAATTTGCTTCCGGGATGATAAGGAACATATATGTATTTTTCATTTCTGGTTTTGGGTTACGAGACCCACGGTCCCATATGTGACTCAGATTTTGACCCGATTATGTTTATGACATTATAGGTATCGTTAGTCTCATTTGAACTTATAGATTATTGTGTTGATAGTGGTTTCGAAAATTGGAGCTTCCCGGAGCATTTCGATCCTAGACAATGCATATATATAGGCTATAACTGCATTAATTAGCATCCTTGTGTGAGATGTTATAGGATGGTACCCCAGACCTTATCCACTTTTGTTTGTCCATTTATTTCGTACGTTATTTGTAGTATTCGTATCAGTATTGTATATTACCCTTATGATCTTGTGTGGCCTTGTATTGACTCTGAAATATAGACGGTGGGTAATTTGGGAATGTCCGCAATCCCAGAACATAAACATATCCTTTTAGGCTGGTTATGTCTACTGAGTAGCTAAGGACCCTGTTCAGGGCCGGTAGGAATGTTTGTGAGTCGTTGGGCTAATTTATATTTATGTGTGAGCATATCATCCATGAAAAAGGTTTTCCCTGTATGTTTTACTTTGGTTTTGGCTGCGATCCACTATAGATGGTTTTTCCTAAACTTGCATGGCCTCGGGGGACCATTTTTGCTATACCTGATGATAAAAATGGGATTTTGGATGATTTCACACTTGATTTCCTACTGATACTAGGCTCAGCTGGGCAGAGCACTAGACTTTATTTCCTACTGATACTAGGCTCCGTTGGGCAGAGTACTAGACTTGATTTCTTACTGATACTAGGCTCTGCTTGGCAGAGTACTAGACCTGATTTCTAACTGATTTAGATCCAGATACGCTTTGGGCACCCTTTGAGAGGGTTATTGAGATTTTTATCACTTATTTAGACCCGAGTGTACTTCGGTCACCCTTTGTGAGGGTCTTTTTGAGATTACTACTAGTATTTTAGACCGGTTCAATTTTGGGCACATGCTACGAGGTTCTAATTCTCTAAGATTTCACATTTTTTACTGTATGTGGTCAAGGACCTCAATGGGCCTTCCGTTCCAGGACCTGGCCAAAGGGCTGAGCATGCCGAAGGAGGGGTTATATGGCGTAGGATGAGGTATAGCGGGCATGTCCAACCATGGGTCCTCCTGCCGAAGTGCCGGGGGGAGGTGCATACAGAGTCACTATTACCGGTTCCATCATTATCATCGTCATGCATATTTCACTCAGATCCCACCCTTGTTTGTTGTGTGTTCAATGTACGCTCTAGTTGTATGGGCTGTCGAAGGGTTTCTTTTCACTTGATTGCGTTCCTCGATTGTATGGGCGGCCGTCGGGACTGTAGGTAGTTTAGAGTAGTCTTGTCGCTTTATAGAGCTGGTTATGGTCCTTCTTTCTTGGTGATTTAGCAGTTATTAGCCTGTTGAGGCTCCGGTTGTGGTATTTTGATTATTGAGAGGGCTAGGGATACCTATCTTATTGAGGCACTTTTGTATGGACTTTTGAGCATATTGTGAGTTGATGGTTCCATTCTTAACAGGATTTAAGTAGTATTTATTGGTTATTGTGGGTTAGTTATTCCATCCTAGGGTTGTACTTGTGAGGTGGATTCCTTTTTATGCTATCTTCAAGTTGGATTGGTGTTATAATTTCCTTATGCTTGTTGATTCCATCTTGAGTATGTTAGACTGCTTTCTTTCTTTTCCTTTTACATGAGGTTACCAGTATACCGCCATGTTCCTGACTTTCTCTCCTTTTATATACTATTGTTGCAAGGATTCCAGGTGCGTTCTTCTTCCTTGCACCCCTATTTCTGTGTTGTGTATATATTTGTGCTAGCATGTATACTTGTAACTCTTGGTTGATTGCTCCTTGTGCTAGTTCCTTGTGCTAGTTCCTTCTGCTTCTTCCTTGCTTCCGTGACTGCTTTCTTGTGTTCTGCTTATTACTATTTTTATATCTTATATGCGCTCAGTCGGCCGATGATGCCTACTGAGTACCCGTTGTCTTGGTGCTCATACTACACTTCTGCATCTTTTTGGTGCAGACATTAGTGTGAGCTTTCGCCGTTGATCGCATTGGAGGCTCGTACAGCTTTTGAGATATTCAAGACTAAGGTGAGCTCCAGACGGTCGAGATTTAACCACATCTCATCTTTTGGCCTTGTTGCTCCTGGTACTTTCGGAGACAAATTTATATTGTATTTTGTTACTTCTAGCACTTGTATTCTATTAGAAGCTTTTGTACTGTCGATACCAAGTCTTGGGGTTGGTGTAATTTTCTTTATGTATATATTCGGGTTTTTGCTTCCGCTTTTCCTATCTTTATATCTTATTCCGCTTATTTCTGCTTGTTGTGCTTACTGGTTAGGTAGTAGCCCATTACTAACCGTTCCGGGCTACGGAAATTGGTTCACCTACTGGGGTTGTAGGTGCCATCATGACCTGATAAATTAGGTCGTGACAAGAAAAGTAACCATTATCAGACTCATCACTACTTTCATCAGTAGTAGCATCATTTTCACTGTCCACGATTGTCCCCTTTTTAGTATTTCCAAATTATCATAACCAGACCTTTTTCTTTTGTCAGTACATCTTCAGTCACAATTATCTTATTTTTTCATGTAGTTGTTTTCTTTTTTTCTTGTGAGATGAAACTTTTTATCTTGTTCTGATTCACTTACACAACTATGGATGAGGAAATATCTCAACTGATTGAACTTAATAAATTTGTTCTATTTTGCTAGCAAAATCAAAATCCAAGAACTCATGTTAAAAAAACGTTTTGAGAAAAAGTAAACAAACGACATTATATTCCTATATTATATTAATCAATTATGCCTTTATTATAATTTCTGAATTATAAGGTACTACTAATTCTTTAGGTATCTAATTACCAAGACAATGTTAAAAAAGAAGATAAATGTATAAATTTTTAAAGAAAATGTACCCTTGATCAATATACTTGCTATATTATGCACATAAGGTGTTTTATGAATTTTGTGAGTGACAAATTAATTTGCTGGTAAAATATGAGTAACTGAGCACTATTAAGAGTTTATTTATGAGTTAGTGTGGGGTACTTTGGTGCCAGTTTTGGACTTTTTTGTTAGTATGTTCAACCTAAAGGTGCTTTTCACTGAATAAATACTCTTTTGGATATCGAATTGTAGCTACACTTGCAACCATTAATTTAATTACTTAGCTAAGTTTAATATGGTATTACATGGGTTGTTTAACTTTAAAATGGGATCTGATTTGTTTTCTGAAGAGATGACAATAGCCTAAATATAACATGATCTTATGTGACTTCTAGTTTGATCCCCCAAATATAATGTGTGACTTCCAATTATATATGAACCATGAATGTATCTTTTTCTGCCTATGTTACTTTAAACGTTTTTGAGGCACTTGTTTATATAATTTGAACCATGTATAAAGTTTTAGATCATGTTTTGGTTATGGAACATGCAAGAGGCCTTTATGTGATCACTTACTCAAAATGTTGACTGCTAATGCTAACTTGCATCACCTATGTGTCATGAACTAAGTGTGGGGTACGATAGGTTAACTATGTGAACTTAATCATCAACAAATATGTCTGTTCATAACTGGCTTATGCAACTCACTGCCTTCATTTAAGTGCTAGGTAATGTTGATGCTCAATTGTTGTATCTGTTATAGCTTTTTTGACCTAACTCTAATACATAGTATTTCAAGGGATGTCTGCAGTATGACTAAAATTTAAAAAGAGAGGTATATAATTTTTGAAGAGATGTATACAATGTAATCTTTTAGGACTAAAAGGTTTTCTAGTGTGTGGGAATTCACTTTGCGTAGCATAGAGTGTCAAATATGATAAACTAAGTGTCGTTCTAATACAATTGTGTGAGCTATTTCACTTTGTTTCATATATTGGGTTGATCGATCTTGTGTTTTAACTTAAGTTTGGGCTACACGTAGAGGTGTTAGCTACAATTATTTTGCTAGGAAAGAAACTGAGATAGTTTCAACAAGTTCTAGAGTATTGATGCTCTTTAGATTTTTAACTGATTGCTGCATAATATTATTTGATGAATGCCTGAAGAAATATTTTCATGATGTTGGATTGTAAATTTTATTCTGGATACTCGTTCATTAATTTATCAAACCTTAGAGAGAATGTTACTAACATTTAATACATAGTATCACATTTATCTATTATGTATATGTCACAACCCGATTTCTCAGGTCATGATGGCACCTATAACCCCCAGTAGGCGAACCAATTTTCGTAGCCCAGAACGATTAGTAATGGGTTACTACCTAACCAATATGCACAATAAGTAGAAATAAGCGGAAGAAGAATATAAAAATAGAGAAACCGAAAGCAATAACTTGAATATATACATATTGAAACTACACCAACCCTAAGACTTGGTATCAATAGTACAAAAGCTTCTAAAAGAATACAAGTGCTAGAAGTAACAAAATGATAAGTACAACTATCTCCGAATATACAAAGAGTGACAGTACAAAAGATGAGATACGGTCAAACCTCGGCCATCAGGCGCTCACCCTAGTCTCGAATATCAAAAAGCTGCACGAGTCTCCAACGCGATCAACGGCAAAATCTCAACTAATATTTGCACCAGGAACATGCAGAAGTGTTGTATGAGCATCAATTTCCAAGCAACGGGTACCCAATAGGCATCATCGATCGACTGAGCGCATATAAGATATAAAATAGTAATATAGCAGATAGCAAAAAAATAGTCACGGAAGCAATAGAAAAAGCACAAGGAACTAGCACGGGGAATAAACAACCAAGAGTTATAAGCATACACTGCTAGCACAAAAGATTTCCATAACACAGAAGCACATGTGTAAGAAAGAGGAACGCATCTGAGATCCTTGCAACAATATAATTAAAGAGAGAGAGAGTTGAGAACATAACAGTATACTAGTAACCTCAAATAAAAGGGAAAGAAGGAAAGCAACCCAACATAATCAAACTAGAAGCCATAAAATAACGGAAACATTCTTAAAACATCAACTTTCAAGAGAAGCATAAATCGGGATCAATCTCACAAATAAAAACCTAAAATGGAATAACTCAACCACTATAACCAATAGCTACTACTCAAAATCATGATAAAAAATAGAACCAGAAACCCACAATCCTCTTATAAGACCACATAATAGTGCCTCAATAGCATATGACTCACTATCTCCTCAATAATCAAAGTCCAATAATCGAAGCCTCAACAGGCTAAAAAGTGCTAAACCATCAAGAACCAGAAGCCATAATAAGCTCTATAAAAAGACAGGAGTAATATAATCTACCTACAGGCCCAATGGCCGCCCATAAAATTGAGGAACACAATTAAGTGAAAACAAACCTTCCAGCCACCCATACAATCATAGCGTACACTAAACACACAACAAACAAGGGTGAAATCAGAGTAAAATATACATGATGATATGATATGATGAATTTGGAACCAAGTGTGATCGTAGTGCCATATATTACCTCTTTCGGTTCCCCAAAGGCCCAATGGAGGCAGGATCCATGGAAATACCTTTCTCGAGTACCTCTCCTATGCCATACACCCCTCCCTCCAATCACCGTTGGCCCATAACACTTGGTCAAAAATGGTAGGGTCCATGGAGGTCTACTCGGAGACCACATACTAACACAAAACTCAATATATCTCAATAGTTGGGATATCGTAGAACATGCCCAAATTTGATACGAGTCTAAATCAGTAGTAGTAACCTCAAAAACCCCATCCAAGGGTGCCCGAAGTGTATTTAGGTCTAAATCAATAATCATTTCTAAATAACCCTAATCAAAGGTGCCCAGAGCATATCCGAGTCTAAAATAGTAGTAAATCAAGTTTGATGCTCAGCTTTACCGATTCCAATATCATCTCAAATAACTCTCAAAACAAGTCTAGCACAATAGCTCAACCGGGCCTAGTATAATTATGAAAACTGGTGATCAAATCATCAAAATATCCTCTTTATACCAAGATGTTTAATAAAATCTAGTACAAACCCTTTTAAAGTCATATTACCAAAAATGGGCCCTCGGGACCATGCAAGCTTAGAAAAACATTTATGGTTGGACCAAATCCAAATCAGTAGTAAAACATGCAGAAAAACCTTTGCATGAATTATATGCTCGCAAACAATAAGTTAGCCCAATGGCTCACAAACATTCCTACCGATCCTACACAGGCTCTCAACTCTACAGTAGATAATAACCAGCCTAAAATAATATCTCTATGTCTGGGACTCACAGACATTCCCAAATAACCTACCATCTATGTTCCATAGTTAATACCAGGCCACACAGGACCACAAGGGTAATATACAATACTACACGAATACTACAAGCAATGTCTGAAATAAATAGACCGAAGAGACGGACAAGCTCTGAGGTACCAACCTATAACAACCCACCCAAGGATACTAATTAATGCAGTTATAGCCTATATATGCTGATTCTTGTAGGGAAAGTCATAACCTACCTGTCATCTGGCGACTAGCTGCGGGAACATTGTCATCCAGGCTCGAACTGCTACGGGAAGCTCCAAATCATGAAAGAACTATCAACACAATAATCTACACATTAAAATGAGACTAGTGATACCATAATGCTATGAAAATAACCGGGATGAAATCTGGGTCACAAACGGGCCTGTAGACCTATAACCCTAAATTGGAAATAAAAAATACCCATGTGTTCCTTACCATTCTTGGAGCACATGCTAAAATTTTGAGCAGAAATGGACATGAAATGGGGCTCCAAAATAGTCCACCCATTTAAGAATTTAAGAGAAATTAAATGGAGAAAACGAGAATTAAAGAGAGGACTTACCCGTCTTAAAAGCCAATAAACGAGCTAGGATCTATGAAATATTATCCTCCAACCAGTTGGGGTAAAAATGGTAAAATATGGAGTATTTGGGGTCTTTGTCTATTGAGGAACGAAGTTGGGTGTGTTGGAAAAATGAAGAAGAAGAATAGAATTAGCCAACTTAAGCTGACTGCCTTGGCCTATGCGAACGCAGCCTAGGCGTCGCCTTCGCGAAAAACAAAATAGGGTGGCTGGCAAAATACCCTATGTGAACATGGCCAAGGACCGCGTACGTGAAGAATAACATGGGGAGGCTGGAATTGCTCTATGCCTACGCGGCCAGCTCCCCACGTAGGCGAAGAACAACATGGTGCTATGACAACAACCAGCTGCCAAGGGCATAATTTCACACTATGGGTCCTCAAGAACGCATTCGGGGTTCCGCAAACAAAAATGACCTAAACTACTCAAATAGAAATAGCATTCTGGATCCAATGGAATCAACAAAAAATCCATCAGAGGTCAATTGAATGAAAAGTGGATCCCACACCCAAAGATCAACCTTAGGCCCACTATTTCCAAAAATACAACCCAATGGCCAAAATCAAGTCTGGAAGCCTCGGGACCAAAACCAATGGTCCCTCTAGCCTAAACTCGATGTTCCGTAGCTAAAAATGCTGACGGAATTTTCATCTGGGGCCGTTTTCTCCAAATATTGACCAAAGTCAACCATACAAGCCCAACTGGCTTGAAAACAAAGAACGGGAGATATTTCCACGCTGAATAGCTCCTGGATCTCGACCAATGATCCAACTAGACAAAAGTCCATGCTCTAGAGCTAACGGTACTGTCAAAATTTGAGTCCGAGCACAATAGCTAAGAATGTTGATCGAAGTCAATAATTTCCAAAGTCTAAAGCTCTAAAACAAGGAATGGTAAAAAAAACCAAAAAAATAGCCTGGGCACCTGTAACGACTGAGTCCGTCATTATGGGTAGACCAATCGTGCCAAGTGTTAGAGTTAGAAAACTCCGAGTTTGGGAGTTTGAAATTCTGGGCTAGGTTAGCCACGACCGATTTTAGAGCGAGATAAAGTCTAGGGAAATCTCGGTAAAAATGGATTAGGTGTCTTGGATTAAGCTAGTTTTCCGTGTAGCCAAGACATAAAGGAGTTCAGGGGACTTTTCAAAATTGCTTTTGGGTTAGTAGAACTCCCGAAATCGCGTTTGACGTGAAGGGGTTATTTCAGGCGTTGGGAAAACCAAGTGTGTTGCGAAATGGCCAAAACTGACAGATTTCTGGACATTCTGTCCATGACGGGCACTGTCAAGTGCGATAGCAGTCACCATTATAGCGGTGGAAATACCGCTACAGCGGCAGTCAAGGGGCGATCAACTCACTTAAGACCTTATAGCGGTAGATGACCGCTATAGCGAAGTGGGGACCACTATAGTGGGCCGATGGTTTTTTAATGCAGAAACATCCCTTAAAATATTTAGTTTTCACAACTTTGTTTTGGAGAAAGGCTGGGCGAATTTCAGGCAATTTTCTTCATTCCTCCGCCAAAAATCATTCCTAAGGTAAGGTTTTCGTTCCCCACACTTTGTAATACGTTTCCTATGTGGTAGAATTGCTAGGAGGGAAATTGGGGAAAGGTTGGAATGACCTAAGGATGATGAAATTCGGGGAAGAAGGGGGTTCCCAAGCATGTATGTTCTTGGGTGTTGATTTAAGTACATGAAAATAATCATAGTTTGTCTAATTTCCTGTTTTATCTGTAAAAAATGATAAGACAAGGAGAATTAATGGTGGAAAGCCCGACAAAAAGAGTGGAATGATCATGGGTGGCCTGGGGTTTGGGAATTTGGTATAATCTGGGTAATGTACAGGCCTGTATGATAATTGTATGTATTATGTGTTATTTTTAGACCAAGAAAGTGAGAGGAATCCGGAACACGAGAAAGCTCGGGTTGAATAGAGCTTGGATCATTTCGAGGTAGGTGATGGCTATCATATTTCTACGAATGTGTATATTCATTGTACTCATTGTCTAAGTAATTGTGTGCATTACATTGCTTAAGGGAATTGTGTGGAATGTCTAAGTTCAGTTTACAGTCTATGTTTGAATGGTGTTTACTTATTGGCTTTACAAGTTGTGTATGTTCACATATTGACTGTGGTTGTTGACATTTGGTTGGCTCAGGTACCACGCCTGGTATGGGTATAACACATGGTTGGAACGGGTACCATGCCTGGTATGGGTATAACATTCGGTTGGCACGGGTACCACGCCTGGTATGGGTTTACTTTATTGCATATTGCATGGTGATTTTTGTATTACATTGATATTTATTGGTCCATATGTGGACCGGGTTGTTTTACTTAATGTGATATTTTATATTGGTTCTATGAGTGGACCGGGTTGTTATTGAAAAGTTCTATTGATTGGTGGTCCTTGAGTGGCCGAGAACTGTTGTATGACTATTGATTTGGTCTTGATTTAGGCCGGGTTGAACAATTACTTGTGGTATTGTCTAGAGGGGATTCCAGGGTGGGTCTGGGCTAGACGGTATGGTGTGGTTATGGTTTCTTGTTGGTGTTATAGAACTGTAAGACATGGATTCATGCGGTAACAATCTAGGTAGAGACCTGTAGTCTAGAGATGCCTGTGATATTTGTTGCATGTTTGCCATACTTGTTACTGGATTTTGCGTACTATTTATATACTATTTTCTTGAATACTGGCTGATGATCCTACCAGTACACAGTGGTGGTATACTGATACTGCATTTGTCTTTATTTTGGTGAGTACAAGAAATCTTCCAGTGGCTGAGACGAGACCTCAAATTTAGTATCGACGTTTCTAATCTTCAAGGGTGAGCTGTCGATTCGAGCTACCTTGGGATTATCATTAGAGTTTTAGTCCATTTGTTCGTACTTAAAAACTATTTATTATTTTGTTTGGGGTTGCATCCCTGTACTCTAGATTTGGTATTGATGTTTGGTACGATGACTTTCAGTTCCTAGGTGGGATTTTTCGCAAATAATTAATTATGATAAGTTTTTGAGTAGTTGATCTTATTTTCATTGCTAGTTTACTTTGATGCTTGCTGGTTTTAGGCTGTTAATCTAGGCAAGGGTACAACTCTATTGGTTCGCTCATCCGGGGGTTGGGTGGGTGCCACTTACGATGGGTTGGGTCGTGACAACGATTTTACCAGAGCCTAGGTTCGTTGATCTCATTGTACCAAAACAGGTCTAGTAGAGTCTTGCGGAATAGTGCGAAGACATCCGTACTTTTCTTCGAGAGGCTACAAGGCTTTAGGAAAAACTATCTCTTCTTCTTTTCCTTCGTGCTATAACTCGATTCCAATTGGTATTTGGTGATACAAATTGGTTTCTAACTTCATTCACTCTTTTGTCCCCAGATGGTTACTACAAGGAATAATAGAGAAAGGCCAGCGGTCCCAGTAGCGGGCCTGGTAGTTCACGGCAGAGGTAGGGAAAAGGGAAGAGGGTACGATAGAGCCACACCCACAGGGGGTGGATCTAGACTTGCGACTGAGGTTTACGGGGCTACCCCTCCCCCACCTTAGAGGAGGCTGCACCAGTTGGGGGTGCAAGCCTTCCTGCTACAACACCGAAATATTTTAAGCAGGCGTGGGATATTCTGAGTGGGTTGGTTGGTGCTGGAGCCATACCCGCATCTTATGCAAATCAGGACTTGGATACTCAGCCAGCAGTTACTACAGCGCTAAGGATGGATGCAGCTTCGGGGACAAATGATCTCCTCAGGCCAATGCTAGGCCCAGTGATGACAGGTAATGAGCATGAAATGCTGACTAAGTTCCTTAAGCTGAAACCTTCGATATTTCAGGGTACAGACAAGGAGGATGCCTATGAGTTCATCCTAGATTGCCATAAGAGGTTGCACAAGTTGGGTATTGTACGTCAGCATGGGTTTGAGTTTGTCACTTTTCAGTTGCAGGGTGATGCCAAGAAGTGGTGGAGGTCTCATGTTGAGTGTCGATCATCTACCTTACCTCCACTGACTTGGGAGCAGTTCCATGCATTGTTTTTAGAGAAGTACGTTCCCCGTACTTTGAGGGACCAGAAGAAGGATGAGTTTCTAAACATGGAGCAAGGTGGTATGTAGGTCTCAGCTTTTGAGGCTAAGTTTCATGCGTTGTCTCATTTTGCTACACAGATGTTGGGTTTCGAGGAAGAACGGGTCCAATTATTCATTAAGGGTCTGAATAGTGAACTGCAGGTACTGTCGGTGCATATGATTTCTTCAGGAAAGGGTTTTAATGATGTGGTGGATTATGTGAAGAAGATAGAGGGAGTTAGGCAAGCGAGGCAGGCTAAGGCTTTAGCCAAGAAGCCCCAGAATAAGGGAAATTTTGGTGGTTCGTACTCTAGGGGCCAGCATCAACAGGCTTACTCGGCCCATCCTATTTAGTCAGCTTTACCAGCGACTACAGGTGGTCGTCAGGGAGCTCAGTATTCAGCTCTTAGAGGCTAGGGAGCATCATATACATCATAGCAGGCCTACTTTTGACCGTGGTTGTTTCCATTGTGGTGAGTTGGGCCACTTTAAGAGGGAGTGTCCACATAGGTAGGTAGGTAATCAGGGTCAGCAGTAGACTAGAGCAGTGGTTCCGACATGCAAAAATAGTAATGCTAGGGGTCATCCACAGGGTTGGTGAGGTAATTTCCAGGGAGGCTAGGGAGACCGAGGGAACGACGACACAAGCAGGGGTGCGGTGCAATTGGCCCGAAAAGTTGCTCGGATTGATGATCGGGCACATTGCTATGCTTTTCCAGGAAGAACCGAAGTGGAAGCCTCAGATGCAGTGATCACAGGTACTATTCTTGTCTGTGATAAAATGGCCTCAATATTATTTGACCCAGGATCTACATATTCTTATGTGTCTGTTAGTTTTGTATTGGGTTTGGATTTGAATTGCGATATCCTTGATTCCCTTATCCATGTATCTACCCCGATTAGAGAGTCAATGATTGTGACTCATGTGTATCGTGACTATTCTGTGGTAATTATGGTGTAACTACTTGGGTAGATTTAGTAATACTGGATATGGATGATTTTGATATTATCTTGGGTATGACCTGGCTGTCTCCGTATCATGCTGTGTTAAACTGTAACACCAAAACTGTGACTCTTGAAATTCCGGGTAAGGATAGGTTAGAGTGGGAGGGTGTGTACAGGCCCAAGCCAGTTATGATAATATCATTTGTCCAGGCTAGAAAGCTAGTGGGGAGGGGCTGTCTAGCCTTCTTGGCTCATCTCCGGGATGATAGTGTGGATTCTCCTCCTATTGAGTCAGTTCCAGTGGTTTCTGAATTTGTAGAGGTGTTTCCAGCAGACTTGCCTAGTATGCCTCCGGACAGAGACATAGATTTTTTTATCGATTTGGAGCCAGGCACTCGTCCAATCTCTATTCCTCCGTATCAAATTGCTCCGGCAGAGTTAAGGGAACTTAAGACTCAGCTGCAAGAACTCCTAGATAAGGGATTTATATGTCCCAGTGCTTCACCTTGGGGGGCTCCGGTTTTGTTTGTGAAAAAAAAGGATGGTAGTATGTGGATATGCATAGACTACAGACAGTTGAACAAGGTGACCATCCGAAATAAGTATCCTTTACCCCGGATAGATGATTTGTTTGACAAGCTTTAGGGTGCATTAGTGTTTTCGAAAATTAACTTGAGGTCGGGGTATCATCAGTTGAAAATTAGGCCTGAGGATATTCTGAAAACTGCTTTTTAGACTCGGTATGGACATCACGAGTTTCTAGTAATGTCATTTGGTTTGACCAATGCGCCGGCAACATTCATGAGTTTGATGAATGGGGTGTTTAAGTCCTGCTTGGATTCTTTTGTTATCGTGTTCATTGATGATATTTTAATCTATTCTAAGAGTAGGGAAGAGCATGCTAATCATTTTCGCATTGTGTTGGACATCTTGAGGCACCAAAAGCTTTATGCAAAATTCACGAAGTGTGAGTTTTGGTTGACTTCTGTGGCATTTTTGGTGCATGTGATGTCAGAAAAGGGGGTGATGGTGGATCCCCAGAAAATTAAGGTAGTTAAGAGTTGGGTCCGGCCTAGCTCTGTGACAGAGGTGAGAAGTTTTATTGGGCTCGCGGGGTACTACTGGAGGTTTGTGAAGAACTTTGCTTCTATTGCTACTCACCTGACCAGGTTGACACAGAAGGAGGTACCGTTTGTGTGGACCGACAAGTGTGAGGAGAGCTTCCAAAAGCTTAAGACACTTTTGACCACAACCTCTATTTATCCTTGTTGGTTGAAGGTAAAGACTTTGTTATTTACTGTGATGCTTCACATTCTGGTTTGGGTGCTGTGTTGATGTAGGATAGGAATGTGATAGCCTATGCATCCAGGCAGTTGAAGGTGCATGAGAGGAATTACCCGACTCACGATTTAGATTTGGCAGCGGTGGATTTTCCTTTGAAAATCTGGAGACACTACCTTTTGGTGTCAAGTGTGAAGTATTCACAGATCATTGCAGTCTGCAACATGTTTTCACTCAGAAGGATTTGAATCTAAGGCAAAGGAGATAAATGGAGTTATTGAAGGATTATGTTGTGACAATTCAGTACCATCCCGGTAAGGCTAATGTGGTGGCAGACGCATTGAGCCGGAAAACTATTAGCATGGGTAGCTTGGCTTATTTGGGGGCGTCCAAACGACCATTGGCTAAGGAAATTCGGGCTTTTGAGGCCAAGTTCATGCACTTGGGTGTTTCGGATCAAGGTGGGTTGTTGGCCAGCATTGAGGTCAAGTCCACCTTCATAGAGGAAATAAAGGCAAAACATTTTCAAGATCCAAAACTGGGTAAATTGCGAGGCAGGGTAATATCCGGGGAGTCCAGAGATGTCATGATAGACTCTGGTGGTGTATTGTATTTTAGGTAGAGGATTTGTGTTCCTCGAGTTGATGATATGATTACAAAAATTCTGACAGAAGCTCATGGTTCGCGGTACTCGATCCATCCGGGTGTAACCAAAATGTACAAGAACTTGAGGTAGCATTACTGGTGGCCCAGGATGAAAAGGGACATAGTTGATTTTGTGTCCAAGTGCCAGAATTGCCAGCAGGTAAAATATGAACATCAGAGGTGCAAGACTACTTCAGAGGATGCCAATTCCAGAGTGGAAGTGGGAGAGGATAGCCATGGATTTCGTGGTGGGTCTTCCCAAGACATTGGGGAAGTATGACTCAATTTGGGTCATTGTTGACAGGCTGACCAAGTACACTCATTTCATTCCGGTCAGGGTAGATTACAATTTGCAGCAATTGGCAAAGATCTACGTGAATGAGATTGTGAGACTCATGGGGTGCCACTGTTTACCATTTCAGACAGGGGTACACAGTTTACTTCTAAGTTCTGGGGCAAGTTACATGAAGAGTTGGGTACATAACTCACCTTTAGCACAACCTTCCATCCTCAGACTGATGGTCAGTCAGAGAGGACGATTCAGGTATTGGAGGACATGCTGAGAGCATGTGTAATGGACTTCGGTGGTCATTGGGACCAGTTTCTACCATTGTGAAAATTCTCGTACAACAATAGCTACCACTCATGTCTTGATATGGCACCGTTCGAGGCCCTATAAGGGAGAAACTACAGATCACCAGTTGGGTGATTTGAGGAAGGTGATGTGAAGTCTCTGGGCGTAGACTTAGTGAAGGAAGCGCAGGAAAAGGTAAGGGGCATACAGACTAAGTTGCTGGTTACTCAAAGCAGGCAGAAGGAGCATGCTGACCGCCAGGTCCGAGATATAGATTTTTAGGTCGGTGAACAAGTATTGTTGAAAGTGTCACCAATGAAAGGGGTTATGCGGTTTGGTAAGAAGGGAAAGCTTAGCCCTCGGTTTATCAGTCCGTTTGAGGTTCTCGAGATTGTGGGGCTAGTGGCGTACAAGTTAGCACTGCCACCTAGTTTGTCGGGCATCTATTCGGTATTCCATGTGTCCATGCTCAACCAATTCCATAGGGATGAGGACTACATCATCAAGTGGGATGTAGTACTTTTTGATAGAGATCTTCGTTATGAGGAGGAACCCATTTTGATTCTCGCTCGGGATGTCCAGAGGTTGAGGACAAAGGTGATTGACATGGTGAAAGTTTAGTGGAAGCATCGTCCAGTTGAGAAAGCCACTTGGGAAATCGAGAAGGACATGCGAGACAAGTACCCTCAACTATATGAGGATTCAGGTACTACACTTCCTTTCTTTTATTTCCATAATTTTGGGTTTGATCATTCGGGGACGAACGATGGGTAAATTGGTATCTGTTGTAACGACCAGTTCCATCGTTACGGGTAGACAAATCGTGCCAAGTGTTAGAGTTAGAAAACTCTGGGTTTGGGAGTTTGAAATTCTGGGCTAGGCTTGCCTCAGCCAGTTTTGGAGCGAGGTAGAGTCTAGGGAAATCTGGGTAAAAATGGATTTAGGTGTCTTGGATTAAGCTAGTTTTCCGCGTAGCCAAACATAAAGGAGTCCAGGGGACTTTTCAGAATTGCTTTTGGGTTAGTAGAACTCTCAGAATCGCGTTTGACGTGTAGGGGTTATTTCAGGCGTTGGGAAAACCAAGTATGTTGTGAAATGGCCAAAATTGGCAGATTTCTGGACATTCTATCCATGAAGGGCGCTGTCAGGCACGATAGCGGTCACCACTATAGCAGTGGAAATTACCGCAATAGTGGTGGTCAAGGGGCGGTCAACTCACTTAAGACCGCTTTAGCGGCATATGACCGCTATAGCGGGACCGGTATAGCGGAGCAGGGACCGCTATTGCAGGCTGACGGGTTTTTAATGCAAAAATAGCTCTCAAAACATTTAGTTTTCACAAGTTTGTTTTGGAGAAGGGCTGTGCGAATTTCAGGCGATTTTCTTCATTCCTTCACCAAAAATCGTTCCTAAGGTAAGGTTTTCATTCCCCACACTTTGTAATACGTTTCCTATGTGGTAGAATTGCTAGGAGGGAAATTAGGGAAAGGTTGGAATGACCTATGGATGATGGAATTCGGGGAAGAATGGGGTTCCCAAGCATGTATGTTCTTGGGTGTTGATTTAAGTACATTAAAATGATCATAGGTTGTCTAATTTCCTGTTTTGTCCGTAAAAAATGATAAGACTAGGAGAATTAATAGTGAAAAGCTCGGGAAAAAGGGTGGAATGATCATGGATGGCTTGGGGTTTGGGGATTTGGTATAATCCGGGTAATGTACAGGCCTATATGTTAATTGTATGTATTATGTGTTATTTTTAGACCAAGAACGCGAGAGGAATCCAGAACACGGGAAAGCTCGGGTTGAATAGAGCTTGGATAATTTCGAGGTAGGTGATGGGTGTCGTTTTTCTAAGAATGTGTATATTCATTGTACTCGTTGTCTAAATAATTATGTGCATTACATTGCTTAGGGGAATTATGTGGAATCTCTAAGTTCGGTTTACAATCTATGTTTGAATGGTGTTTACTTGTTGGCTTTACAAGTTGTGTGTGTTCACATATTGACTGTGGTTGTTGACATTTGATTGGCTCGGGTACCACGCCTGGTATGGGTATAACACATGGTTGGCATAGGTACCACGCCTGGTACGGGTATAACATTCGGTTGGCACGGGTACCACACCTGGTATGGGTTTAGTTTATTGCATATTGTATGGTGATTTTTGTATTACATTGATTGTTATTGGTCCGTGTGTGGACTGGGTTGTTTTACTTAATGTGATACTTAATATTGGTTCCGTGAGTGAACCGGGTTTTTATTGAAAAGTGTTATTGATTGGTGGTCCTTGAGTGGCCGAGAACTATTTTATGACTGTTTAGTTGGTCTTGATTTAAGACGGTTGAACAATTACTTGTGGTATTGTCTAGAGGGGATTCCAGGGTTGGTCTGGGATAGACGGTAAGGTGTGGTTATGGTTTCTTATTGGTGGAATAGAACTGCAAGAGATGGATTCATGCGATAACAAGCTAGGTAGAGACCGTTAGTATAGAGATGCCTGTGATATTTGTTGCATGTTTGCCATACTTGTTACTGGATTTTGCATACTATTTATATACTAATTTCTTGAATACTGGCTAATGATCTTACCAGTACACAGTGGTGGAGTACTGATACTGCGCTTGTCTTTATTTTGGTGAGTACAGGAAATCTTTCAGCGGCTGAGACGAGACCTCAGATTTAGCACCGACCTTTCCGATCTTCAAGGGTGAGCTATCAATTCGAGCTACCTTGGGATTATCATTAGAGTTTTAGTCCATTTGTTCGTACTTAAAAACTATTTCTTATTTTGTTTGGGGTTGCATCCCCGTACTCTAGATTTGGTATTGATGTTTGGTACGATGACTTTCAGTTTTTAGGTGGGATTTTCCGTAGATAATTAATTATGATAAGTTTTTGAGTAGTTGATCTTATTTTCATTGCTAGTTTACTTTGATGCTTGCTGGTTTTAGGCTGTTAGTCTAGGCAAGGGTGGAACTCTATTGGTTCGCTCATCCGGGGGTTGGGTGGGTGCCACTCACGGTGGGTTGGGTCGTGACAACACCGAACTACTGGTCCCAACAAGCCATAAATTACTTAGGGCCTCTATAGGCAAGCTCTAACAGTACAAGAAAGGAAAAAACGCATAAATTACCCGAAGGGTCATTCCATCATCCACTACTAAAAAGACTTTCATCCTCAAAAGTTAGGAAAGAAGGAAAAACTAGAGATTTAAGAACAGTAGATCCGAAGCCCGCACTACTCTCTCGGACAACCCGGGCAGCCTCCGTGGTTGAACCAACAGAGGCAACCAAGCCTTAACTTCATACTAGCCAAGCTAGATTCTAAACTTAACTCCAAGGATCTGCGAACCCAAACTGAACCTCAAGAATCTCAATCGGAAAACACCGACATAACACCGTAACCAAAGAAACAAGGCGATCAACCCATAGAACTCGAATCCTCGAAACCACAACCAAGTTTACCAGAAAAGCCAATAACCAAAACTCTAACTCATGAATCCACTGACCTATAAAACCCTTTTATTATTAATTGAACCCTTTTTGCACCACAAACAGGAAGCTGCGTACAAGTCAAACACTCAAACCACCCTCGAAGCATCAACTGACATACCAGAGATCCATAGTCCCCGCTTATACTCTACCACGAATGAAGTCTCACTTTGTTCTCAAACTCTACCCAAGCCAAGCCATAGTCTACTAGCCTTTGCCATCCAAGATAACAACCCATAGCATATCGTCAAAAATTGGAGTTACCTGCCCAGACTGACCATCAACTAACGAACGAACACTTTTGCTAACATCAAACTCGCTAACTTAACCCAACTGAACAACCCATCTGAACTCGACTGATGTTTGCACACGAGGGTTAGGAAAGGCATGTATGAATACCCTGTGTTGACAGAGAAACTTCTATATGGTAGAACGAACCAACCTTGCTGAACCGAACCAAATCTGAATCAACCTAATACGAATGCACCAGGCAATCTACCTAATAGACCCAAACCAAAACAAAAATCATGCAAAGAGTGTGGTAAGCCAACCACAAAGTCTGTAATCATCAGCTAAGCTCTAATCTCTAAGAATACTCAAACACCATTCGGATTTGAAATTTCCTTACAACCCTCACCCCGAGAAGAAGTCCACCAAGCCACGAACATCAAGTCAAATCACCTCAAAGGAAAAAGAAAAAGGTGCCTGTGGTTTAAGGTTGCCATCTAGCCATAGAAATTTTTGCATACACCTTCAACTCATCAGCACACAAAACCACCATCTCTGGAGTATATAACACACCGAACATCTAGTCTATAATGACCGAGACTAACCAACACTGGAACCCCACATAAAAGACAACCCTAGAAGAATCAACTAAATAAGCTTTCAAACTCTCGGCAAATGAATAGTGACCACCAGTCTCTAAGTATTAATAGAACTCAAAATAGCCTTGTTAGCCTCAACCTGCACAACCTGATCACATAAACCATACACCAGTGCTGAATCTCAGACTTACGCTGCTGAGTCTGTCCAACCATGGTAGAACACCCACCAAAATCTGGAATGTCCAGCCTAACTTAAAGGTTAGCGAAGGACTAGGTGTCCAAAGCCAATTGTCACTTCATAACTAAAATAGGGAAGCTACGTTGTCTGAACTCATTCCCTCCCAACTCAAGATGCTGCAACCAAAAAGAACCAACCACGAACCATCCAAAGTAGGTTTCTAGCCAACGATTTTGAAACCCAATATTAGTTGGCAACCAATACCTCTGTCGAATCTCATAAGTGGTACACTGTCGATGAACACTCAGGTACCGGATCCCACTAGGCCATGAATACATAATTTTCCCAATATGTAGATGCTACTGAAACTTATTTCCCCCAAAGAAGATAAAAAGGGCGCCAAGGCCGATGTAACAAGCTCCCAAAGGTAGTACTGGGATGACCACTACCTCAATCTCAGTCCAGAAAGAATTTTGACCTCGAATCTATCAAAGAAATGACAACATAACCTGAACTCAGTCTATGCAAGTCACCAATATGCAAGCCAAAGAAAACTCTCGGTCACCACCACAGTCAGCTATAAGAACACATACATGGACACAAGGAGTCATCATCCTCTTTCGCAAACCTAATAAAACCCTTTCCAAGGATACCCTAAATTCCACAAATTCTTTACCAGAAGACCTTGGAGCTATTCCCTTAGCTCCTAAAACTCTCACTGGCAACACTTAGCCACAATTCAATAGTCAAAACTCAACCACGATGCCATAATCAAAAGCCCAACCAGAGGACCATGATCAAAATTCATTCCAACTGGAACTAGGAAAACAATAAAATAACCCAACCAAATAAGAAACTGAAGAAGACTATAGGAATGACCCACATACGTGACAACCTCCTAAACCAACCAAAAAAAGAGGGTCGACTCTAAGCAATCGTGAAAACTAAACCAATCAATGCACGCTAGCATAACCAACACCTCTCAACTTAAGGCAGAAGCTTAAACTCTGGCACAACCACCGATAACACAAATACAACATAAGGACTCCTAGCAAATGCTAGGAAATAGCCTAGGCAATAACTATCTAGGACAACTCAACAAGGAAGACTCAACACAAGTCTAAAATCACACAAAACCAAAACTAGAATCAACCAGAAAAGGCTAACAAGAACTACCCGTAAGCCACAACTCTGGGTAAACACCACTCAAGGATAACTCACCCCATCCACTACTAAAGAATAAACTACCAAGAAAATAACACGTAAACACGACAACTCAGGTAGTCAAACAACTAAACAAGTAGCAGGTAGGCATATAAGAAAAAATAAATAATAGAATAGATGGAATCGCAACGCGAACAATACTATCACTAGCTGAAGGTAAAAAAAGGCTTACCTAGAGCAACGCTATCAGGAACCTTTACCTCGGGCCCACCAAAAGGGGCGTCAAACTAACGGGGTCTGACTTTGGATGAAGTAGTTGATATTGAAGGCTTAACAATCCCTCATCGGGGACAAGCTCTATAATGGTGACGAATCCCTCCATAATCATAATAACCAGGCTGATCGAGATACACTATCATGGGGCAATATCTAGAAAGTGTCCATGCTCACCACACTGAAAGCAAACCCCACTGAATGAAGCTGAATGAGAAGATATCGTTGAAACTGACCGACCACCATGACCCACACACCCTGAATGCAAACCTTGAAGAATTTGACCCATACTATGTCCACTAAGTTCAATATGTCCTGTACCACCACCCTCTGAAACTAGTGGATTAACTAAAACTGGCTAGGTAGATAAGAAGCAATGGAATCTATCTCTGAAGGAGAATCCCCTACTCGACCTGAGAACCTCAAGAACTGCTCGGTAGATAATATTTCTTAGCACTACCTCCATAAGCCTCATGGAATAAACCCTTGATAGCCGAAGCATGACCCACTACCTAAAGGAAGGTTGTCCCAACTGTAACTAAATGCTCGGTCGCCAAATGGAGCGGTGAAATCAAACCTCTCACAAAGCTCTAAACTCTATCAAACTCTGATGGCGCAGTCCTAGCAGTATACTTAACCACCTCATGAAATCTCGATTCATACTCAAATACTGACATACAACTTTGCTGAAGAACTGGGAGCTCAACCCTAACTAAAGCATCACTCAAAGAACTGGGTACCGAAACACCCATTGGAGGACTCAGAGTCCTAGCCACGGTGTCGTGAAGAACTAAGGTAGCTATAAATCCAATTAGAGGCTGGGATGACCCTACACCCCCTATCTGATGCCGTAAACTCTCGCTCTAAGGTCCTGGCACTGACAGAAGCACTGAAGCAACAGGCACAAAAGCCTTGACAGCAACCGATGTAAAACTCATCTTAGGAATCTAGGAAAGAATAAAAAATTGAAGTCTTAGAAGTTAATAGAGCCAGGAATGCATGATAAGGAGCCAAGAAGATGAAACTTTTCCTAACAATGCCATATAGCCTCTCACAGATAGGATACGGATAGTATCGTACCGATCCACGAGATTGTACTTAGACACTTACTTATGTACCACGACACCGGTGAACCTAGAGCTCTGATACAAAGCTATTACAACCAAATTTCTCAGGTCATGATGGAACCTACAACCCCCCACTAGGAAAACCAATTCCCGTAGCTCGAAACTGTTAGTAATGGGCTACTACCTAACCAATATGCATAATAAGCAAAAATAAGCGGAAGCAGAATATAAAGATAGACAAAGTAAAAGAAATAACCTGAATATATACATAATGAAACTACACTAACCCTAAGACTTGGTATCAATAGTATAGAAGCTCCTAATAGAATACAAGTGCTAGAAGTAACAAAATGATAAGTACAACTGTCTCCGAATATACAAAGAGTGACAGTACAAAAGATGAGATGCGGTCAAGCCCCAGTCGTCAGGCGCTCACCCTAGTCTTGAATATCCAAAAGCTGCACAAGTCTTTGATACGATCAATGGTGAAAGCTCAACTAATATTTGCACTCAAAAGATGCAGAAGTGTAGTATAAGCATCAATTACTAAGCAACAGGTACCCAGTAGACATCATCGGCCGATTGAGCACATATAAGATATAAAAAATAGTAATATAGCAGATAGCAAGAAAATAGTCACTGAAGCAATAGAGAAAGCACAAGAAACTAGTACAGGGAATAAACAACTAAGAGTTATAAGCATACAATGCTAGCACAAAAGATATACATAACACAGAAACACATGTGTAAGAAAGAATAATGCACCTGAGATCTTTGCAACAATATAATTAAAGAGAGAGAGTTAAGTAAATGGTGGTATATCAGAAAGAAGGAAAGCAACCCAATATAATCAAATTAGAAGCCATAAAATAATGGAAACATTCTTAGAACACCAACTTTCAAGACAAGCATATACCGAGATCAATCTCACAAATACAAACATAGAATGGAATAACTCAACCATAATAACCGATAGCTACTACTCAAAATCATGATAAAGAATAGAACCAGAAATCCACAATCTGCTTAGAAAACTACCTAATAGTGACTTAATAGCATAGGACTTAATAGCCCCCCAATAATCAAAGTCCGATAATCGAAGCCTCAACAGGCTAAAAACCGGTAAACCACCAAGAACCGAAAGCCATAACAAGCTCTATAAAAATATAGGAGTAATATAATCTACCTACAGTCCCAATGGCAGCCCATACAATCGAGGAACACAATCAAGTGAAAACAAACGCTCTGGCCACTCATACAACTGGAGCGTACACTGGACACACAACGAACAAGGGTGGAATCAGAGTGAAATATGCATAATGATATCATATGATGAATCTAGAACTAAGTGTGATCATAATGTCATATGTTACCCTCTCTGGAGCCCCAATTGCCTAATAGAGGTAGGATCCATGGAAGGACTTTTTTCGAGTACCTCTCCTATGCCGTACACCCCTCCTTCCGATCACCATCGTCCATAGCACATGATATGGAATGGTAGGGTCCATAGAGGTCTACTCGTAGAACACATACTAACATGAAACTTAATATATCTCAATTGTTGGGATCTCATAGAATATGCCCGGGTTTGATCCGAGTCTAAATTAGTAGTAGTAACCTCAAAAAACCCATCCAAGGGTTCCCAAAGTGTATCCGGGTCTAAATTAGTAATCATGTGTCTAAAACACTCGTCAAGGGTACCCGGAGCATATATGGATCTAAAATAGTAGTAAATCAAGTCTGATGCTCGGCTTTACCGAATCTAATATCATCTAAAAATAACTCTCAAAAAAAGTCTAGCACTACGGATCAACTCCTCTTTATACCAAGAGGTTTCATAAAAGCCAGTTCAAAACCCTTTTAAAGTCATAATATAGAAAATGGTCCCTCGGGACCATGCAAGCTTAGAAAAATGTTTATAGTCGGCCCAAAGCCAAATCAGTAGTAAAACATGTAGAAAAACATTTGCATGAATGATATGTTCGCAAACAATAAGTTATCCCAACGGCTCACAAACATTCCTACTAGCCCTGCACATGTTCTCAGCTCTACAACAGATAATAACCAGCCTAGAATAATATCTCTATGTCCGGGACTTGCAAACATTCTCAAATAACCCACCATCTATGTTCCAGAGTAAATACCAGGCCACACATTACCACAAAGGTAATAAATAATACTACATGAATACTACAAGCAACGTATGAAATAAACAGACCAAAGAGATGGACAAGGTCTGGGGTACCAACCTATAACAATCCACCCAAGGATACTAATTAATACAGTCATAGACTATATACGCAGAGTCTAGGTAAGGGAAGCCATTATCTACCTGTCATCTAGCGACTAGCTGCGGGAATGGCATCGTCCAGGCTCGATATGCTTTGGGAAGCTTCGAACCATAAAAGTACTATCAACACAATAATCTACACATTAAAATAGGACTAACGATACCCATAATGCTATGAACATAACCGAGCCAAACTTCGGGTCACAAACTAGCCCATGTGCCTTGCAACCCAAAATCATAAACGAAAAACATCCATGTGTTCCTTACCTTACCGGAAGCACATGCTTAAAATTAAAGCAGAAACGAACATGAAATGGGGCTCCAAAATAGTCCACCCATTTAACAATTTAAGAGAAATTAAATGGAGAAAATGGCAATTAAAGAGAGGACTTACCTGTCTTAGAAGCCAATAAACGAGCTAGAATCGATGAAATATTATCCTTCAACCAGTTGGGGTCAAATATGGAGTATTTGGGGTTTTTGGCTATGGAGGAACGGAGTTGGGTGTGTTGGAAAAATAAAGAAGAAGAATAGAATTAGCCAACTTAAGCTGAATACTTTGGCCTATGCGAACGTGGCCAAGGCGTCGCCTTCGCGAAGAACAAAATGGGGCAGCTGGCCAAATTCCCTATGAGAACGCGGCCAAGGCCCGCGTATGCGAAGAACAAAATGGGGCGGCTAGAATTGATCTATGCCTATGCGGACAACTCCCCCGTAGGCGAAGAACAAAATGGTGTTGTGACAACAACCAGCTGCCAAGGGCAAATTGTCACACTTTGGGTCCCCGAGAATGCATTTGGGGTCCCGCAAACAAAAATGACCTAAGTTATTCAACTAGAAATGATGTTTCGGATCCAATGGAATTGATAAAAATCCCATTGGAGATCAATTTAATTAAAAGTAGGCCCCACGCCCAAAGATCAACTTTAGGCCAACTATTTCCAAAACAGAACCCAATGGCCGAAATCAAGTCTGAAAGCCTCGGAACCAAAACCAGTGGTACTTCTAGCCTAAACTCAATATTTTGTAGCTAACAACGCTGACAAAATTTCCATCCAGGGCTGTATTATTCAAATGTAGACCAAAGTCAACCATACAGTCCCAACTGGCCTGAAAACACAGAATGAAAGATATTTCTGCACTAAATAGTTCCCGAATCCCAAACAATGATCCAACTAGACCAAAGTCCATGCTCCGGAGCTAATGAAACTGTTGGAATTTGACTTTGAGCATGATAGCTAAGAATGTTGACCGAAGTCAATGATTTCCAAAGTTTAAAGCTCTAAAACAAGGAATGGCCAAAAAAGACCAAACAGACGGCCTAAGCACCGAACTACCAGTCCTAGCAAGCCATAAATGAATAAGGAACACTACAGGTAAGCTTTAACAGTACAAGAAAGGCATAAATGCATAAATGACCAGAAGGGTCATTACAGTATACATCCATGACTCAAAATAAATGTTAAGTTCTTACTCCTTTTTGTTGTTATATTAATATATATATTTTTTATTTTGCCTAATTTCAGATTATGGCACCTAATAAAGAATGGATTCAACTTTTTGAGGATCGACTTGATAATTCTTATGTACTTGGGGTGGAGAGCTTTTTGAATTTTGCTTTTACAAGATTGAAAGGAGCACAAGAAATACGTTATCCATATATTAATTATTGTAATGCATAACTCGTGAGATGGTTAGGTCACATTTATTAGCACGTGGAATGAATCAAAGTTATACTTTTTGGTTATCAGCATGGGGAGAGGTTAGGTGAGCTACAATCGGAGTCAAAATTTATAGACGACAATCATATTGAAAAGGGTGATGATGAGGATGAAATACATGAGATCTTAAGTGATTTATATCCTTCTTTCAATGGAGAATATATGAACACTAGTAATGGTGATTTTGTTGAAGAGGAACCAAATCCTAAAGCCAAATGATTCTACAACCTCTTAAATGATTTTGAGCAACCATTATACGAAAGTTCTAAAGCTTCTAAACTTTCTACTTTGGTTAAATTGCTTCATATTAAAATTATTGGTAAATGGTCTAATGAGTCATTTACAATGTTGTTGAAGATGTTGAAGGAAGATTTATTGCTTGATGGATCAAACTTGCCAGGTTCTTATATGAGGTAAAGAAGATAATTCGGTACCTTGGACTTTCTTATAAGAAGATAGATGCATGTAAGAATAATTGTATGTTATATTGGAAGGATGATAAGTTTCTTGACTATTCAAAAGTTTGTGGCGCATCTAGATGGAAAGAGGATAAATATAATGGGGAAAAAAAAATCTAAATATGGGAAAAAGATACCTTGCAAGATTTTACGTTATTTTCCTCTAAAGCCAATACTTCAAAGATTGGTTATGTCCTCAAAAGTATCTTCTTTGATGAGATGTCATCATGATGAAAGAGTTGATGATGGAATAATGAGGCACCCTACTGATTCAGTAGCATGGAAGACACTTGATGAACTTCACTCATGTTTTGCAATTGAGCCTCGTAATGATTAACTTGGACTTGCTAGTGACGATTTTCAACCATTTAGAAATTCAAAAACTCCGTATAGCATTTGGCATGTGGTACATATTCCTTATAATTTACCACCTTGGTTATGCATGAAGCAAGAGAATTTTATTTTATCAATACTTATTCCTGGTCCTGAAAGTCTTGAAGATGCAATTGATGTTTATCTCCAACCTTTAATAAAAAAATTAAAGGAATTATGTGAAACTAGAGTGGAGACCTTTGATGCGTTAACCAAGCAAAATTTTATGTTACATGCAGCTTTGTTATGGACCAATAATGACTTTCCAGCATATGCAAATTTTTCAGGATGGAGTACCAAAGGAAGATTGGCTTGCCCATGTTGCAATAAAGAAACTCTTTCAAATTGGTTGACAAATGGTAAAAAGCAGTGATATATGTGTCATAGATGCTTTCTTTCTCCTAATCACAAATGGAAAAATGATAAAGATTCATTTGATGGAACTAAAGAGCGGAGATCAGCACAAAAAATGCTATCTGGTAATGATGTGCTTGATCAAGTGGCTGATGTAGATGGGTTAACACTATCGAAGCATTCAAAGAAGCGTAAAATATCACATGAGAGTAGGGGTGATAATTAGAATAAGAAGAGTATTTTCTTTGATCTTCCATATTGAAAAACTCTATTGTTGCGATATAATTTAGATGTGATGCATATTGAGAAGAATATTTTTGATAATATTTTGTGGACAATCTTAAATGTCAAAGGAAAAAATAAAGATACCTTGAATTCTCGGATGGATTTGCAAGAAATGAACATAAAGAAAGAATTGCATCCGATAAAGAATGGAGATAAAGAGAAGCACAGTGTTTTTGATTTCCTAAAGAATTTAAAGGTCCCTAATGCATTTTCATCAAATATTTCTCAATGTGTCAACCTTAAAGATCACAAACTTTCAAGCTTGAAAAGTCATGATTGCTATGTTATTCTACAATATTTACTCCCACTTACTGAGTTGTCTATATTTTTCAACATGCTTGGAGCAAAAATTTTAGGAGTAGATGAGCTAGAGCAAATAGAATCCCATATTCCTATAACTTTGTGCAAGTTAGAAAAGGTCTTCATTCCTGCATTTTTTGATATCATAGTCCACTTACCAATTCATTTAGCTAATGAAGCTAAGATTGCTGGACCTATTCAATATCGATGGATGTATCTAGTGGAGTGATGGCTATACTTTTTGAAGTCTTTTATTCGTAATAGAGCTTGCTCAGAAGGCTCTATTGCAGAGGGATATTTGACAACTGAATGTATGACCTTATATTCAAGGTATTTGCATACGATGGAGATAAAATTTAATCGCAATGAACGAAATTATGATGGTGGTGCTATTGATTCTGATGGAGGTTTAACATTATTTTCTCAACCCAGAAAACTTTAATGGGTGATACACCGGGTAGTCTTGATTCATATGAATTTGAACATGCACATTTTTATACTTTGAAGAACTGTGATAAAATTCAACCATTTCTCGAGTAAGTAATGACTTGTTCAAATAATATACTTTTACTTTTTTTCATATTTCCTTACTTGAAATGACATGTTATATTTTAAATTCTTTGCAGAGAATTTTCACAAATTTTAGTTGATACCTTTAAAAATAATTCAGATAATCGAATGGATTAGAGAATTCATTAGTTGATAAAAAAATAAAGGTGAGTTATTAAGAATTTTGTTTTTTGAATCAATTTGTGAATAATATTTGCTAAACTATGTACTTGATTTTTATAGGTTTTGAAATTGGACAAATATGATGATAGTAAGAAAATAAAAGATTTGCACTCACTATCACATAGTCTTTTGCCATATGTGACAAGTTTTAAAAGCTATGTTACTAATGGATATAGATTTCACGTGCAAAGTTATGATAAAGGTTTGAGAACTTAGAATTGTGGGGTGGTTGTAGTTGGTGAAACTGATGAAGAAAATGAAAATATTGATTACTACGGAGAGTTAACCGAGATTCTTGAATTACAATTTGTTGGCAGAAGAAGAGTGGTGTTGTTTCAATGTATGTGGTTTGATGTGTATGATCAAGAAAGGGGAATTAAAGTATATGAATATGTCTTTGTAAGTGTTAACCGCCAGTGATTTTTGAAAGTAAATGAGCCTTTTGTATTAGCCAATCAAGCAAAATAAGTATTTTATGCTAAGGATCTTTCAAATAAAGATTGACATGTTGTACGAAAGGTTAAACCTCTTGATTCTTTTGATGTGGGAGAAAAAGAGAATGATGATTTAGAAGATCTATCAGGAATATAGGAAGCCATTGGGTCTGGAATAGCTGGCTAAAGTAATTACTAGGAGGGCAGTAAGTATCTCACAAAGAATTTAATGGGATTGATGGAATTTATTAATTTTTCAAGTTTCACTTTATGATTTGCATCATATATAGGATATCCTCTTTGGTTATTATGTATTTCATGTTTGGTTTTTGAGTTCTCATTTTGTTACTATGGTGTTGAGTTGGATATTTTAATATTCTTGATTTGTTACCATCTATTTATATCCTCTATTACCTATTTAGTGTAAATATATTTTATAAGATGTTTCAACTATATATGTATAGTTCAAACCAATAGGCAGGAGTTAATGTAGATCCACAAATGGCAGGACAGACAATAGTAAAACTTATTAATTTGGTTTATTTTTTTGATAAATGTAGTGATAAGATCTTGGTGGAGTTACTTTCTATTTAAGATGATAGAAGACATTAGTTTCTTCCTTAAATCAGATTTGCTTTTCTTGACAGTAGCCATCACCTACACAAGCAGAAGGCAACCTATTCAACCTACCCTTTATATCTTTTGCAGAAATGATGTAAAGGTTCTTATCCCCAGTGTTATTGGACACTTAATCGTCGTTCTCACCGGTAAACACAACAACATCCAGAATTTGTTTTTGACAGACCCTCCACGCCTTCACTTTGATATTTTGGTTCCTGAAAGTATCTTGTGTAAGAGACTGTTAATGAATGAAATGTTTCTCACCAGATGTGCAACCTAATAGTATCTTTCCATTGCTAGCTTATGTCACGATCTAATTTCTCGGTCATGATGGCACCTACAACCCCCGGTAGGTGAACCAATCCCCGTAGCCCAGGATAGTTAGTAATGGGCTACTATCTAACAATTAAGCGGAAGAACAATTTAATAAGCAAAAGTAAGGGAACAAAATGAAGAGAATAGATAACAGGAATATATATATACATACGCGGAAACTAAACCAAACCCCAAGACCTAGTATCATAGTATAGAGCCAAAACTACATACATGGAGTGCAAACGATCCAAAACAATATATACAGATGTCTCTGAATGGTAATAGAGTACATAAAGCAAAAGATAAACTAAAGCTAAGCTCTGATCTCCAAGAGCTCACCCTCAGTCTGAAGTAGTCCCCAACAAATCTCCAAGCTCGAATCACAGCGATCTAACAGCGATGGCCCCCACTAGGATCTGCACCCAAAGATGCAAGGGGTAGGGTGAGCACCAAATACGAAGCATAAGGTACCCAGTAGGTATCATAGGCCGACTGGGCACATATAAGATAAAAGCGTAGTAACAGACAAAATAGAAGCAAGTAGTCACAGAAATCAATGAAAGGTACACAAGAACTAGCTCAGAGGGAAATCAACAGAACCACATGTGAGGCCAGCAAGCCGAATATATACACCATAGGCATAGGTGAAAGTAAGAAATAATGCACCTGGGGTCCTTGCAATAACAGTGTATACATAATAAGTTTACGAAATGGACGGTATACCGGTAACCTCAAGTGTAAGAAAAGGGAAAGAGTAATGATAGGCATGCTCAGAGACAGGAATCAAACTCAACTAATCATATCAATCTCAAATCCAGAAACTGACAGCCTAGCAGTAACCAATTTCATACTTAACCTTAACAGGGAACAATTATGTAAGTAAATAGCAAGAGTCTACCTACAGTCCCCCGGTCGCCCATACAACTGAGGAACACAAACAAGCGAAAACAAACCCTCCGGCATCCCATACTACCGGAGCGTACAATCAACAAACAACAAACAAGGGTGGAGCCTCAAACAATGAATGATATGATGCATGAAGATCTCAAGTGAAATGGTATCTCTGTATGTACCCTCTCCGGTGCTGATCCGGCCCAGCAGGTAGGTTCCATGGAAGGACACTGCCCGTATACCTCTACTCCGCCGTATACCCTTCCTCCGGCACAAGAAGCCTGAAGCCCCAGGACCAGATGGCAAGGTCCATGGAGGTCCCCGACCCCATACTAAAACTCACTATCAAAACATGTCATCCGGAAGCAAGTCCAGTTTCAAGATAGAGACCCAGTCTGGAATATGCATGCCCAGACCCTGTCCAGGACTAAAGTAGTAGGAAAATATCTCAAAAACCCCTTCAAGGGTTCCCGGGCATAACCGGGTCTAAACAGTAGAAAGTCATCTCAGGTGCTCGATCCGACCGAGGCTAAAATTATCTCAAGTAGCAAGAAAGCTCAACTAGCACCCCGGCCCTGCCGAGTCTAGCGTTAATTGTAAAACTGGTGATTTAAATTATAATTTTACTTTCTTTTACCCAAGAATATTCACAGGTTAAATTAAATCATTTCCAATTCATTTCCATCAAAAATGGGCCCCCGGGGCCATGCAAGGTTTAGAAAATAGTGCCAGTAGGCCCGAAGCCAAAACCATAGTAAAACATGGATAAAACCTCTTTATATGCATGGAAATGGTATGATCAAACACAATAGCTGCCCAGCAGCTCACAATCAACCTATCGACCCTGCACAGGCCCATAGCTACTCAGCAAGCATAACCAGCCTAGAAGGATAATTCTATGCCCGGGACTCGCGGACATTCCCAATATCCCACCTTCTATGTTCCATAGTCAACAAGGCCTCACAGGACCACAAGGGTAAATAAAACATATCGGTAGGTACTACAAGCAACGGAGGAACAAAAGTAGGCGGACATGAATAAAGTAGTCAACGTCTGTGGTACCAACCTAATAAACCAACCCAAGGATGCCAGCTAGTATAATTTTATCCTATATATGCGGAGTTTAGGGAAAATAAACTGTAACCTACCTGTCATCCGATGACAAGCTACTAGAATGACGATGTCCGAGAAGCTCTGAAATGAAATCAAACTCGAATTTGGGCTTGAATAACTTGACGTAAATAATCGATTTTTCCTTCGAGGATCAAATAAAAGTCACCAAACATAGTTCTTCACCAATTCTCCTTTTAACGTCTATATCGATATATGCATACATTTGATGCAGGAACAATGGAAAATAATAGTAGTAAGGATAGGCTGGAAGCCATATATGTGCGTATATGTATTGTAGAATTATAAAATTGTAATTGGTAAGAAAACAATGACGAGGGATGCTGATTATTACCAACATATCACATTAAATTCCTAAATTAAGTAAGTGGCCCATAATGGCCATTAATGAAAAATATAAATAAATAAATAAATAAATGAGGAATGAATAAGATGCCACTTATCAAGTTAGAAATTGCAATTCACTTCCTTCACCTCCACGTGTAGTGGAGGTGGCAACATTAAAATAATTTCTACCCTGTTATGTATGTATTGGGGTATTACATAAGTACGTGGTAAAATATATATAACTTTTTGAATATGCCCTAATTAATAGAAAATCATATCAAATAAAACCTACTATATTATAATAATAATTTTCAATATAACTAAGTTCGCTATCTCCGTTAAAATATTAATAACTTACAAAATTCTTATAAAATAAATACAGATGCAAATGTATCATACCAAAAATATTTTTCATAGACATTTAAAATATTTTAGGAAAGCAATAAAAATATAACTTTCTACCACATTCAACTTTTAAATTAAATATTTTCAAATACGCACGACTTTGATACTCAGCTTCTAAGACAGGGAATTGATCATAACTATCAATCGAACGGCCAGGGCACCAAACCACCGGTCCCAGCAAGCCATAAATGACTTGGGGCCGCTACAGGAAAGCTCTAACAGTACAAGAAAAATGAATACGCAGAAATGACCTGAAGAGTCATTACAGCTTAACAATCCATATGAATGTTGAGATGTAAATCCTACCCATTGCAGTGAAGACATTTACCTGGTAAAGCCTAGCAACAACTCCATTACCCGAATACCAATATTACACCTTAAAATCAAGCTCTTACAGCTTGTACTATTGTTAGAATATCCTTAGAATTATTTGTAAATATAGGTTGGAACTGTCTAGGTTCATTGTATCAGAATAGAAGATGTGTTGGGATAATTTATATGATAATATTGTCTTTGATTTCTATTATTATTTGTGTTTCATAAACTTCAACTTTCATATTATTTTGTGGGTTTTATTATTCACGTGCTTTTTTAGAAACTTCAAGCTTTCTTTCTGGTAAGCTTATTGAAAGAATCAGAGACATAGTCCATCAACTACATATTGCAGGACATAAGCAAATCAAGTGGAGTAAAGTGTTAGCATCTTTAAATAGTTTTCCTCAATGTAGATAGTAGAGTCATAGCATTGTGAGAAACTAAATTTGGTAATAGTTGTAGAGTTCAAATAGTTTTGGGAGGTCCTATATTGATCTATCTCTAGAGTCACAATGAGCTAGTGGAACTTTATTGCTTACTTTGTTTGATAAAATATTCCCTTTTAACCAAATAAAAATCTTATTGAATTCTTATATTTCTTCTTTAAGAGCTTATTCTTTTCTATTAAGCTAACATAAACTTGATTTTGTACAGCTCAAGAATTTGAAGTATGAAGAATCTATCATTCAAGAAAGCAAAGGGCAAGTTGAAGTACAAGATGACTTTTATTTTGTTAGGAATGGTTTACAGACGATATCTATGTATATATGTTGCATTTTCTCTTTTTAGGAGTTGATAAAGATGATGTTATAAAACTTGGATGATATATCTTTTCTTTATAAGTTATTTGTATTGACGAGGGAGTTTTATATGAATATTAAGTATTTACTATATTTTTTGATGTATCGATATGACATAATAATAATTATTCAGTAGTATAACTTTTTTGTAAGCAAGTGAATAGAAATGTGATCGTTGCAACTCTTTTACCGTTGGCTTATATTCAAATATTGAAATGGTTATTAGCGATGGGAAATTTGGTTGTTAAAATTATTGGTGTTTAAACTAACATACAATTATCGAAAGGAATTTTGGTCGTTAAAAGTAATTGTATAATTGAATTAGTTGTTGTCGTTACATATTTTTAATGACCAGATGAAAATTAGCGGAGGGAAAAGCCAGTCGTTAAAAAGAAATAAAAACTGGATTTTATGTTGTCGCTAAAAGTACTTTTAACGATCAAATTTCAATTCGGTCATTAACTTTTAACGGTGAAGCCTTTAACGACCGGCGGTGACCAGATTATTTCTGGTTGTTATTGGCCTTTAGCGATTGGATTTGGACATTTAACGACCAAATTACCCCTCATTAAATGTCATTTTTCTTGTAGTAATTGTTGTGAAGTTATATCTATGTACTTGACTTGTGACTGTTTCATCATTGTATTTGAAAGATTTGATTTCATCAGTGCATTTGATTTTAGAAAGAGGTTCCAAACTGGAATATTTTTATGACTTTCTTGTGAAAATATGGTTCATTTTCGAAGTTCTGATATGGTTAAACTTGCATGCCCGAGGTAAAGTATTTTGGGTGGCTTTACTTCTATTTTTAAACTTGTATGCCTAAGGGAATGTGTTCTGGGTAGTTTTACTTGTATTTTTAAACATGCATGCTCGAGGGAAAGTGTTCCGGATGGTTTTTACTGATTATTAACATGGAACAGTTATTGAGGTACATTTTGTATTTGTATATGGATTTTGTGAATCCCTCATGGGTATTGACTTTGCAAGATACAATTAGAGGAGGAGTATAAGGTATTATTTGCACTTGGCTCATATCATATTGTGCATGGCACGGTTCCACTTGCATTTTTCCCCATTAGGTTGATTACCAGTCACTATTATTTGTTGTTTGAATCCACTACACTTATGGGGGGTCTGGATGGGTCTATTGTTTATTGGTTGTACCTACTGGGCTTATGGGGGTCTGGTTAGGTTATTCTTGGAATGTATGTATCTTCCGAGCTTATGCTCGGTTAGGTTGTAGCTAGACTGTTCTGCTTTGCCTTACTTCACCTTATTTTACTTTACATGTTTTACACTTTGCACAACTAATTACATTCTACCTTGATATTATCTAGCTATGACATGTATCTTTATACTGACTCCCTCTTTATTTCCCTTTAGTATGTTTGCATTCTCTTTACTCTTATCTTATTTGAGCTCAGTCGGCCTATGACACCTAGTGGGTACCACATGTTTTGGTACTTATGCTACACTTCTATATCTTCTTCCCTAATGCAGAACCTAGCATGGGTTATCACCGCTAATGTTGTCCTAGTGTGGAGTTGTTGTTTCGAGGATCTAAGTTGAGCTTCTAGCATTCAGAGATGACTTATCTCCTTCTTCCTAGGGATTAATCCTTTTTTTGTATATACGGAGACTACTATGTATATTTATATCTATCTAGTACTCTCTATGTTGTAGTAGCTTTTGTACCTACATATACTAGGTTTTGGGGATTTCCTATATGATGTACTCCTTTTTTCGCATTATTATGTTTTTTCGCTTTTATTATTTCTACTATGTACTCACTTTTCTGCTTTTATGTTATGTCTCATATTAACCTGCTACTCACTGTTCTAGGCTAAGGATTTCGTCTTGCCTACTGGTTAGGTGTAGTAGGTGCCATCACAACTTGATAAATTAGGCCACGAAAGATTGGCATCAGAGCACTAGGTTCGCCGACATCGTTGGTACAAGAGCAGGTTCCTAGTAAAGTCTCACAGATCTGTACAATGGCATGTGTATCCTATCTTTGGGATGATGCAAGGCATTCTTAGAAAATATTTAATCTTTTTGATTCTCTATCATGCGCTTCCAACTTCTATTAACTTATAAATGATGTTTGTTTTATTCATTCTCAAATGGTTAGAATGACAGACATAGTGGCCGAGGGTGAGGCCCGGCACTGGAAGATAAGGCTCACACTCAAGGCAGTGGTAGAGGTCGACCCTGAGGTTGAGGTCAAGCATAAGCCACAACACTAGATCAAGGCCAGGCCATGGAGCCATCAGTAGAGCCTGAATATGATCAGAAGCCTGAGATTGCTCCACAGTTAGGTCCAGAGGGTCCACCACTATAGCAATAAGTGGGGCAAGGACCAGCCTAGCCTCCACGCAGACATAAAGTTAAACTGGCGCTATAAGATACTATAGTTTAGTTGTTCAGTGCCTTGGGAGAGATACCTTTGAATTCGGCTCAGGGAGAAGTGCATGATGTTCATGGTATAGGAGCGCATCCTGCCACTATGGCTCCCCACATTGAAGTACCTCTAGTTCAGAGGGTTGATCCACCGATAGCAGCCCATCCAGTTATGACTTTTGAGGAGCAAAAGATGCTGGGTTGATTTCTTAGATTGGCCTCGCCGAGGTTTTATAGTGCTCTAGGAGAGGATGTGCGTGAGTTTCTTGCTAGTTCTGAGAGAGGTTGTTTAACCTCGGTCTAGTGGATTCTCACAGGGTAAACTACACTTCTTTTTAGCTTGATGGTCTAGCTAGACAATGATGGAGAGGATATTCAGAGAGTAGACCATCTAGGTCTGCTTCTATGACTTAGGCATAGTTCTCTGAGGATTTCTTGGGGAAGTACATGCCTCGCGGTGAGCGAGAGAGACTTCAAGATGCATTCTCAACACTAGAGTAAGGTTCTATGAGTGTGAAAGAGTATGAGTTGAGGTTCTATGAGTTATCTAGATATGCCACTATGATTCTTCCTATTGAACATGTGAGAGTGCAGTGTTTCATTAGAGGGTTGAGGTTTCAACTTCACTTGGCTACAAAGAGTATGGTGTCTTTGGGCCACTCCTTCCTAGAGGTGGTTGATCATGCTCGTACCATTGATTCTATTCATTGCGAGGCCCACAAGGGAAATGATAAGAGGCCCCAACACTAGGGTAGCTCTATAGTGGGTCCTAGTTTTGTGGTAGGTTTTTTTTGGTAGAGGTCACTAGAAGAGGTACCTTCAGCCTACTAGGCCCATTCAGGCCTCACTTTAGCTTTTTGGTAGTAACAACCGGTCAAGGTGCAGTTACCAGAGCTCTAGTCAGTATTCGAGGGGTTTATATTCTGGGTCTTCAGGTCGTGGTGGCCGTTCTGGTTTGGCATATACTTCACATCAGTGTAGGGCCCTTTGGGTTGTTATAAGTGTGGGGAGTTTTGTCACTATGCTAGAGATTGTCCTCAGTGCAGGATGGCTAAGCCTTCAGTAGATGCCCAGACTCTTAGTGAAGTGACGCTGCCTGCCAGAGGTGGTGCTCAGAGTGGTAGGGGTGAATCTCAGAGTAGTAGGGGTGCTCGTGGTGGTGCTCAGATAGGTAGGACCGGTGGTCGTGTAGGTACTCATCCCAAGGGTGGGTGCAATCAATTATATGTCATTCCTGGTAGGACAGAGGCAAAGGTTTTGGACTCAGTCATTGCAGGTGCGATTTTAGTATGCCACCAACTAGCATCTGTCTTATTTTATCCAGGTTATACTATTCATATATGTTTGTATATTTTGCTTCTTGATTGGGATTTTTTAGTGAGCCATTGCCTTGCCATTGTATGTAGTTACTCCCGTTAGTAATTCATTAGTAGTGGATCGAGTATTTAGATCCTGTATTGTGACTATTGAGGAGTGTGACACTAGTGTGGACCTTGTTATGCTTGACATGTTAGATTTTGATGCTATTCTGGGCATGTATTAGTTATCCCTTTATCGTGCTATATTGGGTTTGTTTTCCAGACTGTTACCTTAAACATGCCTATTATGCCCCTAGTTATGTGGCAGGGTTCTGTTAGTCATGCACCAATGGGGATTATTTCTTATATTTGTGCTAAGAGATTGGTGTCAAAAAGGTGTCTAGATTACCTTGGTTATGTCTATGATGTGAGTGTCGAGGTTCCCTCACTTTATTTTGTTCCTATAGTCAGAGAGTTTTTCGATGTCTTTCCTGGCAACTTACCTATCCTCCCACCTTAGCATGATATAAACATTGCTATTGATGTCGAGCCAGGCACTATGCCTATTTCTATTCCACCCTACTGTGTGGCTCTTACTAAGTTGAGGGAGCTTCATGTTCAGCTTCAGGATCTTTTGGGTAAGGGTTTCATCTGGATGAGTGTTTCTCTGTAGGGTGGTCCTATCCTCTTTGTGAAGAAGAAGGATAGAACTATGTGCATGTGTATTGATTACCGACAGTTGAATAATGTGACTATTATGAATAGGTATCCGATGCCATATATTGATGACCTATTTGATCTGCTTCAGGGTGCAACCATATTTTCAAGGATTGACTTGAGATCCAGTTACCACTAGTTGAGAATTCGGGTGGTGGACATCCCTAAGACAGCTTTCCAGACTCGCTACGGCCATTACGAGTTCCTAATAATATCTTTTAGGTTGACCAATACCCAAGATGCATTTATGGACTTGATGAATCGCATGTTCAGAACCTATTCAGACTCCTTCATAATAGTTTTCATTGATGACATTCTTGTATACTCGAGGAGTAAGGAGGAGCACGAGAAACATTTGAGGATTGTGCTCCAGACTTTGAGAGATCAGCAGCTTTATGAAATATTTTCAAAGTGTGAGTTCTTGGCTTGAGTCTGTGGTATTCTTAGGGAACGTGGTGTCCAAGGATGGGATCATGGTAGACTTGGCAAAGATCGAGGCAGTTTGTGATTGGGCTAGGCCCACTTCTCCTACTGAGGTTTGCAATTTCATTAGGTTGGCTCATTACCCTAGGCGGTTCATCAAGGGCTTCTCTTCCATTGCAGCACCCTTGACTAGACTGACTAGGAAGGATGTCCCATTTCAGAGGTCCGATGAGTACGGGGTGAGCTTTCTGAAGCTCAAGGTCTTATTGAATACAACTCTAATTTTGACTCTACCAGTTGAGGGCTAGGGTTTTAAAGTTTATTGTGATGCTTCAGGTGTTGGTTTGGGTTGTGTTCTAATGCAGCAGGGCCAAGTGATAGCATATGCTTCTATATAGTTGAAGGTGCATAAGTGCAACTACCTCACCCATGACTTGAAGTTGGCGGTGGTAGTTTCCGTGCTTAAGATTTGGAGGCATTACATGTATGGTGTCATTGTGAGATATTCACCAACCATCATAGCCTACATTACATTTTGAGCTAGAAGGATCTTAATTCGAGGCAGCAGAAGTGGCTAAAGTTGCTGAAGGACTTTGACCTATTTATTCTTTATCATCCGGTCAAGGATAATATGGTAGCAGATGCCTTGAGTCGGAGGGCAGTGATTATGGGTAATTTAGCCTTCCTATAATTTTCTGAGAGGCCCTTGGCTTTGGATATTCAGTCCATAGCCAATAGGTTGGTTTGACTTGACATTTTTGATGCAGGGAGGATTCTTCCTCGAGTTGAGGCTCAGTCTATGTTGTGGGAGAAGATTTGAGAGTGACAGTTTGAGGATAGTCAACTTTGTGGGCTCTGAGATCAAGTGTTGAGTGGTGAGGCTAGCAAGGCTGCCTTAGATTCAGAGGGTGTCTTGAGGTTCGAAGGTCGTATCTGTGTTTTGAGAGTTGGTGACTGATATTGTAGGAGGCTCATTCTTCCAGATATTCCATTCATCCCAAGGTGGCTAAGATGTATAGGGACTTGAGATAACATTATTGGTGGAGCGGGATGAAGAGGGATATAGTTGAGTTTGTATCGCAGTGCTTGAACTGTCAGCAAGTGAAGCTCGAGCACATGAGACCTTGTGGTTTGCTTCAAAGTTTGCCTATTCTCGAGTGGAAGTGGGAGCGGATGACTAGGGATATCATAGTTGGCTTACCGTGTACCTTTTGTGATTTTGATAGCATTTGGGTCATTGTGGATCGACTGACTAAGTCTTCTCACTTTCTACTAATAATGCTTAAAAATATTCTCCAATAGGTGGTGGTAGTGATCGTTAGAGCAAAACAAATAAATTTCCTGATGAGTGTCGGGATCGATCCTACAAAGAGTAGATGTGATGATTCACTAAATGACAGTTGAATAATATTCACCAAGAGAGTAAATGCTCAAACAACTTGAAAGTAAAATTTAGGGGAAAACAAAGAATGGGAATTATTAATATTGCAATATTTGACAAGAAAACAATGTAGACACGAGATTTGTATTCAAATGAGAAGCATACTAGGGGTATGTTTCCAATGGGATTCAAACGGGGGTTAGGGTACTTGCTCAATTATGCAAATTCTTGAAAAATGATATGGGTAGCATTGGTTTTAGTCATGTTTGGTAATTTCTCAATCTTCTGAACATATATCCTATGGCCTTTACTCAAGCACCATGGTTTCAACACAAGCCAACCAATTTAAGCTTGGGGAAGTCATACTATTTCTAGCTTAGACTCTTAGATGAGAGTTTCAGTCGATTAAGCTATTTCTAGCTTCAATCTAAGGTGGAAACCTCAAATTCCAACTATTGAATTCCTTTCGAATTATGAACCCCTCTTTTAAGCAAGAACACAATTAAGTAGATTCAACCAATATTTGCAACCATTAATTTTATCATTAAAACTTGAGGAATTCAATAGACCCATATCAATTCATCAACTATAAGCACAATTAAACAAGACCCACACCTAAATTCAAATACCCATCATAAACACACCCCTAGACAAGGAAATTCACGACTCATGCTTAGGAAATAAGATGGTACACCAATTGGGTAATTCATATTTCCATTCATAATCAAGCGAATATCCAAATTCAAGATCAATTTAGTATAAAAATGGTGAATTTAGAGTGTGGAAGATGAAGAGATACAAGTACACTCTCCATCTTCCTTGGGAAAAAATCAATGCTGAAAACTATTCAAAACTATTAGGTACACATCAAAAATTAGGTTATAGAAGATTCTCGATGCGTCACTTAAAAGTTGACAAAAATGCCCTTCAGACATGGTGCGATGCGATGTGCGACATGACGTACAGTTGCACCATACCTTGTGTGTATTGCATATTGGCTGTCCTTCAACCAGTGACTTTAGTTGCTGAGGTGGTAAAGTGCGAAGAGAGGTGCGAACCACACATAACATTATGCCAGTTACACGGCGGCCGTACCTCACAACAGATTCTTTCTTGTTTTCGATCACCTTTACACTTTGACTCTTTTTAAGATCTTTGGTTCCAATTCCTTTGTTTTCTACATGACTACCTGCATTTTCATCAATAAAGGCAATAAGTACCTCTAAATCTCATCAAAACATAGAAATAATTCATGAATAAAGGCTCAATAAGTTGGTGGATTACCAAATTATCATCTACCCGTTCAGTCTTCCTTCAGTACTGAGAGGTTAGCTCAGATCTATATGCGAGAGACAGTCCATCTGTGTGATGTTACAATGTCCATTATTTCAGATAGAGGTGCGCAGTTCACTTCTCAATTTTGGAGGGCATTTCAGGCAGAGTTGGGTTCTAAGATTGATCTTAGCATATCATTTAACCCGCAGGCTGATGGCCAGTCTGAGCAAACTATTCTTGTTCTTGAGGATATGATACGTGCCTGTGTTCTGGATTTTAGGGGTCAATGGGACCAGTTTCTAGCCTTAGTAGAGTTTGCTTATAATAATAGCTTCCACTCGAGTATTAAGATGGGTCCATTTGAGGCATTGTATGGTAGGCGGTGTAGGACTCCTATTGGGTAGTTTTATGCACTTGAGGTCAGGCCGCATAGTACAAATTTCAGGATAGACTTTGGGTAGCTCAGAGTAGGCAGAAGAGTTATGATGACCGTAGGCATCATGCCTTAGAGTTTGGGAATGGTGATGGTGTATTCCTCCATGTGTTGCCCATGAAGGTCATGGTGAGATTCAGGAGGAGGGGTAAGCTTAGCCCCAGGTATATTGGGTTGTTTGAGATTCTTCAATAAGTGGGTGATATTGCTTATGAGTTAGTCTTGCCTCTATCATTTTCTGCCATTCATCCTATTTTCCACGTGTCAATGCTCTATTCTTATATTCCAGATGAGTCTCACTTGCTTCAGTGTGATTCAGTTCTGTTGGATGATCAATTGACTTTTCAGGAGGAGCCAGTAGCCATTTTATCTTGGGATATTAGACAGTTGACATCTAGTGAGATTCCAGTAGTTAAGGTGCAGTGGAGACATTGTCCCATTGAGGAGGCTACCTGGGAGATCGAGCATGACATGAGGGCCCAATATCCTAGTCTTTTCGAGCCTTTAGGTACTCCCCTGTTCCTAACTTTCGAGTATAAAAGTCCTTTTAATAGTGGATGTTGGAATGACCCTTAAGATCATTTTCTCAGTTTTAGTGCATCTTCTATGTTTTGAGCTTTCCCACAATGGCTACATGTTATTTATGAATTACTGGGACTGACAGTTCAGTTCTCGGTCAGTTCATTTTTGTTTTAAGCCCATTACCCTATTTTGAAGCTCTTAACATTGAAAGAGATGATTTTGGTCAACATTTAGAGAAGAGGGCCTCGGATAGGAACTCCATCAATGTTGTTAGTCTAACACATCGACTTTGGGCTAGAGGGACCTTTGGTTTAGGTCCCGAGGTTTCCAGACTCATTTTGGGCTACTGGGTTCCTTTTTGGTAAAAAGTTGGTTTTTGGGCGTAGGACCCACTTTTCATTAAATCAATTTCTGTTAGAAATTTTATCAATTTTTTTTAGTCAGAAATGTTGTTTTTGGTAGGGTAGCATAGTTTGTTTACTCCTGCAGAATCCCAGATGAATCCCGAGGGTCCATTTGGTGAATTATTAAGTTGCAAAAGAATTGATGGTTGATGGTTGCTGTTGCAGCACTACCCAGCCATTTGCCTATGCTAGGGGTGGGATGCGTGTGCGTAGAAGAGGTTCCAGGCATCACCTTGCTTGACCTTTAGGTACGCATGGCCTTGGCTGCTTAGGCATTCCCGCGTGCATGGTGGCCAGTCTGCATGTGTGCTAAAGAGGCACCAGGCCCAACCTCCACTTTTCTTGTGCATGAGAGAGTTCCTGGCAACCCACGTGAGGCCGCGTGTGCATAGGCCAGCGTCTGGCAACTATCTATTGTTCTCCTTCATTTTCCAAACATTCCAAACCAAAAATCCTCTATTTTTATAGAGCTCTAAACCCAAATTTCAGTGTGGGATCACTATATACTGGTTGGGGTGATATTCCTTGTTCGTGATCATTCTCCTATCATCTAATTGTAAGTTTTCGGCCCTTAATTCTGTTAAATTTCTTAATTGATTCTTGAATTATTCTTGGGGTTGGGGACTGATTTGTGATCCTTTTTTGAGCTAGATTTACTCAATAATTTAGGCATGTAACCCTTATCCCACGAGGGATATCTTCCCTAGTTTCATTTTTGAAATTTGCATACGGGCCTCACGGGTGATTTTCACCCAATTTTCGACCCGAATTGTTAATTTGCAATATGGGTAACATTATTCATATTTTAATGAGTAGATTATCATTATTGTCACGCCGTGAGTCTACCCCCTGGATGTAACATGGGACTCGAGACCGCAAGTGATCTCAAGTTAACCCTTGGCCTTAGCATTACTTAAACATAACATAGATAATCTTAGCAGGAGCATAAACTGAAGTCATAAGCAAAGTAAATCATCATATAGATCAAGGTCTAGGAATATCAAAACCTGAAACATCAAATACTGGCTGTCTAGCTATGTCTAAAAAGCCTCTAAAACTGACATAATGAATTGTTGGGACAAAACCCCAGCTAACTCCAAGTACTGAATAAAAGAACATAAAAACTACTACGAATCATAACTAGCCCTCGAATGATGAGGACTCACTGACTGAGATTGGAAATTTTGTTGGGTCTAGCCACGGGTTTGAGATCGAGTGCCTGAATCGACATCATAATATGATACAACCCAAAGAGGTATGCCGTCAGTACTATTAAATGTACTGAGTATGATAGATGTGCACAATTCGTAGTAAAACATGCTCAAACATAACTAAAGCTGAAATCATGTGATGATAGAAAAATCTGTAATGTAATGGCTCAATGCAATATCATAAGCTAAAACATATTTATATTTGTAAAGTGTAAGTACTATGTCTGAAATAGAAAAGCAAAGAGTCAAATACATTTAAAGCTTTAAACCATTTCTGCGGGAGATTCTCATAACCTACATAGAAACTTCATCATTCCTTTCAAGTGTGTGATGCCACTCACCACAAGAGAGGATCCCACTCACAATCATGCAATAGACAATCAAAAGGGATTATTAGAGAATCAAAAAGACTCTCACTCTCACAAGGAAATTTGAGTGCACACGCATTGAACCATAGGCTTGCCCTTTATGTAATTTTCCACTAATGTAGAGTTACCAAGATCGGAATCACTAAGGACTTGCGGATTATGATGTTGGTCAGGGTTAAGGTAAGATTGCATTTGTCTCAAGTGACTAAGCCTCCCTAACATTCTTTGTGATTATTCAAAACCAGCTCACATTTTCGAACAATAACTTCACTTTATTTCTCCCTCTCACAATCCCAAGATTCCCCTTCAACTTGATCATTCAACTTCCTTTATCACCTTTACTTGGTAGCACTAATTCCTTTTTTTCTTTGCAATTTGTTCATTTCATTGGACAATTTGAAGCAATTTTCATTTTTAGCATATGGTGCTACCTTGCATTGACACACATCCTTTTCTTCTCCACATTGGTGGATGCACCCCCAAACTTACGCTTTTGCCTATGTTATCATTTTAACCCCCCCAAACTTAGGATTTTAGCCTATGTTTCACTTTCAAGCCATTAGGGAGAACAGGCTAAAAAGTTTAGGTTCCAAAAAGGGTCAAGGTGTCAAAAAAGGTATCAAGAAAATGTCACAAGCTCAAAGGGGCTTCAACAACAACAACAACATACCCAGCCAATTCCCACAAGTGGGGTCTGGGAATGGTAGATTGTACACAGACCTTACAACTACCCCATGGAGGTAGAGGTTGTTTCCTAGAGACCCTCGGCCCAAGAGAAACAAATCCAAGTACAAGATGAAGAAAATAGTGAAGAGACAACCATACCACAATATAATAATAAGGTGATCGAAACAAAAACAACATATGGAAATAGATATCAAAAGCAAGACTACAGGGTGTGACTAATACTACAACAGACACCAACCACCCTAAACCTTCTAAAGACAACCAGACGCTCTACTCCATACTAACCTTCTATCCTAATACGCGACCTCCACACCTTTCTATCTAAAGTTATGTCCTCGGTAAGACAAAGTTGCGCCATATCCTGCCTAATCACCTCTCCCCAATTCTTTTTAGGCCTACCTCTACCTCTGTGTGTACCCACTATAACCAGCCCCTCACACCTTCTTACAGGGGCATCTATGCACCTCCTCTTCACATGTCCAAACCATGTTGGATGAAGCCACAGGAGCCACGCCTACCTTTGCCCGGATAACCTCATTCCTAATCCTATCACTCTTGGTATGCCCACACATCCATCTCAACATCCTAATATACGCAACGTGCATCTTCTGCACATGTGTGCTCTTAACTGACCAGCACTCCACCCTATACAGCAAAGACGGCCGAACCACCATTTTGTAGAACTTACCTTTAAGCTTAGGTGGTACTTTTTTGTCACACAGAGCTTCAGAAGCCAGTCCCCACTTCATCCATGCTGCACTAATGCGCTGTGTGACATCATTGTCGATGTACCCACTTCCCTGAATCATGGACCCAAGATACTTAAAACTTTCTTTCTTGGGAATAGGTTGAGTGTCCAGCCTCACTTCCACACTTGCCGCATGCATCGCATAACTAAATTTACACTCCAAATATTCAATTTTGGTTCTACTCAACCTGAACCCTTTAGACTCCAGCGTATGTCTCCAAACCTCTAACATAACATTAACGTTGTCCTGAGTCTCACCAATGAAACCACAAAATATGCAAATAACATACACCATGGCACCTTATCCTAAATAAATCTCGTCAACTCATCCATTACCAAGGTAAATTGGAAAGGTCGAAGGACTGATCCCTGGTGCAATCCCATCTCAACTGGGAAGTTCTCCGAATCTCCTCCCACTATTCTAACTCGAGTCTTAGCCCCATCGTACATGTCCCTAATCGCCCTGATGTAGTACCATCGGTACCCCTCTGGCCTCCAGGCACCTCCAAAGAACATCCCTAGGGACTTTGTCATAGGAATTTTCAAGGTCAATGAACACCATATGTAAGTCCCTCTTCCTTTCCCTATATTTCTCCACCAGCCACCTCACAAAAGGGATGGTTTACGTAGTCGATCGATCTGGTATGAAGCCTAATTGATTCTAAGAAATGGACACCCATTTCCTCACCCTCATCTCCACCACTCTCTACCAAGCCTTCATAGTGTGGCTTAGCAACTTGATACCCTTATAATTTCTACAATTTTGGATATCGCCCTTGTTCTTGTACAATGGGACCATTGTACTCCACCTCCATTCGTTGGGAATTTTAGCAGTCTTAAAAATAACATTAAACAACTTAGTTAGCCACTCCAAACTAGCTCTGTCTGTACTTTTCCAGAACTCTACCTGAATCTCATTTGGACCGGTTGCTCTACCCCTACTCATCCTGCTAATAGCATGCTTAACCTCATCCACCTTAATATGCTTGTAGTACCCAAAGTTCCTAAGACCCTCAGAGTGCGCCAAATCACCCATCGCAATAACGTTGTTCCCTCCTTCATTCAAGAGTTTGTGAAAGTAAGTTTGCCATCTTTTCTTAATGAAAGTCTCATCCACCAACACCTTGCCCTCCTCAACCTTAATGCACTTCACTTTCTCCAAGTCGCGAGCCTTTCTCTCTCTAGCTTTGGTGCGCCTATACAATTTTTTCTCCCCGCCTTTATCCTCTAACTCGACATACAAGCATTTGAAAGCTGCCATCTTAGCTATCTTAACTGCTAACTTAGCTTCCTTCTTTGGCACCTTATAGACTCCCCTAAGTGTCTATCTCTCCTCCTCGTCCACACACTCCACCAACTTTGCATACGCAACCTTCTTAGCCTCCACTTTGCCTCAGACTTTTCTGTTCCACCACCAATCCCGTCGACGCCCCCAAAGGTACCCCTAGACACCCCTAACACCTCTCTAGCTGCTTCCCTAATGCAACTAGCTGTCTTATTCCACATGTTGGTTGCATCCCTGCTACTACTCTAAGCCCTCATACCAGCCAACTTCTCCCCTATCTCCTGAGAAAGGGCAAGGGTCAAGCCACCCCATTTAATTCTTGGATGTTCGTAAAAGGTCTTTTTCCTCCTATCCCTCTTAATTTCCAGATGCATCACAAAAAGCTTATGTTGAATAGTAAGATTCTCACTCGGGATAACCTTACAGTCATTACAAAGGCCTCTATCACCCTTCCTAAAGAATAAATAATCTATCTGAGTCTTAGCTACCGTTCTCCAAAAGGTAACTAATTGGTCTTCCCGCTTAAGAAAGCACGAGTTAGCAATCACCAACTCAAAAGCTCTAGCAAAATCAAAAAGCGAGGTTCCACCTCCATTTCTGTCCCTAAAGCCAAAGCCTCCATAAACCTCATTAGAAGCAGCCCCGATATGGCCATTTCCACCAATAAAAATCTTCTTCGTGAGCGGTACATCTCTCACTACCTCATCCAAATCCACCCAAAATTGCTTCTTGATCTCCTCGTCCATACCCACTTAAGAAACGTAAGCACTAATAATATTCAAAGTCCTCCCTCGAACAACTAGCTTAATCGTCATCATCCTATCATTGATCCTCTTAACCTCCACCACTTGCTCCCTAAGGTCAGCATCTACTAAAATGCCTACTCCATTCTTATCCCTCAAGCTTCCGGAGTACCACAACTTAAACCCGTCTACATCCCGAGCCTTGGTACCTACCCATCTAGTCTCCTGGACACAAGCAATACTAATATTTCTCTTCTTAAGAATCTTCACTAGTTTTATAGACTTCCCTGTCAGTGACCCTATATTCTAAGATCCTACTCTTAGACTCTTTAATCACTTACCACTTTTAACCCTTGCCCCCTGCGTCGGCCAAAGACATGACCATAGTCCACCATCATTCACCAAAGCCACTAAAAATAAGTAAACGACACAAAAATTAACTCAAAGATACTGAAAACTATTAAACTAACGATACTATAAAACATAAATCAATCACTACAAAAGAGTATAAAGAATAGAGTACTAATATGAATTCTACTGCCAATCAGGATAACAATCTAAAAATCTAAAGTACGCTAGCAACCAGGAAACAAGAAATACTCCAAACTCTATGATAAATCAGGGGAGGAAAGTAAAATTTCTACTATAAATCAGAAAGACAAGGAAGAATAAAGGGTGCAACAATAATCAACACTATAGTATAAGGCATACTACAAGAAAGAAATACAATGAATGAACAAAGATGACTCCAAGAATGCGACAAAGCAATGTAAGGGCTTACTAGGATCAATGTAAAGGAAAGTCGATTCGGGTGAAGTGGCTATTCAAAAAGGGCCTAAGGTCATCTTCCAAGCTTGGTTTTCTCTAGGATTTTGCCTTGAATCACCTTCGGAGAAAGTTCTAGACAACACATGCACACAAGAACTAAGTACAACCTTACCACAAGGAGGTATCACAATATAAGAATTTTCACAACGAGTCTCAAAATCAATTCGGATAAATGACTTTTGACAAGCTATTCTGGGTTTTTTACACACTCATTTATGAATCGATCAAGCCAAACAGGAAGTGTGCAAGTCATGCCAAGAGATTGCTTTACTCAAAATTATTTTCCCTCTTTCCTTTAATTTTCAAAAACTTCTTGCCAAATTTTTTTGGTAGGCCCCATTTCGAGACAAGTAAAGCATAGACTTAAATTAATACTAAAACTTGGCCTTTTTTCTTATGAAAGTTGCCTCTCAATCTATCATAGAAAAACACCAACCCGATTTGACATAAAAATAAACAAAAGAAATAAAAGAAAACAAAAATAAAAGATACAATTTGCTCCTTGGGAAAGAACCGTGGTATGAAGAAAACTATTAGACTTTATTCACTAATCAACTATTACCAAGGTGACCAAAACTTTAAATAAATACATTCAAGCACCCCTAAACATAAATGGAACATTGTCCTTAATGAAATAGAATTTTTAGGTGTGGATTACTCCATGGAGTATTCTACAAATCGCATAAGGGCTGGGTCGAGCCGCCTTAGCCTTTGCATGTGCGGTTGAAAAATGAGAAAGCTGCTAGTGTTTTATGTCTGCTGTGTAAAATAGGGTGCAAAGTGTAAAAGGGCTGGGGAGAGCCACCCTAGCCAGAGCATGGTGGGTTGAAAAATAAAAATGTTGCCAGTGTTCTATAGGATGTGTGAAATGATGTGTGATACGCATAATGGAGAATATGGTCCGCATGCTTTATCGCATGTTTGGCCCCAAACTTTGTCGAGACTACTAGTGTTCTTCCTCCACCATGCGAAGTTATATGCGACACACACAATGCGGTAAGCCACTGCATAACCCAGCGCATGTGGTCTTGGATGTTGGAAAGTAAATATGTTATGATGGGCGATGGCATGTGCGAAGCGCACTTTTCCAGGTGCATTTTGACTATTTCATGCACAAAAGTGGTTTGATGCTCGATAAATATTCCAACTCCCTTATCTAGTTTCTTACCTACAAATTTCACCAAAAATAACACTAAAGGAAAGAAAAATATTGAAAGTAAAGGTGGATTTTTGGGTTGCCTCGTAAGAAGCGCTTGGTTTAATGTCACAACTCGACGATGGTACCTCTTGCTCATGGTTTATCATGGTAAATCACTTCTAAGAGTGCGGCATCTTTTGGTATGCCCAAATACTTCTTGACTCATTTTCCATTGACTTTAAATATTGAGCCATTTTCAGCTTCCAACTCAATTGCTCCATTTGTAATGACTTGAAATACCTTGAAGGGGCATGACCATTTTGACTTTAGTTTACCCGAGAAAAGTCAGAGTCTAGATTTGAAGAAGAGCACTCAATCTCTCGGAGAGAATTATCTCCTTAGAATTTTCTGATCATGGTAATGTTTTATTCGATCTTTATAGAGTGCGGTGTTCTCATAGGCTCGCATCCAAATCTCATCTATCTCATTGAGATCTTCAACTCTAGCATGAGCGGTTTTTTCATAGTCCAAGTTTACCTTTTTCAAAGCCCACATGGCTTTAGGATTTAATTCCACTAGAAAATGGCAAGCTTTTCGGAAGATCATTTGGCAAGGAGACATACCAATCAGAGTTTTGTATGCTGACCTATAGGCCCATAATGCATCATCGTATTTCTAGTCCTAATTCGTTCTTTTGGAATTTACCATTTTTGTAACAATGGACTTGATCTCCCTATTGGACACTTCAACTTGCCCACTTGTTTGTGGGTGGTAGGGGGTGGCAACTTTACGCTTGACTCTATATTTCTCAACTATAGAACTAGACAACCGGTTGCAAAAGTGAGATCCTCCATCACTAATGATGGCACGAGGGGTGCAAAATCGAGAGAATATGTCTTTTTTAAGAAACACTGTGATACTCTTCTCCTCATTATTTGGAAAAGCCATTGCTTCTACCCAATTGGATACATAGTCTACAACCATGAGGATGAAAGTATTCCCACAACAACTTACAAATGGCCCTATGAAGTTGATGCCCCACACATCAAATATTTCAACCTCTAGGCTTGGTGTCAATGGAAGTTCATGGCGACAAGACACACACCTTTCATGTTGACATTGGTCACATTGTTTCACTAGATCATGTGCATCTTGGAAAAGTGTTAGCCAATAGAATCTGCTTTGCAACACCTTCAAATCTATTCGCGTACCACCATGGTGACCACCGACAGGTGAAGAATAGCAAGCTTCTAAAATGGGTGTCATCTCAATTTCGGGAATGCACCTTTCGATCATACAATCAGTGCAAATATGGAAGAGGTAGGGTTCATCCCAATAGAACTTCCGAGCATCATGAAGGAATTTCTTTTCCTGATGGGAAGTTAAACCTTCCGGCACTAGATCACTTGCTAGAAAGTTAGTAAAATTAGCAAACCAACGTATCAGATCGTGTAAGGCAGCCAAAATATGTTCATAGGGAAATGCATTATTGATCTCAAGTTCCCCACAGGCCTCCCCTCTTCTTCTAATCTCGACAAATGATTAGCTACTTGATTTTCACATCCTCTTCGATCCTTTACTTCAAAATCAAATTATTGGAGCATCAGGACCTATCGGATAAGTCATGGCTTGGCATCTTTCTTGTTCATCAAATACCTAATCGCCACATGAACAATATGCATGACAACTTTGGTCCCCAAAAGATATACCCAAAACTTTTCAAAGGTGATAAGATCTCGATCAGGGAGACTAATCAAAATCAAATGCGGAATTGAAATAAACAAAACATATGCGGATTAACACCAAGAAATTGCAATTATGGGCAATAAGGGAATTTATACCCTCACCTCCCAATTGATTACAATAACTAAATGTTAAACCAACTTGAATCAACAAGGAAGAAGTACTCTAAATGAATCCACAAATAAGTATTCTCATGTGAAATTCAAGCAAAAGAAGTTATCAAGAAACCAAGGGAATCCACCCCTAATTACTCACCTAAACTATTAGGAATCCACCTAATAGACTATTAGGAATCTACCCAATAGATTTACTACACTAAAAGCTATCAACTACAATATGAGTTGTCAAAGAGAATATCTCAATCATTCAACAACTACTATGGAGCTAAAGGGAAGGGAACCCCTATTTATAGTTATTACATAAAGGCCCAATAGTGATTTTGAAAGATAACCCAACTCGGCCCTACACACAGGATGTGTGAATGGTGTACGAAATGCACTATCAGAAGTACGTGTCACCCTCTGCTCCGCACCACCTAAATAGATCATCATTGGCAGCCTTGTGCGGTTGGTATGCAGAATGCACCAGAGGAAGTGCCCAATGCACCCCTGGTCGCACCTTGAGGCAGAAACTCTATCAGCGTCATCTTTGCTCCATGCGATCATCCACAAGTCGTAGATCTTTGATCTACGTTCTTCAATAATCTCCAAAGCCTCTTTCTTCATGAATATCATTTGTAAGGCTTGGAGTTCTTTGGCTTGCTCTATTCAGAGCGTAATGAGGCTCTTCCAACCTCCCTTTTGTGCTCCAAGGGTTGGTGTGACTTGGATCCTCTCGTCTAGACCTTAAGGTATAGGTCTAGCATAAATGTCCCTAGGCGATATCATATCATCCTCCCCTTCTTGAAAAGGATTCGTCCTCGAATCCAAACCTTGCAAAAACATAGGAAGGACAAACAACCATAAATTTCTCATTGTATTAGGGTTAGCACATGGGTTAGCACAAGAAATAGTATGCCAAAGCAGCACATCATCAAGGAACAACCAAACATCCCCCATTGTAATCACAATGAAGTCAACATATGTAGTACAAGGGAAATGGTTATTCCACTCAACCAAAAGATAGGACCATCCAAATGGTGGTACCATTAACAGCTCATATACCCATGAAGGGTCTCTGGGGTAAAATGGATATGAGACCCACTTATCTTTGTCACAAAAACAAGGGTGTGACCCAATAACAAGCCTAACCCTCTCCAATGGATCTTTAAGGTAAACATAGACATCATTGAATGCAACGAGGTAGTAGGGAAAGGTGTTTAGCATTCTAGTCTCATCCAAGGTGTTTTCACATGCAAGAATACCATCAATCCCAAGAAATGTATCAACAAAACCACAACAAGGTGTAACACCTAAGGATGAAGTGATAGCATTTGGACATACTTCACCATCTCTTTTCACATGATTCAAGTTTGCATAAGATGTATACTCAACAAGCTCATGAATATCAGCATATGCAAAAATATAGTAAAGAAAGGTAACAAGATCATTAGTGTCAATCATGGTGTCTTCATATGCAAGTTTACAATAATATACAAGGATACTAACAAACACATTCTCACATGTTTGGACACATGACATCAACTTGTGGTTCATCACACAAGTGTCACCTTTTATTTTCGAATAACTCCTCCCAGAGAGGGTATCTTTCAATGGAGTCATGCTATAAAGGATGATGTTAATTCTCTAAGAACCGAATTCGCGCCCAATTAAATTGTCTTCCCAAGAAGTTGGGTTCCTTCTATTTATGGCACTAAGGATACTCCCAAGAGTCTCATTTGATACTCCAAATTGTCCATCCCTATGAAGGTGACAAGAAGCTTGAATATCCAAGGACTCTCCTATAAACAAGTAAGAAACTTATCATCCATAAGTTGTGGCTCACACAACATAAGCACGAGTTGTCAAATAAGGATGCAAGTATATAGTTAACACCCAAAGTAGGCAATGACACATTTTCCCTTGGTGTCACAAGCATAATATCATCCACTAGCAAGGGTTCATCAAATGCAAACAAGTAGTAGAGAAAGGATTGAGGATCACCAAACTCATTCCAAGTGTTCTCAATTGTAAGTGCATACTTCAAACTTTGGATGCTAGCAAGAAGTTCATCATTATTTAGAACACAAGGAGGGGAGATAGGGTATTTCAAGTACAATTCACCTTCTTTTCTCAAACAAGCTCCTAAAGGGAGTGTATCAACACATGGAGTTATGCCACTAGAGAGATTGAAGGAACTATGGGTCACATTGTCCTTCAACAAGTAGTCCTCCCAAAAAGTTGGGTTCTCCCTATTCATGAGTTGTAGCATATTCCTAAGAGTCCATCCTAACATTTCGTCTTGTCCATCCACATGATTGTGACAAATAGTAGGAAAAAAAAGTTGGGCATCAAGTACGCACCATAGACTCTTTCCAAATAAAAAAATAAAGGAGGCTTACGAGTTGCGGAGCTCACACAATTTAAGCATAGCATCAACAAACCATGAAGAGGTTTGAGACACATTGACACTCTCAAGGTAGGACATAAGGTCACACAATTTAAAGGATTAGCCTACCTTAGGGAAAATGTCATCATGACGCCAAGGGTCACATAAAATAGGAGGGAATGGATACATACCTTGGGGTTGAGGTGTCAAGTTGGCATGCTTAGGTCCTAACCATGGCTCGCAAGGTGTTTCCATCTTAAGCATCATCTTGGATCAATAGGATTGGTCCTTTGTTTTCTTTAGCAAGTTGGAATCCATAGAGTTGGATCCCATTAAGCTCTCAATTCCTTTTTGATGAGGTGATCCTTTAAGAACCTCATTGAAAAGTATTCCTTTATGAACCTGCAAAAGAGAAGAGTTGGTACTAGGACAAATGCTAGTACTTTGGTTAGTGTGCAATAAAGATCTGTGTTGATGAGTCCCTCTAAGGAGTGTTCCTCATCCACACCTTTCAAACATTTGCTTGGCTCCACAATCACAAACAAGGCATCTTTTTAATTAGCCAATCCCTTTTCCTTATGCGTAAGCAACACTTCTTTCTCATGCTTCTCCATTTCTTCTCTTTGGATTACTTCTCTCTGTTCTCTCATGATTTAATAGTCCTCACTTACTTGATGGGGTGACAAAGGTTCAAGACTGCGCTTTCATTCTCCAAACACAAATGAGTATTTGTTAGACCCCTTTTGATATTGGACATCCCTATCAACTTGCCACAATTTTCCAAGCAATACATGACATGTTAGCATGGGCATGGGAATGGGCATGTGCATGACATCACATAGGATTTCATCTTGATAATTGCCAATGCTAAACTATACGACTACTTGCTCGGTTACCTCAACTTTACCACTCTGTTTGAGCCATTGAAGTTTATATGGATTGGGGTGCCTTCGTGTAGGGATCTTCATTTGGAAAACCGTCCCATTACTTACATAATTAGCTCTACTCCTACTATCAACAACCAAGGAACATACCTTCTCTAAGATCTTACACCTTGTATGAAATAGGTTCACACTTTGGTCAAGTTCCTCTTTAGAAAGGTCCTCCATGACTTGTCTTAAGGCACAAGAGAAGTTCAAGTCCTCCTTCAATTGCTCATCATCTCTTTTTGGAATTTCTTCCCATGCCTAATCTTAGGCTCATTATCATCACCCTTCACCTCATACTCTATCACATTGCGAGTACAAGATTCATTACAAATGGATACAATTGACCTTCAATAAGGACATTCACTTGAAATGTTCCCTCTACCTTGGCATTTAGAACATTGAATGGTAGAAGGATGAGAGAAGTTAGGATTAACATGAATACCTCCTTTAGCTTGGTCTTCCCATCTTGCGTTGTAGTTAGCTTGGATAGCTTGACTATAATATTTGGAACTTGGGAGACTCACTTGGATGGTATTCAACCCTCTATCTTTGTCCTCATGATCTCCATGATGATCACAACATCTAGTACTATATCGATCTCTATATCGATCACCATATCTATCACCATATCGATCACCATAACGATCATCATATTGAAAACCATATCTATCATCATAGTGATCAACTCGAGCTCCATACACTTTTCATTTTGCACCTTGCTTTTGACTATAGCCTTCGGGTTTCACTACTCCTCTTAGTGCACCATAATCATGTTGACCAACTTGTTGAGGTCCATCCCAATACCTATGAGAATGTATCTCATCATATTTCTCTTTGTAGAGAGGGTTTTGGTATTGGTTATCTTGGTAAGGCTCTTGGTTTGGATAATGGGGTCATGTGATGCATTTTGTAGTAAAGTTCGGGTTTGAGTTGATACAAAGGAAGGTTTCCCTTGTAGTAGGTGATTTTCTTGGCGATTTGGGTAAGGAGGGATTTGTCTATCATTACTTGAAAAGTTAGACATTTGGAAATGGGGATGTTGGATATGTGGAGTGGGATTTTGAGTGGATTGGGGGTAGCATGACTTATGTGCTTTCCCCCAAGTGATCATTATCAAGGAATTCAGATTCCTATTTGCTCCCGATCCATGGGTTGTATGAGGTGCACCTTTCGAGCTTCCAACCTTGCCATAAGCCATCCTATTATCATGAACATCCATCCTCCCATTCATCTTCGCCAATTGCCTTGTCGATTCGGCATAGGACTCCACATGATATATTGAACCTTCCCTTTTAGGGGCATGTTTAATGGCCTTATACATTTGTTCCTGCAAAATAAACAAACAACGTTAGTAGTAAAGTTCCTCATGCCTCTCGTATGTAGACGCTCACCTTATCTTCTATCGCTTGTTTCCAAAGTTAGTTTGAAACTTTCTTTGCCTTCACTTCACAAGGATTACTAATTCTTTGTGGAAGAATAGATTCTTGTTTTAATCAAAGAAGTATGACTCGAAACATAATACAGATGGAGCTAAGAAGTTATACAACGAGTTTGTAAACGATAAAAGCTTTGAAAGAAAAAGCACGAAATGAAAATGGACTCAAGAACTAATCACAACTAAGTAGATCAATTACTTGTTGATAATTAGCTTTAAGATTTATATTTGATAAGAAGAATCAAAGAAAAGAAACTAAGAAGATAGAACCTGAGAATTGTTGGAGAAAATTGGATTTGCAACTGTTCGTTGGTGCAGAGGTTGGTGCGAAACCAACTAGGGAAAGTGCCCAATGCACCTCACTTCGCACTACCAAAAAAGAAACCAACTTATCCTTGGTGCGAAGCTTGTGCAAAACGCAATGAGCAATGTGCTGGTCGCACGTCACGTCGCACAGCCCAAAACAGAACACCTGAAGCTTCCGATTTTCAGCTTTTTCTGATTTTTCTTGTACATTTTGTCCTAGTACTTTCCCTTTGTGGTAAATTGCTTTTGTACTAACACAAGTACTCTCTTATTTTATTTCTTCTTTAGATTAGGCACACCTTTTTCACTTCATCTTCTTCAAGACACCAAGAACACCAAGAACATGAAGAACAACCCAAAAATATGAACCTTAAGATTTTGAACTCAGATTTTCTTCAAATTTGATATTTGAACTCCCCTTGGCTAGGAGAACAAAGCCCAATATATTTTATCTTCAATTAAAACCCAATCAAACCCAGATTTGAAATCCTCCTTCTTTAAGGTATGAAGAACACCATGAACATGAAGAACACTCAAATTTTGAACCTAATGGATTTTAATTCTGATTCACACCAAATTTTAGATTTGAACTCCTTATGATAGGGAGAACAAACCCCAATACTTTTGAGCCTCCAATTTCACCCAGATATTAAAACCACTTGTTGGACCTTCAAACTTTTCTTCACTCTACATTATGCTAACACTGATAAACCTTGGTGCACTATAGGGGATTTTAATGTTATTACTGATCCGGAGGAAAAGCTGGGAGGTCTTCCTTACAACATGAAAAAGAGATTTGAGTTTATAGGGATTATTAAAGCATGTGTACTGATCTTGGTTACCATGGTCAGAAATTCACTTGGTGCAGTTTGTGATCCTTAAACTCTAGAATCTGGAAAAGATTAGACAGAGCTATGGTCAATGAAAAATGGTTGGAAATCATGCCTCACACTTCCATTACTCACCTTCCTACTATTGGGTCAGACCATTGCCCATTACTTCTGGAGCTTACTGTGAATCATTAGAATACCACTAAGTACTTCAAATTTCTTCATTGTTGGGTTGATAATCAGAGCTTTATGGAGACTGTTAGAACCAGCTGGAACAGAGATATTGAAGGCAATCCTATGTGGAGATTTCACATGAAAATGAAACGAGTATCTTCTACCCTTAGCAATTGGTCCAAAGCTGAATATGGAGATATATATGCTATTGTGAAAGAGTATGAGGAAAGGGTAAGAATTGCTGAAGAAGAGATGATTAACAACAATACTGATGAGAATAGAACCAAGCTCAATTGGGTGAATGCTGAATATATAAGATAAATGAAATTGGAGGAGACTATTCTTAAGCAAAAAACCTAACTTCAGTGGTTCAAGGAGGGAGATGCCAATTCCAAATACTTCCATGCTTTAATGAGAGGTAGAATAAGAAGGCTATTTATCCACAAGATTTGTGATGATCAGGTTGAATATATTCAAGGTGATGATGTTATTGATACTGCTGCCTGTGATCATTTCCAAAAGATTTTTTTTCGGGGAAGAGAAAGTGATTAATGAAGAGGCTCTTAGTTATATCCCCAGAATGGTTACCGGTGAACAGAACATGAGTCTTCAAGCTATGCCTACAATGGAGGAAATTAAGCAAGTTGTGTTTTCCATGAATCCTAATTCTGCGGCTGGACCGGATGGAATGAATGGTAGATTTTTCCAAGCTTGCTGGGACATTATTTTCTCAGATCTTCTAGATGTTGTCCAATCCTTCTTTTGTGGTCACACCATGCCTAAATTTTTTTCACATGCATGTTTGGTTTTACTCCCAAAAGTAGATCATCCAAATAAGCTCTCAGATTTCAAACCAATAAGTCTTAGCAATTTCACAAACAAAATCATTTCCAAACTTCTTTGTTTAAGACTTGCCCCTATACTTCCTCTACTTATCTCAGACAACCAGTCAAGATTTGTTAAAGGTAGAAGCATCTCGGAAAACATTATGCTTGCCCATGAAATTACTCGCAACATTAAGAAACCAAATGAGGGTGACAATGTTGTCATCAAACTTGACATGGAAAAAGCGTACGACAGAGTTTCCTGGTCCTTTATTTATCTTATTTTGAGAAGAATGGGATTCAGGGAGATATTCATTGATATGGTATGGTGAATCATGGAAAAAAACTGGTACTCGGTCATTACAAATGGTTCAAGACATGGCTTCTTTCATTCGACTAGGGGTCTCAAGCAAGGTGACCCACTTTCCCCGGCTCTATTCATCTTTGGTGCTGAAATGCTTTCTAGGATGGTTAACAACCTCCACAACCACCACTTGTACCAAGGTTTCTATATGGAGAAGAATAGGCCTCAAATTAATCATCTGAGCTTTGCGGATGATGTGATTATATTCTCCTCGGAAAGGAAAGTTCCTTGAAGCTTATTATGGGTGTTCTGTCAACTTATGAGAATGTCTCCGGCCAGCTTATTAACCAGGACAAAAGTCATTTCATTATTCCTTCTGATACTCCGCAAGATATTATTGATATTATTAAAGTCACCGCTGGCTTCTCTCAGAAAGATAGTCCTATCACTTATTTAGGTTGTCCACTGTACATTGGACGCCCAAGAGTGATATATTTTTCAGATATGGTCTCCAAGGTGGTAGCTAGAATCAGAGGTTGGCAAACTAAGATGCTTAGATTTGGAGGAAGAGCTACTCTTGTTAAAATTGTGCTTCAATCCATCGCAATTCATATTCTCTCAGCTATATCACCTACCAAGACTACTCTCAAGAAAATCAAATGTCTTACTGCCGACTTCTTTTGGGGTTGGGATAAAGAGAAAAGAAAGTATCACTGGGCTTCTTGGGAAACTCTGAGCTTTCCTAATGATGAAGGCGGTATCGGAGTAAGATCATTATATGATATTTGTCTTTCTTTCCAATACAAGCAATGGTGGACATTCATAACCAAAAATACTCTTTGGGGGCAATTTCTTAAAGCTAAATATTGTCAATGAGCCAACCCAGTTGCTAAGAAATGGGACACTGGACAATCCCTTATGTTGAAACACATGACGAAGAATAGGTTAGTTGCCGAGACACACATCAAGTGGATTATTCACTTTGATTCATGTTGCTTCTGGTGGGATGACTAGTTGGGAGTGGATCCTATTGCTAGCTACAGAAGAGACAATTCTAGACCCAATAACATCAAGATCTTGGAGCTCTTAATTAATGGCCACTGGAATGAAGAACTAGTGAGACAGATTGCTCCTCCTCAATTAATTCCCATGATTCTCAACACTCATTTGCAATTACAAGAAGGGGTTCTGGATCCACGAACCCTTCCTTCATATGCAATTCAACACTCTCCTCAATTTTGTTAATTGCAAATGCCATCTGGAAGTCATTTGGTTGTTTCATGGATCTACACACATTGAGGGTTGTCGCTTTCTCCTTCATGGAAAATTTAAATTCCCCCAAATTCATTACATTCAATCTGCATCCTATCTTTAAACTTTTCTACCCCAAAACAATTTTTATTTCAAAGCCCCTAGTGCAGTCAAGTACAACAAAGTCTATAGGGTATACAAGCTGACCCAGTTTCACCAAAATATCATATCCAATTCCAACAGGACATTTCATTGACCAGTCCGCCATGAGTAATTTTATTTCTTTAATGGTGGGATGGCCAAGTTCTAACCATTTAAAAGTAGTGAGCGACATCAAGTTCACAGTCGCATTTTCATTGCACACCAATCCTATTGATGTATGCACCCCATTCGTATCACAAAGGGTGAAAACACCTAAAGTACCCTCGTCATTAGAAAATTTGCCCGATAATATCGTGACGCTTTTAGGGGACATATGAATGACCACACACTCTACGAAGTTGTTTATAGTGAACATTTATTTTACAAACATGGAATACTTGGGATTTTTTTGGATAGCATCACTTGATAGAATGTTGACGATGATTTTCTTCAACATCGAATCGAACTCTCTTGGCTGCTTTTTTTCCTTTTCACGAGACAATTGTTAAGGGAATGGGGGTGGACACCTAGGAACGGTTTTTCAAACCTTGGGAATCTTGTTCCAATGATCTAGATTTCTTGCCAAACCGATTCCCATAGGTCTCTTATTTCTATGCTTACTCGTACTAGGATTTGTATTTTCTACGGGGCCGAATTGGTTTCTTTTATCATCAACTCCCTCATCTCTATTCATTTGTTTGGATTTAAATTAATAGGTGAGCCATATCATTCTATCTTCGAGACATTTGATAGCAACCGAATGTGAGTGTACCATTTTTCCAAGGCTCCCAAGTTCACATCTCAACTCTTTGACACCATCTATAGTGGACTCCACTTTCTCTAGCACTCTGATAAGCATGCTTTCTATTCTTGAATGATCACTCTCTATGTTCCAACCTTGGTTCCCTTATTTTTGTCTCCCTGGACTAAGTTTTGCTTTTTGGAGACTTGCATGGGAATCCAACTCACAGTTCTCAACCAATGCCACTTTGCCATCTTCACAAGAGTCATGTGCATTTTCCACAAACTTCACAACACCAATGGTATTAACACTCTCGAATGCTTGATTTGCCACATACATGGTCATCAATTCAAGAAGGGTTTTGGCAATTGATAACTCTCGGTCCTGTAGTGCACCACTTTTCCTTCATTCATCAAATGTTTTAGTTGAGGTAGCCCCCATTGCACCCTTGGCTCCCCAAGTGTACAAATCATAATCCATTTTAATCCTCTCTTTAAGTGCAAATAGGGGAAATAGCAGGTACTACAATCCCTTGTCCAAACAATTGCAACAACAACAAAAGGGCAAAAATGAACAAGCACTCTACAAAGTGAACTCAAACAACAATCAATTGGCGATTCAAAAACCACTCCCCGGCAATGGTGCCATTTTAGATAATACTCAAAAATACTCTCCAATAAAAGGTGGTAGCGATTTTCAGAGCAAAATAAATAAATATCTCAATGAGTGTTGGGGTCGATCCCACAGAGAGTGGATGTGATGATTCACAAAAAGACAATCGAATAATATTCACCAAGAGAGTAAATGCTCAAACAACTTAAAAGTAAAATAGAGGGGATAACAAGGAATGGGAATTATCAATATCGCAATGTTTGACAAGAAAACAATATATACATGAGATTTGTATTCAAATGAGAAGGAAACTAGGGGTATGTTTTCAATGGGCTTCAAACGGGAGTTACGGTACTTTCTCAATTATGAAAATTCTCGATAAATGATATAAGTAGCATTGGTTTTAGTCATGTTTGGTAATCTCTCGATCTTCCAAACATATATCCTATTGTCTTTACTAAAGTATCATAGTTTCAACACAAACCAACTAATTCAAGCTTGGGGAAGTCATACTATTTCTAGCTTAGACTCTTAGATGAGAGTTTCATTTGATTAACCTATTTCTAGTCTCAATTTGAGGTGGAAATCTCAAATTCCAACTATTGAATTCCTTTTGAATTATGAACCCCTCTTTCAAGAAAAAACACAATTAAGTAAATTCAACCAATGTTTGCAACCATTAATTTTATCATTAAAACTTGAGAAATTCAATAGACCCATATCAATTCATCAATTATATGTACAATCAAACAAGACCCACACCCAAATTCAAATACCCATCATACACACACCCCTAAAGAAGGAAATTAGCTACTCATACTTAGGAAATAAGAAGGTATACCAATTAGGTAATTCATATTTCCATTCATAATCAAGCAAATATCCAAATCCAAGCTCAATTTAGTACAAAATAGTTAATTAAGAGTGTGAAAGATGAAGAGATACAAGTACACTCTCTATCTTACTTGAGAAAAACTCTATGCTGGAAACTATTCAACACTATCAGGTACACACCTAAAATTGGGTTTTAGAAGCTTACTAATGCGTCACTTAAAAGCTGACAAAAATTCCCTTTGGGCATGGTGCGACGCAATGTGAGACATGACGTGCGATCGCACTACGCCTTTTGTGTGTTGCATGTTTCCTGTCCTTTAACCATTGAATTTAGTTGTTGAGGTGGTGAAGTGTGAAGATAGGTGTGGACCACACATAGAATAGTGTTAGTTGCACGGTGGCCACACCTCGCGGTAGATTCTTCATTGTTTTTAATCGCCTTCACACTTTGACTCTTTTAAGCTCTTTGGGTCCAATTTCTTTTGTTTTATACTTTTGAATAAGAGTACCTGCATTTTCATAAATAAAGGGAATAAGTACCTCTAAATCTAATCAAAACATGGCAATAATTCATGAATAAAGGCTCAACAAGTTGATAGATTACCAACTTATCATCTACTCGTTCAGTCTTCCTTCAATGCTGAGAGGTTAGCTCTGATCTATGTGCAAGAGATAGTCCATCTTCATGGTGTTCTAGTGTCTATTATTTTAGATAGAGGTATACAATTCACTTCTCACTTTTACAGGTTATTTCAGGTAGAGTTGGGTTCTTGAGTTGATCTTAGAATGGAATTTCACCCACAGACTGATGATCAGTCTTAGCAAACTATTAAGGTTCCTTAAGACATGCTTCATGCTTGTGTTCTAGATTTTAGGGGTCAGTTGGACTAGTGTCTAACCTTGGCGAGGTTTGCTTATGATAATAACTTCCACTCGAGTATCTAGATTGCTCCATTTGAGTCATTCTATGATAGGCAGTGTAGGTCTCCTATGCGGTAGTTAGATGCTTTCGAGGCTAGGCCATAGAGTACAAATTTGTTGTGTGAGTCTTTGGATAGTGTTTAGGTGATTCAGGATAGAATTTGGGCAGCTCAGAGTAGGTAGAAGAATTATGATGACCATAGGCATAGTGCCTTAGAGTTTGGGGTTTGTGATCGTTTGCTCCTCTGTATGTCTCCCATGAATAGCATGGTGAGATTCAGGGGAGGGGTAACCTTAGCCCCAGGTATATCAAGGTCATTTAAGATTCTTCAGCGAGGGGGTGATATTGCTTATGAGTTATCCTTTCCTCCAGCTTTTTCTTCTATTCATCGTGTTTTCCATGTGTCAATACTCTATCATTATATTCTAGATGAACATACTTGCTTCAGTGGGATTTAGTTCAGTTGGATGATAATTTTACTTTTAAGGAGCAAACAGTAGCCATTTTATCTTGGGATGTTAGACTGTTGAGATCCAAGGAGATTTCGATTGTTAAGGTGCACTGGGACATTGTCCTATTGAGGAGGCTACATAGGAGACCGAGTATGACATACTAGCCAAGTATCCTTTTTCGAGCCTTTTGGTACTCCTCTTTTCCTAACTTTTGAGGATTAAAGTCCTTTTAGTACTTGATGTTGTAATGACCCTCAAGGTCATTTTCTCTATTTTCATGGATTTTCTATGTTTTGAGCTTTCCCACAGCAGATACATGTCATTTATGACTTATCGGGACTGATGATTTGGTTCTCGGGCAGTTTATTTGTGGTTTAAGCCCATTTCCCTATTTTGAAACTCTTAAAGTTGAAAAAGTTGACTTTGGTCAACATTCGGAGAAGACGGCCTCAGATGGGAACTCTGTCAATGCTGTTAGCTCTGAAACATCGACTTTGGGCTAAGAGGACCTTTAGTTTGGGTCCCGAGGCTTCCAAACTCGTTTTGGGCTACTGGGTTCCTTTTGGTAAAAAGTAGGTTTTTGGGCGTAGGGCTCACTTTTCATTAAATCAATCTCTGTTAGAAATTTTGTCAATTCTATTATGTCTAGAATGCTATTTTTATAGGGTAGCATAGTTTGTTTATGCCCACGGACCCTAGATAAATCCCGAGGGTCCATCCAGTGACTTTTTAAGTTGCAAAAAAAACTGATGGTTGTTGGTTGTTGTTATACCAGTACCCCACCCTTTGCCTATTCTAGGGGTGGGATGCAAGTGCAGAGAAGAGGCATCGAGCATCACCTCGATTGCTCTTCATGTACGCATGGCCTTGGTTGTCTACGTGTGCCTGCGTGTATGGTGGCCAGTCCGCATGCTTGCTAAAGAGGCACCAGGCCCTACCTCCACTTTCCCTATGCATGCGTGAGTGCCAAGACACTCACCCGAGGTCGTGTGCATAGTGGCCAACCCGCGTGCGCATAGGTCAGCGCCTGGCAATTATATATTATTCTCCTTTATTTTCCAAACATTCCAAACAAAAAATCCTCTATTTCTATATATCTATAAACTCAAATTTTAGTGTGGGATCACTATATCTGGTTGGGTGATATTCCTTGTCCGTGATCATTCTCCAATCATCTAATTGTAAGTTTTTGACCCTTAATTCCGTTAAATTTCTTAGTTGATTCTTGAATTATTCTTGGGGTTAGGGGATGATTTGAGCTCCTTTTTAGAGCGTGATTTGCTCTATAATTTAGGTATATAATCCTTGTTCCACGAGGGATATCTTCCCTAGTTTCATTTTTTGAAATTCGTATTCGAGCTCTACGGGTAATTTTTAATGCATTATTTGACCCGAATTGTAAATTTGCAATCTCGGTATCATTGCTCATATTTTAATGAGTAGATTATTGTTATTGTTATTCCCCGAGGCTACCTCCTAGATGTAACATGGGACCCGAGACTACAAGTGGTCCCAAGTTAACCCTTGACCTTAGCATGTCATAAACATAACATAGATAATATTAGCGGGAGCATAAACTGAAGTGATTAGCAAACTAAATCATCATATAGATCAAGGTCTAGGAATATCAAAACCTGAAAAATCATATACTGACTATCTGCTATGTCTAAAAAGCCTCTAAAACTGATATAATTAGTTGCTGGGACAAGACCTTAGTTAACTCCAAGTACTGAATGAAAGAACATAAAAACTACTACGAATCATAACTAGCCCTCGAATGATAAGGACTCACCGACTGAGACTGGAAATCCTATTGTGTCTAGTCACGAGTCTAAGATCGAGTGCCTAAATCTACATCATTATACGATGGAACACAAAGAGGTATGCAGTCTGTACTATGGAATGTACTGAGTATGCGAGATGCACAATTCATAGTAAAACATACTCACACATAACTAAAGCTAAAATCATGAAATGATAGAAAAATTTATAACGTAATGACTCAATGCAATATCATAAGCTAAAACATAATTATATTTTTAAAGAATAAGTAGTAAGTCTGAAATCTAAAAGCAAAGAGTCAAATACATTTAATGCTTTAAACCATTTCTGTGGGAGATTCTCATAACTGACATAGCCGATGTAAGCTACATGGAATCCTGTGTGCTACCCTACACTGAAAAAGTTTGTCCTAACCTGCCAAGATTAGAACCATATATCTAAGGATCCTAAAGTGAGCCACAGAGGGAAACCTATGATGGCAACATTATTCTGGGACTTAAGACCCAGTCCAACTCGATGCTAAATACTACTCTAAAAAATATACTATAGCTCATATATATACTGGGACATATCTAGATGCCAAACCTGTTCATAAATCATTGACATATCTTATGTCAAATATATTCGTAAAGCATATGGACATATCTAATGTCATGTTATTCATAAATTCATAAGTCTTAAAAATATACCATATCCATAGTTCAAAACATACTCTTTTCTAAAATTCATAGCTTGAAGAACTAGGCATGCAAATTTCACATGTACTTGAGGTCATGTTATCTAAACATGCCAATTACTTAAAATCATGTGATAAAGTGAGATCATGCAAAAAATCATTCTCAATTCATAGGTTCTTAAAAATACTTGTAGAATCTATGTAAAATCATGCATAAGGGATTAGAGAGTATACTTCAATACAAGTAAATCAGTTTCATATAAAAATTCATAATGGGGTAAGAACCCTAATTCTTCAATTTTATAAATCCAAAGTAAAATCATAGGGTTTGGGCATAAGGTGAAAGGAATCCCTTATTGAATACCCACATACCTGAACCCAAAGCATTTCTTAGCCAAAATCTGGAGATTGAGCTTGAAGATCAAACCCTAGACCTTGGAGCTTGAGAGAAGAATCATTTTCTTTCTTTTGGAGCTTGAATTGAGAGAATGAATGAAGAACTAACTGAGCAGTACTAAAACCCCTTTAATTTTGCCTAAAATGACTTAAATTAGGAGTTAAAAGAGTAGGGAATTACAAAAATATCCCTGGGAAATAAGCTTGAAAAACTACTGAAGAGACTCAGCTTTAGGTCCCACGAATGAAGTATATGGAGTGTATACAAAACCATGGCCTATGGTTGACTCCTGTGGTTTACTAGAAATTTGACCAGTTGCAAGTGTGAGTTCCACGGGCATGGTTTATGGCTCGTGGATTGATCTATAGACTTCAGAAACCTCCAATGATTTCAAAGTAAAATAGTCACCCTCAGTCTGATTTCCATAAGGGAAAACCACGGACCATTGTCTCATCCACAACCCATGAATCCCGATCATGGTTTAAGAGCTGAGGGGGGGTCTACTAAACTTTATCGATGAGGCATATCCATGGCTCATGGTTCCATCCACTGCTCATGGACTGCCCGTGGACCCTAGAAACTTCAGAAATTCAGAAATTTTAAGTCTAAAAGCTGGTTCAAATTTTGGGGGGTTACAGTTATGATAGTGTGGCATCATTCAGAGGCTTCCCAAAAAGGAAAAGCTCTGGCATAGTGGGTGCGCGTGCGTGATTAGCTTCAAGGTAGGTTATAACTTACTTACTTCTAGTCTTAGCTCATTGGGATGGTTGTATGGTTTGTGCTAATTTTTGGTGGGAATTTATGGATTGAATAATTATTTTAAAGGATTATGATGCTCGTATTTGATTTATGGATTTAGTTTAGAGTCAAGATTGGGATCCTTAGCATTACCCTTGCTTGTACATGTAGTTCTTAGCATAGTTGGTGAAGTGCCTTTAGTTATAGATTTTGCTTGCCTTAGCTTGGTTAGTCGACTTTGGGGTATTGGGTGGTCAATTTATATATCCATCGTATGGAATTTTTGGTAGTTTTAAAGGTAGGTTAGGAGTTTGTTTATCATTTTTGCTTAATCATTCTACTATTATATTATTCATTCATATATATGTATTTGTGGGCCCAAGGACATGTGCATTGGGATTGCTGGACCCCAGGTCAATTTACTCATTCCTTAACTCCATTCAGTCTGTTTGCTCATTTTAGTCATTTTAGTATAAATTATCTGCGTTAGTTAGATTTGGGGTAGTTGTTGCCTTAGAGTAAGTTCTTGTAAAAGGTTGTTAAGCATTCGATCTTTCTAGGTGCTATTTTAGATTATGACCCATTTTCCCTTAGGTGGTGGACTTAACTTACTTAGTGTGGGTTAATTAGACTTGATTATGATAATTGTTGTGAAGTTATATCTATGTCGTTGACTGTGTCTGTTTCATCATGGTATTTGAAAGATTTGATTTCATCACTGCATTTGATTTTGGACAGAGGTTTTAGACTGGAATATTTGATACTATTTTTTTGGACTTTCTTGTGAAAACATGGTTCATTTTCGAAGTTCTGATATGGTTAAACTTGCATACCTGAGGGAAAGTGTTTCGGGTGTTTTTTCTTGTATTTTAAAACTAACATGCCTGAGGGAAATTGATTTGAGTGTGTAACTTTTGGGCTTATGGGGTCTCAGTTAAGTTGTATCTAGACTGCTCTTTTTTGCCTTACTTCACCTCATTTTACTTTATATGTTTTACACTTTGCACAGCTAATTACTTTCTACCTTGATATTATCTATCTATGACCTGTATCTTTATATTAATTCCCTCTTTATTTCCCTTTAGTATGTTCGCATTCTCTATACTCTTATCTTATTTGAGATTAGTCGGCCTATGACACCTATTGGATACCACGTGTTTTGGTACTCATGCTACACTTCTACATCTTATTCCCTGATGCAGACCCTAGCATGAGTTATCACTGCTGAGTTATCTCCTACCTCAGGATTAGTCCCCTTTTTGTATATCCAGAGACTATTATGTATATTTGTATCTATCTAGTACTCTCTATGTTGTAGTAGCTTTTATACTGACTGATACCAAGTTTGAGGGAACTTTTGTATGATTTACTCCTTCTTTCTGCTTTGTTATGTTTTTCTGCTTTTATTATCTCTATCGTGTACTTGCTTTTCCACTGTTATATTATGTCTTGTATTAGCCCGTTACTCACTGTTTTGGGCTTAGGGCTTCAGCTTACCTACTGGTTGGGTGTAGTAGGTGCCATCACAACCCAAGAAATCAGGTCGTAACACCTGAGAAAGAAAAAGGATTTGGAGAAACCTTGCTAGGAGCTCTACACCTTGAATTCTTAAAGACTTCTATGCCTTGGAGTCTAGTAGAGAATCAGGGGAAGTATCAATGATTTTCTCTAAGTGTCTAATGTTTTGGAGGATTATCAGTCATTCTAGGGGGTTTCTTACGAGTGATAGAACAAAATTGCCCTTAATTAAATTGAGTTGGGGAATAACTTTATGCCTAGGGAGCCGAGGGAGCCGAGGCGCACTTTGCAGCTTAAAGCACCTCTTGTGTTGTGCATCGCATGGCCTATTATGGAAAACCAGAGGTTACCTACACAGCCAATGCATCTCAAGTTTGTTTTGAATCTGTTCTAAGGTTTAGTGATAGGTGTGGTGCGGACCTCAATGTACAGACCTACAGGCGTGATGCACTGACCTTTTCTTGTGCTTAAATCTTTGATTAAAGTCCCGAAACTCACCCCAACTAACATATAATTGATCTAAGGGGCATAAGACTTAACTTTCTAGCTCGAATAGACATATAGAGCGACATAAACATGAAATAATTTCTGGAGGAATTAACTCGAGGGATGGAGACTAGAAATAAAATGTGGGTTAAGGGGCGTAGGATGCATCTAACGATGGATTTATGGCTAGGATGGAGATGTACCTAGTTTTCCTTACTTTGGTCATAGGCAGGATGATATATAAATGCACTCAGGTTAGTTCTACTATCCCCGCTCAATAATGGAGTTAGAATGCTTATCTGGATAGACAGTTAGAGGAGCAAGAGACCATGATCATAATATAAACCTTATGAGTAATTTGGTAGATATCTTAATTAAGCTTAATAAATATATATAAAATATGATGGGATTACGCAAGCACCATAACCCTAGATATCAATAACTCTATCAACAACTCCCAATATCTTACGCACATTTACTTTAATTATGTAGTAGAATAAATAGCTCAATCAAACAACCACTTCTTCAATAAGACAAAAATTATTCTTACAACCATAATAGTTATATCACTAACTTGTCAGCAACTAAGTCCATGAGGGATTGACATACCCTAATTATCTCATTATCACTTTAATACTTATGACCAGTACACTTCCTTGTGTGTTGAAAGGAAACATACATGACCGCACTTATATTCACTTGAAACTCATATACTTCACATGGTATGTTTGTAACGTGTCTTAGGTTATAATCATTTGTCATCAATATAGCTTTCACTTGCATAATTGAATAATTATACATGGCTAAAGAACTTTCTTGCAAAAATAAGACCATTAATTTCACTTGATCATGGGGTATATGACTCATTTTCTACATAGAGATTATCATTTGTTCATTTGATGATATAAATCCTAAATTACCTTTTATAAGCCTTGATGGCATTGTTTTCTAAAATCAACCCTATGCGAAAAGGGGGTATTTAAAGGTTCATTTGACATATGCAAGATGCTAATTCTATGCACATAAGTGAGACCAGACCCTTTATAGTATTCCCTAAATATATGGCATACCCACTATTTTGTAATGATCCTCTAGGACATTTTCTCGATATTTGAGCTTTTCCTGCATTTAGAGCTTTCTCTCAGCAGATATAGGTCATTTATTACTTGTTGGGACTGGCGGTTTGGTTCTCGGGCAGTTCATTTGTGTTTTAAGCCCATTTCCTTATTTTGAAACTCTTAAAGCTATAAGAGTTAACTTTGGTCAATATTCAGAGAAGATAGCCTCAGATGGAAATTTTGTCAGTGTTGTTAGATCCAGAATGTTGACTTTGGGCTATTGGGACCTTTGGTTTGGGTCCTGAAGCTTTCAGACTCACTTTGGGCTATTGGGTTGCTTTTGGCTAAAAGTTGATTCTTGGGCATAGGGCTCACTTTTTATCACAACGATCTCCATTCAGATTTTTGTTAATTCTATTGAGTCCGAAATGCTATTTTTTGTGGGGTAGCATAGCTTATTTGTATACACGGGACCCCGTATGAATCCCGAGGGTCTATTTGAGGCATTTTGAGTTGTTGAAAATTTGTTGGTTCTGATGTTGTTGTTGCAGGGTCACTTAATCCTTCACCTATGCGGAGTGGTGTCCCTCTACATGGTGTCCTCATTTCATATGCGATGAAGGGTCACCTGGCCCCACCTCCCTCTATTCTTTGCATACCATGGTCCAGGCCGCCTACGCGAGCTCGCGTATGAGGTGGTCTGCCCGCATCCATGAAGGCCAACGTCTAGCACCTATATATTGTTTAAGCTTTTGTATTTTCTCCATAAGTCTATTTTTTTATTATAGTTGAGCTCAAAAGATTGTACTAAGGTGTTTGTTCATCCTTATTATTCCTGATAAGTTCATGTTATTCCCCCACTCCTTTTCTGCCATTTAATTCACGTTACTTCCAGTTATTCTGTTTTAAATCCTTGTTTGGTTCTATTTATCAAGTGAGTTTTCAGGGCTATTTTGGGCCCCAGAATGAGTCCTATTTTCACTCAAATTTTGAGCATGGGTTTAGAAACCCGCTGCAAATATTGTTATGAAATTAGTTTTCTATTTCATTGCACAAGCCTCAAGAATCATTTTCCGAACTAGTTTCTGGCTCAAAATTTTGTATAGCAATATGGATGTTGTTTTTCAAGTTTTGACATGTAGATAGTGTTTATGATAGTATGGCAGTATTTTGAGGGTATCCGGAAGGGAAAGGCACACGATTGACAGTTCGTGCTTGTAGTTCGACCCCTAGGTAGGTTATGATTTATTCCTTTTAGACCTGGTTCAGTTAGATTTTATATGTTATAAGCTGCATGAATATTAGGGTAGGTTTTAGGTTAGAATTAGGCTTAAATCCCGTCTTCTGGTTATTTTGGCAATTTTTGGAACCGTAGAATAGTACTATCATGCTTATCCTTAGTTTAGGAGCTTGTAGCATTGTTGTGGCTAGCCTAGTATCTGTAGAATAATTTAAGGAGGTTTTAAAGGTAGAGTAGGTGCCTCGGTTTGCTTTTGTATTATAGTTCTGTTTTTTCATCTTTATTTACCATTATTGTGTAACTATGGGCCCGAAGTGTCATGACCCAATTTATCGATCATGATGCCACCTACAACCCCTAGTAGGCAAACTAATTCCCGTAGCATGGAACGGTCAGCAATGGGCAACCATCTAATGATCAAGTGAAAGAACAGTAAATAAGTGGAAGCAAGAGAACAAGATAAAGAAATAAGCATTAGGAATACATAAGCGGAAGCTAAACCAAACCCAAAATCTTGTATCATATTATAAGAGACGGAACTACATCAACATAGTACAAAGGGTCCAAAAGTGTATATATATACATGTCTCTGAATAGTAAAGAGTACATAATACAAAAAATGAACTAAAAACTAAGCTCCGGTCACCAAGAGCTCACCCTCAGTCTTGAATAGTCCCCAAAAGATCAGCCCACACGATTCTCTAACGGATCAATAGCGATGGACCACACTAGGATCTGCACCAGAAGATGCAAAGTGTAGTATGAGTAGACATTGCTAAGCAATAGGTACCAGTAGGTATCATAGGCCGACTGGGCGCATATAAGATATAAGAGCAGTAATATAGCAGAAGAGAAGAAAGTAGTCGAAAAAAAAAAAAAAGTACACGAAAGCTAGCACAGAAGGATACAAGGAGAAAACAACATAATTGGCTAGCTACTAGAATATTTATATCACACAGACACAGGTGAAAGAAAGAAGAAACCCACCTGGGATCCTCGCAATAAGAATATATAGAGAGAGTTTTAGAAATAGGCGGTATACTGGTACCCTCAAGTAAAAGGGAAGGAGGAATGAAGAATAACGATAACATGCTCAAAAACAAGATTAAATGACCAAGCCATGCTAATAATACTACTCTCCAACTAGGAGAGAATCAACTGAGAGCCCAACTACAACTTATCAAGTGAACCAATGTATATAACACAACCCTCAATATCAAATCATCATATATAATCAAAATAGGAATCAATATCTTGATAGAGTAACAATAAGTCTACCTACAATCCTAACGGGCGCCCACACACCCAAGGAACACAAACAAGTGAAGACAAATCCTCGACATCCCATACTATTAGAACGTACACCCAGCAAACAACAATCAAGGGTGGAATCTCACACAATGGATGATATGATATGATGTGCTGAAACTAAGTGAAAGTAGTGTCGTATGTTACCCCCTCAGGTACCTAAAAGGCCCAATAGTGGCGGGATCCATGGAAGGGATTCCCTCGAATACCTCTACTCCATCGTACACCTCTCCTCTAGTTACCCTTGGCTCGTAGCACTTGGTCCAAAATAGTAGGGTCCATAGAGGTCCACTCGTAGACCATATACTAAATCTCATAACCTCAATGTAATCATCTAGAGTGTAACCGAATCCAAATAAGTCATCAGATATTGACAATGTATGCCCAGGGTTCTACCCAGGTAAAAATAAGTGAATCAAGTCTCAAAAACCCCAACAAGGGTGCCCGAACATTATCGGGTCTAAAACAGTAGTAAAAACCCACTCGTGGCTCGATCTGACCGAGTCTAGTACATCTCTATCAATTGGAAATGAAATCTAGCACTATGGACGAGCCGAGTCCAGTATAATTATGAAAATAGTGATAAAATCATCCTTTTTACTTTCTTACCCCAAGAATATCCACGACATCCACTGCCCAACCTTTGATAACCATTTTTATCAAAAATGGGCCCTCGAGGGCATGCAGGGTTTAGAAAACCATCAATAGTAGGCTCGAAGCCAAAATTGTAGTAAAACATGTGAAAAACTTCTTTATATGCATGATAATGGCATGCTCAATCATAAATAGTAGCCCAATGGCTCACAATCAACCTATCAGCCCTGCACAGGCTCCAATCGTTCTACAACATATATAACCAACCTATGATCGCAATATCAATGTCCGAGACTCACGGATATTTCCAAATAACCCACCATATATGGTCTACAGTCGAATACCACACAAGACCAGAAGGGTGATACTATCAACTACTACGAATACTACAATCATCGAAGAAACATAATAAGTCGGACTTGAAGAAGAAGACAAGGTCTAGGGTACCAAGCGAATAGACCCAACCCAAGGATGCTAATTAGTACAATTATATCCTATATATGTGAAGTCTAGATGAGTTAAACCATAACCTACCTGTCGTCCGACGACAAGCTACTAGAAAGATGATGTTCAAGCCCAAATCGCTCTGAGAAGCTACGAAATGAAATCAAACTATCATAAAAATAAACTACGCATTAAAATGAGACTAACGATACCCATATTGCTATAATAATAGCCGAGTCAAAATTCAGGTCATCGGTAGGCCCGTGGGCCCCACAACCCAAAGCTAGAAACAAAAGGGCAGACAATGATCACCACACTCTCGTGAGTGCATACCCAAAATATTGAAGTAAGTTGACCAAGGAAAATGGCTCAAAATAGCCAGAAAACAACAAGAATAATAAGGAGTCAAAGAAGTGAATTTAACAGAATTTAAACAGATAAAAACTTAAAATAGTGATAGAGATACGATCACAGGCAAGGAATTTATACCCCAGCATCAATAATTGAAGCAATACAGAGCTTTAGTGAGTTTGGAGCTAATAACAATGGAGGAACTAGATTTTAGAGTGCTAAAAATGAAGGAGAAGGTTTATATACTTCCCAGGGGTCCTATATTGCGATCGCGAAGGGACCCCACGCGATTGTATCGACCACGCTGGCTAGACCAACGCGATTGCAAGGACTAGTCACACGGTTACAAAGAACAAGAGGGGAAAGGCTAAATCGCTTGCTGAAACAGACACCGCAATTGCGTAAAACAAGGGAACAAGAACAATAGTACCAGGTCCACAGGACCTTCATCGCAGTCGCATGGACGGACATTGCGATCGCAATTAAGGCCTGAGACCTGTACCTGCAATAGCAACCAGCAGAAACACAAGAGGGAAAAGTCTCTAGGTAGGCACACAGGGCTCACTCGAGACCCTATGTGCATAAATAAACTATGCTAATGTATCAAAAATTAGTATTCTAGACTCAACAAAACTAACAGAAAACCGAACGGGAAAAGTGGGTCTAACGCCCAAAATGAATCTCAAGGCAAAATAGAACTCAACACCCAAAAATGAGTTCAGAAGCCTCGAGACCTAAACTAAAGGTCTCTATAGCCAAAAGTCGATATTCTGGAACTAATGGCTCTGATGAAATTTCCATCCGAGGTCATCTTCTCTGAATATTAACCAAAGTCAAACTTTCAAGCTCAACTGGCTAGAAAACACAAAAACAACACAAAACCAAACTAAAAGCTCCCAGACCCTGACCAAGGGTCCATCAAGATAAAAATCCACGCTCCAGAGCTAACAAAACTGTCAGAATTTGATTTCAAACACATTTACCAAGAATGTTGATCAAAGTCAATGATATCCTAAGTTAAGGCTCTAAAATAGGGAAATGGCCATAACGACCAAACAAACAGCCAGGGCACCGAACTACCAGTCCCAGTAAGCCTATCTTGGGGCTGCTACAGGAAAGCTCTAATAGTACAAAAGAAGCATAAATGCGAGAATGACCGAAAGGGCTATTACACAAGGCCATAGCTTGGACTGGACGGAGTTCTAGGTAAGTACCTTGTTTGGAGGGCACCCTGGCCCTATCTTTGATATATATTCCTATATTTACTTGGGTATTGTGTTTCATATATTCATTCCTGCGATCAGGAATTTTGCACATAACTGGGTTTTCTAAGAATGTATGGTTTCTTTTCAAGTTAAAAAGAGGTTTTCACTCTTACTATGCAACTCAAACTTCCAATAAAGATTTGTACTACCTTAATACTGATTTTAAATTCTAAAAGCTAAAATGCCTCCCTTTTTACTGATTAAGTTTTATGAAGGGAATTTTTACTTATTGCATGTCCGATAATAGGATTCTGAACTCATTTTTACTTATTGTATGTGCGCTGCTTAGAATCTGGACTCATATTTACTTATTGTTCATGTGATGCTGGGATTCTAGACTCATGTTGCATCGGCCACATACTGCACCACATCTATCTTATGTTGTACCGCATTGTATGTTGATTAATTTTACTTTAAATTCCTAATTTTCCTTATTATTATTATTATTATTATTATATTCACCATCTGTTAGATTGCAGCTCTTTTTAGTTGATAACTAGATTTAGGTAAATCCCTTTAGCTAGCTTACTTTTCAGTATCTTATAATATATATTATCTTTTAGAGCTCCATCATCCTATGATGCCTACAAAGTACCCCTTGTTTCGGTACTCATACTATTTTCTGCATATTTTTCTTATGTAGTACCTAGTACGAGCCACCCTCAGAGACCATCCATTCATACATGACTAGCTGTTGTTCGAATCATGGTGAGCTCATTGGCATTTGAAAACCTTTACTATTTTCCTTCTTTTATTTTTTTCAATATTTTATACTTTAGATAGACAGTATATACTATATAGCTTATTTTTATACTTTAGGTGCTCTTGTACCGGTATTACTAGATCTAGGGTTGGTTTCTATATATGTTTTATCTTTTTTCCAGTCTCCCTGGGGACATTTTTGTATATTTTGTATGGTTGGTATATATCTATATTGTTGTCCCCTATCTTACTATGGTGTGTGTTCTACTTTCCTTATTTAAATGCTTAGTTGTATTACCATATTCTCGGGTTGGCTTACCTACTCGGGGGTTTATTAGGTGCCATCACAGGCTGATTTTGTGTTATGATAGAGTGGTATAAGTGCTTTAGGTTCACCGGTCTTACCAGTACAAGAGTAAAGTGTCTAGTAGAGTCTCGTGGGTTGGTATGATAAAGTCTGTATCCTATCTGCGAGATGCTATAAGGCATTCCTAGGAAGGATTCCATCTTGTTTGATCCTTTATCATGCATCCTTGACCTTATCAACTTCTAAATACTTGTTCTTTCACTCTTTTTCAAATGGTTTGGATGAGATCAGTAGCAGGTGATGATGAGGCCCCTGTGCCAGCAGTTAGTGTCCTAGTTAAGTGATCGGGTAGTGGTTGACCAAGAGGTCAAGGTAGGGGATGGGTTGCAGTGCCATCTCGGGCCCAGACTAGGTTACTGTCTCCAGGGTCATATATTGAGATTGAGGATGTGTATTATAAGTCGGATGGTGTAGGGCCAGCCTAGCCTTTGGTAGGTTTTGTTGATACACTACTCTTACAATACGCGTTAGTTCATCTACTTGAGTTCTTAGAAATCATGTCACAACCCAAAACTTCTCCAAGTACACCAATTGGCTCATATGTCAGGGACAAGGCTTAGACTTCAGCTCAGGCAGCGACACAGGGTTCAATACCATAGCATGCTACTGCTGCTCCCTATTTAGAGGTGTTGCCAGTTCCTACATTTGTTCCGCTTATTCCATCTAGGCATGTTATTTCTTCTGAGGAGATGAAGATGTTTGATAGGTTTTAATGGTTGGGTCCCCTAAGGTTTTCAGGGGCTCCAAGGGAGGATTTTTATGAGTTTCTGATCAGTTGCAATGAGAGGTTACATAACCTTGATGTGGTTGAGTCACACAGAGTAAATTATACTGCATTTCAGCTAGATGGTCTAGTAAAAGAGTGGTGGAGTTCTTACATAACTTGGAGACCAGCCAGGTCACCTCAGATTAGTTGGGCTCAGTTCTCTGAGGACTTCTTGGGAAAGTATGTTCTGTGTAGCTTGAGAGAGCCCCTGATGGACAAGTTCACTAGTTTAGAGCGGGGATTTATGTCTGTCATACAATATGAGATTCATTTTCATGAGATGTTTAGGCATGCCACCATGATTATGCCCGCCGAGCATGAAAAGGTGAACCATTTTATCATAGGGTTGACCTTAAAGCTCCGCTTAGCCACATAGGGTATGGTAGCTTTTGGTCAGTCCTTCCTGGATGTCATGGACCATGCCACCATTATTGAGGGTGTACTTTGCGAGGCCAAAAAGGGAAGCAATAAAAGGCCTCTCCATCATAGTAGTTACAGTGGCTCGCATTCTTGAGGTAGAGGCTACTTTAGTAGGGTTCAGCACAAGCATCACTCCCAGCTGAGCCGGCCTATTCAGGAGGCATAACAAATTACAAAGGGTTAGAGTAGTCAGAGTAGTCTGGGCTTGGTTCAGTCTCCTCGTGGTGAATATTTTGGGTATTCAGGCCATGGCATCCAGTCTGGTGCAGCGGGTTATTCTGTTCGTCCTTTAGCAGGTAGAGAGTACTTTGAGTATGGGAAGTTGGGGAACTTTTTTAGAGATAGTCTTAGGGTCAGATACGATAGTCAGTAGGGTCACCATGTTCAGGCCCTTAGGGATCTAGTGCCATCGGGTAGAGGCGGTGGACAAGGTAGTAGGACAGGTCCCTAGGGTACTCAAGGTGGTCCTTAGTCTGGTAGATCAAGTGGCTGTGGAGGTAGAAGCCATATGTATGCATTTCTGGGCCATCCAGAGGCTGAGGCTTCAAATCCTATCATCACAGGTACAATCTCCATCTGCCATCAGTCAGCTTCTGCATTATTTGATCCGAGGTCAATATTTTTGTATGTGTCTACTTATTATGCTACCCATCTGGAATCTTCTTGTGAATTATTTCCTGTGCCTTTTTATGTCGCTACCCCAATAGGAGATTCTTTAAAGTGGATCATGTTTATAGGGCACCAGGTTGTGCTGGATATGGTTGATTTTGATGTGATTTTAGGCATGGATTGGTTGTCTCCCTATCATGTAGTCTTAGATTGCTTCGCCAAGACTCTCACTCTTTGGATTCCTAGTATCCTTCTTATTGTTTGAAAGGGTGTCAATAGCCACATGCTGAGAGGAGTTATATCTTTCCTCTGCGCCCAGCAGCTGGTTGGGAATGGGTGCTTAGCCTATCTTGCTTCTGTCTTTGATACTAGTGCCACCACACCTTCACTTGACTCAGTTCATGTGATGTGCGAGTATTTGGAAGTGTTTTCCTCTAATATACTAGGTCTTCCTCTTTATGATGATATTGAATTTGGTATTAATGTTGAGCCAGGCACTCAGTCTATTTCTATTCTGCCATATCGAATGGAACTAGCCGAGTTGAGGGAGCTTAAGGATTAGCTCCTGGATTTTTTGAGTAAACGGTTCATTAGGATTAGTGTATCTTTGTGAGGAGCTCCTATTTTATTTGTGAAGAAGAAGGATGGGTCTATGCGTATGTGTATCGACTACAGGGAGTTGAATAAGGTAACTATTAAGAACATGTATCTGATGTCGCATGTTGATGATTTTTTTGACCAACTACAGGGTACAGCAGTGTTCTCTAAGATTGATTTGGGATCTAGTTTGTTGGAAAACATATGCACAATGGAAGCATTCCAGAAACATACTGCTTACATGAATAATAGATAACACATAGTTTATTCTAGAACACATACGATTATGCTAGATCACATATACTCGCTGAAATTTAATTCGATAAATAACTCTTGAAGCGTGAACATATATCATCAAGCAAGTCTGCAGGTCTGACTCCGATTCTGCAGTCTTCTGCAGTGATCCAAAATTCACAACCGAACTCTCTCAATACTTGGGTGGGCAAGTATCACATAGAATACTGATCCTCTTTCTAGGTTAGGAAAATCCCTACTTATAGAGAAATTTTTCCTAGTCCAAAAAGGAGAACAAAAACTCGCTTGTTTTCTAACATGAAAACCAACCGCTTGTTTTCTTCCCTTTTCCCTAGAAAATAGGATTCTGAGTTCTAGTTAAATATGGGCACTGCAGGGACCACAAAATTAATTAATGAGGCTCCCTATTATGGAAATAATTCAAAATTATGATTTGAATTATTCTTACCATAATAAATTACAAATCATTCCACTAGAAATTTGTAATTGCACTCCTTTATTTATGTCACGACCCAATTTCTCGGTCATGATGGCACCTACAACCCCCGGTAGGTGAACCAATCCCCGTAGCCCAAAACAGTTAGTAATGGGCTACTATCTAGCAAATAAGGGAACAAGACGAATAAAATAGATAACAGGGATATAAATATATACATATGCGGAAACTAAACCAAACCCAAGACCTGGTATCATAGTATAGAGCCAAACTACATACATGGAGTGCAAAATAAACCAAAGCTATATATACAGATGTCTCTGAATGGTAATAGAGTACATGAAGCAAAAGATAAACTAAAGCTAAGCTCCGATCGCCAAGAGCTCACCCTCAGCCTGAAGTAGTCCCCAACAGATCTCCAAGCACGAATCACAACGATCTAACGGCGATGGCCCACGCTAGGATCTGCACCCAAAGATGCAGGGGGTAGGGGTGAGCACCAAATGCGAAGCATAAGGTACCCAGTAGGTATCATAGGCCGACTGGGCACATATAAGATAAAAGCGTAGTAATAGACAGAATAGAAGCAAGTAGTCACAGAAATCAACGAAAGATACACAGGAACTAGCCCAGAGGGAAATCAACAGAACCACATATGAGGCTAGTAAGCAGAATATACACACCATAGGCACAGGTGAAAGTAAGAAATAACGCACCTGGGTCCTTGCAACAACAGTGTATACAAAATAAGTCTACGAAAATGGACGGTTATACCGGTAACCTCAAGTGTAAGAAGAAGAGAGAAAGAGTAATAATAGGCATGCTAATCATAACCAGATACTCATACTTAACCGTAACAGGGAACAATTCTGTAAGTAAATAGAAAAAGTCTACCTACAGTCCCCCGGCCGCCCATACAACCGAGGAACACAAACAAGTGAAAACAAACCCTCCGGCATCCCATACTACCGGAGCGTACAATCAACAAACAACAAACAAGGGTGGAGCCTCAACAATGAATGATATGATGCATGAAGATCTCAAGTGCCATGGTATCTCTGTATGTACCTCCTCCGGCGCCGATCCGGCCCAGCAGGTAGGTTCCATGGAAGGACTCTGCCCGTATACCTCTACTCCACCGTATACCCCTCCTCCGGCACACGCAACCCGTAGCCCCTGGCCCGGATGGCAAGGTCCATGGAGGTCCCAGACCCCATACTAAAACTCAGTATCAGAACATGTCGTCCGGAAGCAAGTCCGGTATCAAGATGGAGACCCAGTCTCGAATATGCAATGCCCAGACCCTGTCCAGGACTAAAGTAGTAGGAAAATGTCTCAAAAACCCCTCCAAGGGTGCCCGGGCGTAACCGGGTCTAAACAGTAAAAAAGTCATCTCAGGTGCTCGGTCCGACCGAGGCTAAAAATCATCTCAAGTAGCAAGAAAATTCAACTAGCACTCCGGCCCTGCCGAGTCTAGCGTAGTAGTAAAACTGGTGTTTTTAAAACATAACTTTACTTTCTTTTACCCAAGCATACTCACAAGTCAAATCAACCATTTCCAAATCATTTCCATAAAAAACGGGCCCCCCGGGCCATGCAAGGTTTAGAAAACAGTGCCAGTAGGCCCGAAGCCAAAACCACGGGAAAACATGGATAAAACCTCTTTATAATTGCATGGAAATGGTATGATCACACACAATAGCTGCCCAGCAGCTCACAATTAACCTATCGACCCTGCACAGGCCCACAGCTACTCAGCAAGCATAACAAGCCTAGAAGGATAATTCTATGCCCGGGACTTCGCGGACATTCCCCAAAATCCCACCTTCTATGTTCCAGAGTCAACAAGGCCTCACAGGACCACAAGGGTAAATAAAATATAATAACAAATACTACAAGCAACGGAGGAACAAAAGTAGGCGGACATGAATAACGCGGTCGAGGTCTGTGGTACCAACCTAATAAACCAACCCAAGGATGCCCATTAATACAATTTTATTTTATATATACGGAGTCTAGGGAAAATAAACTGTAACCTACCTGTCGTACGGCGACAAGCTGCTAGAACAACAATGTCCAAGCTCGAACCACTCAAAGAAAATCCAAAACTAAATCGGAATCGGAATCGGATTTGGGATGGAACAACTTGACGTAGATAATTGATTTACTTTATCAAATATATTTTTCTCACAACAAAACCTCAACGTGAAGGAGTATTTAAGAATGTGCATAGTTGTATGTAATAGTAATATACATATATATATATAAACTTCAGCAAGGTCCAATGTTGCTAACAATCATTACACTGCCTAACTTCTAAATGATGCCACTACTAAGTATACTAGTTGCTGCCTTCATCTTCCACTTACACGTGGGGGTGGAGGTGGCAACCAATTTCATCCCGCTAAGTATATACTCGGGTATTGCATAAATTCGTGGTAAAATAAATATAGCTTTTTAAATATACCAAAATTACTAGAAAATTATTTCGAATAAAACCTACTATATTTTAATAATAAATTTAAACATAACTAAATTTACTATCTCCGTTAAAATATTTTTCAAAGGTAATAATAATATAATATAACTTCCTACCACCTTCGACTTTTAAATAAAATACTTTCAAATGCGCACTATTTCGATACTCAAGAATTCTCTCGGGAACCTCCCTTATATTTTATCACTGTTTTGGAACTGAAATGGCATTTTAAAACGTGAAATTGAGGCTTAAATCGAGTTTAACCCGACCCGGTTCGCGACCCGGTTCGCAACCCATTTTCTGCCAGACAGTCCGCGGTAAAACAGTCATAACTCTTTACTCCGAGATCAGTTGGACGTGAAGTTTTGTGCGTTGGAAACTAGACTCGTAGACCTTCGATTTGGTATTTTGGGGGACTTCTAACTCTTTATATATTGAGAGAAAATCCCCGAGACATTTGACCCAAACTTCAGAAAATTTGTTAAAGATCTTACGATAACTTTTGTCGATTTGCTTGACTTCAAAACTTATACGTGGAAATGACCGGAAGGGTCATTACATCATCCACTACTAAAAAGGGCTTTCGTCCTCGAAAGTCAAGATCAAGGGGGTACCTGAAGGCTAAAATAGCTGCGGATACTGATCCCGCATATCTCTCTCGGTCTCCCAGGTAGCCTCCTCGACTGGACGGTGCCTCCACTGAACCTTAACAACCGGGATCTCTCGAGACCTCAATCTCCTGACATCTCTGGCCAAAATAGCTGCCGGCTCCTCAACAAAGGCTAAATCCTCACCCAACTGAACTGAATCCCACTGCAACACATGAGACTCATCTGGGACATACCGACGCAACATCGAAACATGAAATACAAGATGTATAGCTGAAAACATCGGAGGCAAGGCTAGCTGATAGGCAACGCTACCAACCCTCTGAAGAATCTCAAACGGCCCAATGTACCTGGGGCTAAACTTGCCCCGCCTACCAAATCTCATCACGCCCTTCATGGGCGATACACGGAGAAACACCAAGTCACCGACACTAAACTCCAAGGCACGAAGCCTACGCTCAGCATAACTCTTCTGCCTGCTCTGAGCTGCCCGAAGTCTATCCTGAATCACTCGGACTCGGTCTAAGGAATCTCGAAGCAAATCTGTGCTCTGTGGCCCAGCACTAAAACCATCAAACCAACCTACCGGTGATCTGCAACGCCTTCCATACAAAGCCTCAAAAGGTGCCATGCCGATACTCGAATGGAAGCTGTTATTATAAGCAAACTCTGCCAAGGGAACAAACTGATCCCAAGGACCTCCAAAGTCAAGGACACAAGCTCGAAGCATGTCCTCCAAAATCTGAATGGTCCTCTCGGACTGGCCATCTGTCTGAGGGTGGAAGGTGGTACTAAGATGAACCTCTGTACCCAAATCTCGCTGAATAGCCCTCCAGAACTGAGATGTGAACTGAGCGCCGCGGTCTAAAATAATAGAAGTTGGGACCCCGTGCAATCGAACAATCTCACGAAGGTAGATCTGAGCTAACCTCTCTGCGCCATATGAAGTATGAACTGGCAAGAAATGTACTGACTTAGTCAGCCTATCAACAATCACCCATATGGAATCAAACCCATGAGAAGTACGAGGCAAACCAACCACGATCGAAAGTCCATGTATCCCCTTCCACTTCCACTCAGGAATGGGAAGTCGCTGGCATCAAAACCACCAGGTCTCTGTGCTCGAAACTTAAACACTGCTGACAGTTCAACACACGAGATACGAACTCTGCTATATCCCGCTTCATACCACTCCACCAGTAAAGCTGTTTCAAGTCTCCATACATCTTTGCTGTGCCAGGGTGAATGGAGTATCTAGTACAATGTGCCTCATGAAGTATCAACTGAATCAAATCACTAATCCTCGGAACACAAAGGAGACCATCAAACCTTAGAACCCCATCTGAGTCTAGAGTAGCCCTACTGGTCTCACCCTGAGCAACCCGATCACGAAGGTCACACAACTGCTGATCCTCAAACTGACGGCTCTGAATCTGATCAATCAAAGTAGAACGAACCTCAACACTGGCGAGAACTCTGCTAGGATCCGACAAGTCAAGCCTAACCAAACGGTTTAGCAAGGACCGGATGTTCCCAGGCCAACGGTCGCTGCTGAAACTGCTAGGCTACCCATACTTACTGCCCTCCGACTCAAGGCATCCGCTACCACGTTTGCCTTGCCCGGATGATACAGAATAGTGAAGTCATAGTCCTTCAGTAACTCGACCAATCTCCTCTGTCTCGAGTTCAACTCCCGCTGACTCGTGATATACTGAAGACTACGGTGATCGGTGAAGATATCACAGTGAACTCCATAAGGTAATGCCCAGATCTTGAGCGGCAAAAACTAAACCGCTGCCAAACTCTAAGTCATTGGAGTGGGGTAGTTGCGGGCTCGTGAACACTCAGCTGCCTCGACGCATATGCTATTTACTCGACCCTGCTAGATCACACATATACCAAGACCCAACCCCCAGAAGCATCACAATACACGGAGAAGCTCTGACCCTCAACCGGCAAAGTCAAAACTGGAGCTGAAGTCAATAAGGCCTTAAGCCTCTGGAAGCTATCTTCACACTGATCCGACCACTGAAATGGGACATCCTTCCTAGTCAGCATAGTCAAGGTTGCTGCTATGGAAGAAAATCCCTCAACGAACCGTCTGTAGTAACCAGCTAACCCAATAAAGCTGCGAACCTCAGTAACAGTAGTAGTTCTAGGCCACTCACAAACCGCTGAAATCTTTCCCGGATCAACCCTAATCCCATCCTTAGACACTACGTGCCCTAGGAATGCAACTGACTCAAGCCAAAACTCACACTTTGAGAACTTGGCATAAAGCCGATGATCTCTAAAAGTCTGGAGTATAACCCTCAAGTGCTGCTCATGCTCAT
>QJPP01002425.1:201777-276745 GCA_003996215.1 Jaltomata sinuosa | reverse complement strand
TGAAAACAAACCCTCCGGCATCCCATACTACCGTAGCGTACAATCAACAAACAACAAACAAGGGTGGAGCCTCAAACAATGAATGATATGATGCATGAAGATCTCAAGTGAAATGGTATCCCTGTATGTACCTCCTCCGGTGCCGATCCGGCCCAGCAGGTAGGTTCTATGGAAGGACACTGCCCGTATACCTCTACTCCACCATATACCCTTCCTCCGACACAAGCAGCCCGCAGCCCCAGGCCCGGATGGCAAGGTCCATGGAGGTCCCTGACCCCATACTAAAACTCAGTATCAAAACATGCCGTCCGGAAGCAAGTTCGGGTTCAAGATAGAGACCCAGTCTCTAATATGCAAGCCCAGACCCTGTCAAGGACTAAAGTAGTAGGAAAATATTTCAAAAACCCCTCCAAGGGTTCCCGGGCATAACCGGGTCTAAACAGTAGAAAGTCATCTCAGGTGCTCGGTCCGACCAAGGCTAAAAATCATCTCAAGTAGCAAGAAAACTCAACTAGCACCCCGGCCCTTCCGAGTCTAGCGTTAATCATAATATAAATCATAATTTTACCTTCTTTTACCTAAGAATATTCACAAGTTAAATCAAACCATTTCCAATTCATTTTCATCAAAAACGGGCCCCGGGGCCATGCAAGGTTTAGAAAATAGTGTCAGTAGGCCCGAATCCCAAACCATAGTAAAACATGGATAAAACCTCTTTATATGCATGGAAATGGTATGATCACACACAATAGCTGCCCAGCAGCTCACAATCAACCTATCGACCCTGCACAGGCCCACATCTACTCAGCAAGCATAACCAGCCTAGAAGGATAATTCTATGCCCGGAACTCGCGGACATTCCCAAAATCCCACCTTCTATGTTCTAGAGTCAACAAGGTCTCACGGGACCACAAGGGTAAATAAAATATATCGGCAAGTACTATAAGCAACGGAGGAACAAAAATAGGCGGACATGAATAAAGCGGTCGAGGTATGTGGTACCAACCTAATAATCCAACCAAAGGATGCCAGCTAGTATAATTTTATTCGATATATGCTAAGTCTAGGGATTTTAAACCACAACCTACCTGTCGTCCGACAACAAGCTGCTAGGATGACAATGTCCAACCCCGAACCGCTTTGAAAAGCTCCAAAACGAAATCAAACTCGAACTTAGGCTTGAATAACTTGACGTAGATAATTGATTTTCTTTTCAGTAATCAAATAACAATGTCAAAATATTTTTCCTCTAAACTTCCTTCCATGTTGCCATAAGCATATAATGGAAATTGTTTACAGAAGGTATATAACACACAAATGCATATTCCATCTCCAAAATGGAAAACAAAAACGTAGAAGCATAAATAGATGGAGTATGTTGCTATCTGCATGTTAGGAAAGTAACTCCTACATACCATGCATAGAATTTAATTAGTGATAATAGGCCACCAATTGATTAGGTGCCAATGAATGCCAAGTGTTGGCTACTTATCACATTAGGCACTTGTTGTATACTTCCTCCACTGCCACGTGGAGGGAGGCCAAAATATTTTATCCGTTATATAAATATCCGGGTATTGTATACATTCGTGGTAAAATAAATATAACTTTTTGAATACATCATAATTATTAGAAAATTATTTCAAACAAAACCTACTATATTATAATAATAATTTTTAACATAACTAAATTTACTATCTCCGTTAAAATATTACAATGTATACAAACCTTATAAAATAAGTGCATACACAATTATATCATAATAAAAGTATTTTTCATAGACCTTTAAAATACTTTAAAAAAGGTAATAAAAATATAACTTTAAAATAAAATATTTTCAAATATACGCGCGATGCTAATAAAATTCTTAAATTTAGGTTCGCAATTCACCATCGCACGATTTTGATACTCAAGAACTCTCTTGGAACCCTCCCTTATGTTTTCTCACTGTTTCAGAACTGAAATGGCATTTTTAAACGTGAAGTTGAGGCTTTAAATCGATTTTGACCCGGCCCGGTTCGCGTGAAAGTCTTTTTGATTATCTTTATAATTTTGATTCTAAATTTTTTATTTTGTCATTTTGACATTGTTTGAATTTGTTTCTTACTTTTTATGACATAAATTAGAACTATGGTCTATAATAATATGTAGGAAATAATATATTAGTAGTCAAATGATCCAACCACTCATCGAATGATTTTCCATAGATGGAGAAATAATCCATGAACACCTCTACAAAGTCTATGATCATACCATAAAATAATGTCATCATGCACCTTTGACATGATGTTGGCATATTATTGTAATGACTTTTTCGGTCATTTCTGCGTTTATGCTTTCCTTGTACGTTTAGAGCTTTCCTGTAGCGGCTCTAACTCATTTATGTCTTGTTAAAACCTGTGGATTGGTGCCCTGGACATTCATTTGGTCTTTATGGTTGTTTCCCAGTTTTAGAGCCTTAACTTAGGATATCATTGACTTCGGTCGACATTCTTGGTAAACATACTCGGAATCAAATTTCAACAGTTTTGTTAGCTTCGGAGCATGGATTTTGGTCTAGATGGACCCTTAGTCGGGGTCTAGGAGCTTTTGGTTTAGTTTTGCATTGGTTTTTGTGTTTTCTAGCAAGTTGAACTTAGAAGTTTGACTTTGGTCAACATTCAGACTAGACGGCCTCTGATGGAAATTTTGTTAGCATTGTTAGTTCTGAAATATCTACTTTGGGCTAGAGGGACCTTTAGCTCAGGTCCCGAGGCTTCTGGACTCATTTTTGGGTATTGAGTTTCGTTTGGTTTAAAGGTTGGTTTTGGACATTGGGCCCACTTTATGTTAAACTGACCTCCGTTGGGTTTTTTGTCAGTTCCATTGAGTCTGGAATGTTGTTTTTGGTATGTTAGCATAGTTCATCTACTCATGCAAGGTCCCGAATGAGCCCTATGTGCTCACTTAAAAACTTTTTCCCTTCAGATTTTTGTGGGTTGCTGTTGCAGGTGCAGGCCTATGGCCTTAATCGTAACTGCAAAGAATCCATGCCAATCGTGATGGTCTGTCTTACTGGTCATCGCGATCGTGAGCGTCCCTTCACGCGATCAAGATGAAGGGCCTGTGCATGAGCTTCCTTCATTCTATGTGATCGTGAGATCCTTTCTCGCGACCATGATGAAGCCCCTTCCTTCTTGTTCTTTGCGACCGCGTGGCTAGTCCTCATGATTGCGATGGTCTAGCCAGAGTGGTCCTGACGACCGCATGGGGTCCCTTTGTGATCACAAAGAAGGACCCCTGTCACGACCCGATTTCTCAGTCATGATGGCACCTATAATCCCCTGGTAGGCAAATCAATCTCCGTAGCCCAGAATAGTTAGTAATGGGCTACTATCTAACAATCAAGCGAAAGAAGAATAATATAAGTGTATGAAAGGGATATAAGATAAATAAATAAGCAACTGGAATGCATAAGAGGAAGCTAAACAAACCTGGTATCATAGTATAAGAGCCGGTACTAAATACACAGAGTACAAAGGATCCAAAAGAATATATACGCATCTGTCTCTGAATAGAAAAAAGAGTACAAGATACAAAAGATGAACTAAAAGCTAAGCCTCAATCGTCAAGAGCTCACCCTCAGCCTGGTATAGTCAAAACGAAATAGCTCGTACGAGTCTCCTCAAATCAATGGTGATGGTCCACACTAGGATCTGCACCAGAAAGATGCAAAGTGTAGTATGAGCACCAATTTCTAAGTAACGGGTACCCAATAGGCATCATAGGCCAACTGAGCGCATATAAGATATAAAAGGAAATAATGTAGCATATATGAAACAAGTAGTCACAGAAGCAATGAATAGGTACACGGAAGCTAGCATAGAAGGATACAAGAAGAAAACAACATACTTGGCTAGCTACTAGAAATATATATCTCATAGACACAGGTGAAGGAGAGAAATAATGCACCTGGGTTCCTCACAATAACAATATATAAAGAGTGTTTTAAAAATAGGGAGTATATCGGTAACCTTAAGTAAAAGGGAAGGAAGAAAGGAAAATAACGATAACATGCTCTAAAATAAGACTAACAACCAAGGCATGCTAGTAATATCACTCTTAAGCTAGAAATAAATAACTGATAGCCCAAGTATAATCATCAAGTGAACCAATGTACATAATACAACTCTCAGTTTCCAGTCATCAAATGTAACCATAATCAGGATCAATATCGTGATAGAATAAAAATAAATAACAGCCTATCTACAGTCCCACGGGCGCCCATACATCTGAGGAACATATACAAGTGAAAACAAACCCTACGGCATCCCATACTACCGGAGCATACACAGCGCAAATAGCAAAAGGGCCATTGGTTGGTCTATTGCTGACATTATTAGTATTCCACCAGGCATATACACGCACAAAATTCAGATTGAGCCAATTTCTATTCTGAATATTCAGCATCAGCGTAGGTGTAATAAGCCTATACAAGAAGTTGTAAGGAAAGAGATCATCAAGTGGCTGAATGCAGGTGTGGTTTTCCCTATTGCGGACAGTAAGTGCGTGAGCCTATTTCAATGTGTGTCAAAAAAGGGTGGAATCATTGTGGTTCCAAAGCCTAAGAATGAGCTGATTCCTATGAGATCAGTTATAGGCTGGCGTGTTTGCATGGATTAAAGAAAGCTAAACTCATGGACTGAGAAGGATCATTTTCTAATGCCATTCATGGATCAGATGTTAGACCGCCTTGCTGGTAGAGGATGGTACTGCTTTCTTGATGGTTACTCAGTCTGATTTTGATTGCATCTGAAGACCAAGAGAAAATGACTTTCACTTGTCCATATGGGACATTTTCCTTCAAGGACGTCATTTGGATTATGTAATGCACCCACAACCTTTCAAAGATATATGATATCGATCTTCTCCGACATGGTAGAGGACACTATTGAGGTATTCATGGATGTTTATCTATTGTTGGTGACTCATTTGATGATTGTTTATCCCATCTGAGTGATGTGCTGCAAAGAAGTAAAGAGTGCAACTTGGTACTAAACTGGGAGAAGTGCCATTTTATGGTCAAATAAGGTATTGTGTTGGGACATCGGGTTTCTAAAAAAGGGATTGAAGTTGACAGAGCCAAGATAGAGGTGATTGAAAAATTGCCCCCTCCAATTTCAGTAAAGGGTATTCAAAGTTTCTTAGGTCATGCTTGGTTCTATCGCAGTTTATGAAGAATTTCTCTAAGATTGCACATCCCTTGTGCAAACTATTACAGAAGGATGTGAAGTTTCTCTTCGATTAGGTGTGCTTGAAGAATTTGAATGCCTAAAGTTGTAGTTAATCTCAGCCCCCATCATTGTTGCATCTTATTGGTTTTAGCTGTATGAGGTGATGTGTGATACTAGTGGAGTAGTGCTAGGAACAGTCCTACGCCAGAGACAAGAGAAAAATTTTCACCCAATTTACTATACTAGTAAAGCATTGAACCTTGCTCAAAAAAACTACACTGTGACCGAACAGGGGCTGCTAGCCATGGTGTTTGCATTTGGAAAGTTCAGATCTTATCTTCTTGTCATACGTATAGTAATCCATCTTTATAGAAATTATCATAGATAATCTACATAGCATATGTTCATATGGTACTTATCCACCCCATCTAGTTTGGGGCATGACAAACTTGGTATCAGAGTACTAAGTTCAAGTGTCCCATGGAGTCTATGAAGTTATGTCTAGTAAAGCCTCCCTTATGGATGTCGTGTGCACCACATTTATAATGGGGGGCTATTTAGGAATTATGGCCTTTTTTTATTATCTAGATTATATGATACATCTAATTCATAAGAAGTTACTTCTCATTCAACTTTTCTTAATCATCATACAAATTCTGCACATTAGAGGCAACCTCAAATTAGGAAAAAAGGCCAATATTTGAATTTCTTAAGAGGTAGCTTCCATCTAATAACCACCAGTCATATAGAACTATGAATTAGGACCAGGATAACTTGGTAACTTTGATCTTTCATATCTACAGTTGTTTACAGAAGAAAGGCCTACAGATCCATGTTCCTTCTACAAATATTGCTATATTTGTGTCGCCGTCTGGTATATCCAAGCACGACATAAGGGGGATTACTTATATGATTACATAGTTAAAGGTTGTCCCCTTACAGAGATGGAAAATCATATCTCTCAATATGGATTAGTAGGTTAACACAATCAGTTTTTAAGTCCAAAATCTCTTCTGTCAATTCCTCCAGTTCTTATATAATCAAGATTCCAAATAGTTATATTCATCGGATCAATTCCATCGGAGCCCATCTAATTATATCTTGAATATTGATAAAGTTCATTTGATTTCTTTCCTGAGAAAGGGGTGACTTTATGACTATATCCACCAGATATATGTTTCTCATATCTTGTTGCTCCTAGACGATTATGGATGAAGGGGTCAAATAAATAGAAATTCCACTGAGTGTAGTTGGACTTCAGTTGTTAAGCCTAAAGTGGCTAATTTTTAAATGTCGCGGAGGAGTCACAAGATTATCCGTAGGTACTATCAGTATATGAGAATATACTCTAAATCTTCACTTATTCATCAGAATCTACAAGATTTAGAAGATATCATGTTTAGAGAAGTATTACTGTAAAGCAAAATTGACAGAATTGGTCGAGACTATATGAGAGAGTTTAGGCGCTAAAAGATTGCTCGATTATATAGACTTCGAAGTGAAATATAGAAATATAGGTAGAAGTACCCATTGCATAATCCGGAGATGGTAGCAGTATGATCATACTTAGACTATGATTAGATGATGTTATAGAATGTCCTATAGTTTATAGAGGCATCAGTTATCCACATGATTAAGTTAACATAGGTCATTTGAGTATATATTATAGTTTACTTTCTTAAAGAATTATCTATGCTTAGAGATTATATGCTTATATTTTACTTGTATCATAGATCATCTATCCATAGATTACATGTTACATAGATCATTTTATTATATGCAACGTGTTTCATTGAATACGTGGTGATATGTTATATGTTTCATATAATATTAGCAATAACAACAACAACATACCTAGCAAAATCCCACAAGTAAGGTCTGGAGAGAGTAGATTGTATGTAGACCTTACCACTATCTCGTGGAGGCAGATAGGCTATTTCTGAAAGACCCTCAGCTCAAGTGCAACAAATCCAAGTAAAAGAAGAAGAAAATAGTGAAAAAAGCATAGCAATTAATAAGGAAATCAATGTAGAGCCTACAAGAAAGGAACAAGAACAATAACAAAATAATGTGATAAACAAAACACAATGCAACATATGCCGATAGATATTAAAAGCAAACACTACAAGAATACACCTAAGACTATGCCAAACACCATAAGCCTAAACCATTAAAAAGCAAAATAACACTCCACTACCTACTAACCTTCTACACTAATACGCGACCTCCACACCTTTCTATCTAAAGTCATGTCCTTGATAATATGAAATTGTGCCAAGTCATGTCTAATAACCTCTCCCCAATACTTCTTTAGCCTGCCTATACCTCTGCTTGTACCCCGTATATCTAACCTCTCGCACCTTCTCACTATGGGATCTGTGAATCTCTTTTTTACATGCCCAAACCATCTCAGTCTCGCTTCCCTTATCTTGTCTTCCACGGAGGCCACTCCAACCTTGTCCTAAATAACCTCATTCCTAATCTTCTTTCTTCTAGTATATCTGCACATCTATCTCAACATCCTTATTTTCACAACTTTCATCTTCTTAACATAGGAGTTCTTTAACAACCAACACTCTACCCCATATAATAATGATGGTCTAACCACCACTCTGTAGAATTTACTTTAAAGTTTAAGTGGTACCTTTTTATCATACAAGACTTCGGAGGCAAGCCTTGATGTCATCCATGCTACACTAATACAATATGTGACATCATCATTGATGTCCCCACTTCCTTAGATTATAGACCCAAGGTACTTGAAACTCCCAATATCTATCTCTCTTGGGGATAGTCTATATGTTGAGCCTCACTTCCACGTCTGCCTCATGCATTACCTCACTAAATTTTCACTCTAAACATTCCATCATTGTCCTGCTCAATCTGAACCACTTAGACTCTAGAGTTTGACTCCACACCTTCAGCATATCATTAACTCTAGTGCGAATCTCAACAATCAATACTATGTCATCTGTAAATAATATACACAATGGCACCTCATCCTTTATATACTGCATCAACTCATCCATCACCAAGGCAAATAGAAATGGGCTAAGAACTGATCCCTGGTGCAATCCCATCTCAATTGGAAAGTGTTGTGAGTCCCCTCCCACTCTCCTAACCCGGTCTTGGCTCCATCGTACATGTCTTTTATCACCATAATGTAAGCCACGGGTACACCTCTAGCCTCCAAGAACCTCCAGAGGATTTCCCTAGAAATTTGTCATAGGCCTTTTAAAAGTCAATGAACACCATATATAAATCCCTTATCTTATCCCTAACTTTCTCCACCATCCTCCGCACAAGATGGATAGCTTTGGTATTCGATCATCTCAACATGAATCCAAACTGGTTGTCAAAAAACAGACACCCCTCTCCTCACCCTCGTCTCCACCACTCTCTCCCAAACTTTCATAGTGTGGCTTACCAATTTGATACCCTTGTAGTTGTTACAATTTTTGATATACCCTTATTCTTATACAATGGAACCATTTTACTCTACCTTCATTCTTCGAGCATTTTTTCCATCTTCAAATTATGTTAATCAACCTAGTTAACCACTATGTACCTGCTTTGTCTGTGTTGATCCAAAATTTCACTGGAATCTCAATTGGTTCAATCATTTGTCCCATACTCATCCTACTAATAAAATATTTAACCTCCTTAACCTTAATACGCCTATAGTACCCAAAGTCTCGATGTCTCTCAGAGTGCTCTAAATCACCTAACATAATGTCTCTGTTCCCTCTTTCATTTAAGAGTTTGTGGAAGTACGCTTCCCATCTTTGCTTAATAAGGGTCTCTTCTACAAACACCTTTCCTTCCTTGTCTTTGATGCACTTCACTTGATCCAAGTCTCGGGTCTTCCTTTCTCTCGCTTTCACGAGTTTATAATTAAATCTCTGAAGTGCACTTCACAACTTGATCTTGTTAATACCTACCATTGATCCACCACTTTAATTTACCTTATAGACCGATGCTTCCCTTAAGTGTCTGTAGTAAAAACTAGTTGGACCTTTGACTTTGAATGCAGTGGTGAACTCTATTATCCAAATATGTGAAATAACTAATAGCTCCTTAAGTAATTAACCTTTTACACCCATTAACCAATATATATGTTTCCATTCATCACTTGATCTACCTTTTCGTACCACATCATGAAATCCCACTAGATCCACCATTTTCTAAAACATAACCATCAAAAAAGTCATACCCAGATCACACCATACATTTCTACCCCTCAAGTAACTGTGATACATTAAACAAACTACTCAGTCTCTAGCCCAAAATAATATGCACCCTTGCTAAAGAAATATCGCTACATAGTCCTATAAAATCCAATCATGAAAGAAACTTTCCCCTTCTTGGCCTGAAACCGACAATCATCTCCTTTCGAGAACTCTCAACCCTTGGTCATCATTCATCTTCTATGTCATCCCACACTTAGTCAATTTACTCTTTCATAAATCCTAGTCAATAGCAAAATGAGGATACCTCGTGACTCTAGCCAAGTAAACACGAGTCCTACTATGGAAGACATATCCTAAAACTCAAACCATTCAAGTTCTCTTTGTTGTACCACCACTTGACAAGATAGAAAGCATACTCTTCATAAAAACCATGAAACTAGTCATACCACCTCAAACCTCATTATATGAAATCCTTTCTTATGCTTAGAAACATGTCCTCTTATCCAATCCACTGATCTTATACCATTTTAACCTTTCCTTGAAATATTAATATATGCACCTATCCCACCACTGAATTGAAAAATCCTTGTTAATACATTCCTGCCATAAGACTATAGTATAAATTCTTATCTCTGTTGAAGCATTTTTTGTTCTTATCTTACACTGAGCAACCTATTCTTGTCATGACAAACTTCTTTAACTATCGTCTTCAAAGTCACCACGCTTATTACCTTGGTATCCCTTTAATCATACCATTCCCAATTGTCAACACTATTTCAGATAGCGTCTATGGCACATATATACTCTTCTAAATGTTGAACACTAACTATATAAGATAAGTCGTTCATGAAGTTCTTCAAACCATTGTTCATATTTTCATACGTATATCCTCAAAATGCATAATCTGAACCACAACTTTACTCAATCTATCCTTGAATCATAGATACAGTATAAATTTGGCTACATATCCTTGACACTAGCCTACCATTTCCTCCTTAGTACCAGGTCGTATACCATACTACACAATATCACCCTCAACTATAAGTGTGTGAATCCAAGAACATGTCCTCACTACAAGTGAGAGAATAGAATAAGTAGATTTTAAGAGTTAGACCAGCCCAAAAACACACGATAAAGAATCAACAAATGGAATTTTATAAAGTCCTATACCCTCGCGAAGATAGATAACATATGTCTCTACACCGATCTACAAAACTCTACTAGATATTTTCTCTTGTACACATGAGACTGGTGAACCTAGAGCTCTGATACCAACTTGCCATGACCTTAAATCCCAAGGGTTGTAATGGCACCTACCCCAACCCAACCATGGTAGCTAATCCTAACTCAACAAATGCAAGCAACTTAAAATTAGGCAAATAGTATAATAATATAACGAATATCCAATAATAACTCAAATCAGCGATAATCAAAAGGAACCCAAATAGTAGAGTCCAATAAATATCCCAAGACTCAACTGTCACGAATACAAGAAAGAATCTAAGTACAAAATATCCTAACCAAATACTATAATATTATTTGAAAAAAATACAGATAAGTGGTAGAGAAAGCCAGGACAGTCTCCAAATACAGAAGCTCACCACAACTTTAAAGATACCAAAAAGCACGAACTTTGGCCATGAGGTCCATTTGTACCTAGATCTCCATCGAAAGGATGAAGGAAAGTAAAGGTGAGTACAAAAACTAGTACTCAGTAGGCATCATAGGCCGATAAATCTTAAGAAAATACTATATCAAATTAAGAATACTAAAATAATCCTGCACACAAAAAAGTTTCAGCAGTTCAATATCAATAAATAGAGTAGTTCATCTCTATAGCAGTTCAATATCAATAAATAGAGTAGTTCATCTCTATCGCAACAATAATCCAAATAATAATGCAATAAAATGATATGGAATGAAATGTAATAGCCATACCTACCAGTATACACCCACCCCCAGCATATATTGTTGCAGAGATGAGACTCATGGGGGACTCGCAAGGTCCATATACCCTGCCCAAAATTCCACATCGATGTGAATCAATATCAATACTCCATCCAAAATATTGCATTGGATTGTGATTATAAAAGTGAATCTCTATCCAGAATGTCATATCATATCGGGTTTATAAAAGTGAATCTTCATCTGGAATATCGCATTGGATTGGGTTTATATCAAAGTTTTCCATTTCCATCAAAAGTTAGTGTTTCCCAATAGTACAAACCAATAATCCATGATATGGATGAATATGCATGATCAAGATGACAAGATGATACAATCACAACAAAGGAATACAAAATCTCAAGATATCACTCAACTCATAAACATAGGCTACAAGCCTCAATATCAAGCCAGTAATTTGAATGACAATTTACTAATACGATACAATCCCTAACTTGGGCATCACAATGATATTACATCACATTTAGTACTTACATCCATAATTTCACCCAACTCAGAGCATATTTTACATGATAAGCCTGTACCCAAGCAAAGTCTAAGGAAACATAAGTCATAACCTACCTCGAAGCTGAATAGATGCGCCATGAACCATCACCAAAATAAATTAACTTCCAAAATAATCTCAATTCACCTCAAATCTATCAAGAATAATTTTTATATCTAAATACGAGTCTACCGATACCCATATTGCTATACTTCTATTTTGGGTCCAAAACGTCAACCCAAAAGTAAACTCTAAGCGTACAAGAGAAAAACTAAAATTTTATTTTAAAATCATATTACCCATAATTTAAGGAGTTTAAATATAAAATTTCATCAAAAATGGAGTTAAAATTGACCTTGTAATCATCAAAATATAGTTTCTTAACTTTAGGCTCAAAACCCCCTATTTCTATGTTCATACGTGGTTTAAAATGAAAAAATAATTAATAATTTAGTAAATTAAAGCCAAAATCAGTTTACTCATACTACAAGGACCTTAATTTCCAAAAAATTAATGAAACCACATCACAAATTGATCCTAAGATGAAAAACTTTTGATTTCATAACTTTGAGGTTACAAATCTCAACTTCTGATTCAAAAATCATGAAAACAAAAGTAAAACATAATCTTAGAAAATGAATAAAATGAAGGTAGAAACATATATCCAATGTTGTACGAGAAAAACAAATTAAAAATCACCTCAACTACAACTCCCTAGCTCCCAAAATGTCAAAAATACGAAATATCAAAATTTGCTCCTTTTTGTACTCAGCGATATCCGCAATTGCAAAAATATTGACTGCATTTATGGCACTACAATTGCAGTCCAAAGTCTATTGTGGTTGGACCAACATAGCCAGAACTCAACACGATAAAAAGGTCATAACTTACTCGTACAGACTCTAAATATGACGATTCTTTTTGTTGTTAGTTCCAAAATTTTGATATGTATCTAATGGTACCATAAAATCAAAAATAGCTCATTCACTTCAGGTGATATTATTAAAACTCAACAACAATAAACTCCAAACAAATACCCAAAACTCATTTGAGATATCCCGAACAAAAACCAATAGTGCAAACCACTTGCAAAATACATCCCAGACTTGATGAAATCATCAATACACCCAAATGAGGTCATCCTGACTGAATACTGACCGAAGTCAACTTTTAATTTAGAAATCTCTAAATATTTAAATAATAACTCAAAACTCATTCAAAAGCCTCAGGAACTAAACCAAATCTTCAATTAGACCAAAAATCACCCTACAGACCTAATGGAATCATTGAAACTCAAAAATGACCTTTCTGACCTTGAATGGTGACTTTGGTCAACTCTCTTAAGTTTCCAACTTTCAATACTCAAAAAATCTTCCAAAACTCATCTAAATATTTCACGACCCAAACCAATAGTCATACTAATCAAAAAATCTTGCTCTATAACTGATGACACTGACATAATTTTGATACAATCTCAACTTCTATGAAAGTTGATTAATGTCAACAATATCAACTTTCCAACCTTCCAAAATAAAAAACTTGCATAATTCTCAATCAACCACTTCAGAAACTATGTAACTAATTTTCATAGATCATAAATACCATAGGGTAACTATGGGAAAGGAAAAAATGGTTAAAATGCTCTAAAATTGAAAAACAACCCTAAGGGTTGTTACAAGAAAGTCTTTTTGATTATCTTTATAATTTTGATTCTAAATTTTTTATTTTGTCATTTTGACATTGTTTGAATTTGTTTCTTACTTTTTATGACATAAATTGGAACTATGGTCTATAATAATAAGTAGAAAATAATATATTAGTAGTCAAATGATCCAACCACTCATCGAATGACTTTCCATAGATGGAGAAATAATCCATGAACACCTCTACAAAGTCTATGATCATACCAGAAAATAATGTCATCATGCACCTTTGAAATGATGTTGGCATATTATTGTAATGACTTTTTCGGTCATTTCTGCGTTTATGCTTTTCTTGTACTGTTAGAGCTTTCCTGTAGCGGCTCCAAGTCATTTATTGCTTTTTTAAAACCTGTGGTTTGGTGCCCTGGACATTCATTTGGTCTTTATGGTTGTTTCCCAGTTTTAGAGCCTTAACTTCGGATATCATTGACTTTGGTCAACATTCTTGGTAAACATACTCGGATTCAAATTTCAACAGTTTTGTTAGCTCCGGAGCATGGATTTTGGTCTAGGTGGACCTTTAGTCGGGGTCTAGGAGCTTTTGGTTTAGTTTTGCATTGGTTTTTGTGTTTTCTAGCCAGTTGAACTTAGAAGTTTGACTTTGGCCAACATTCAGACAAGACGGCCGCTGATGGAAATTTTGTCAGCATTGTTAGTTCTGAAATATCAACTTTGGGCTAGACGGACCTTTGGTTCGGGTCCCAAGGCTTCTGGACTCATTTTTGGGTATTGAGTTTCGTTTGGTTTAAAGGTTGGTTTTGGACATTGGGCCCACTTTATGTTAAATTGACCTCCGTTGGGTTTTTTATCAGTTCAATTGAGTCTGGAAGGTTGTTTCTGGTATGTTAGCATAGTTCATCTGCTCATGCGAGGTTCCAAATGAGCCCTATGTGCCCACTCAAAAACTTTTTCCCTTCAGATTTCTGTGGGTTGCTGTTGTAGGTGCAGGCCTATGGCCTTAATCGAGACCGCAAAGAAGCCATGCCAATCATGATGGTCTGTCTTACTGGTCATCGCGACCGTGAGGGTCCCTTCACGCTATCACGATGAAGGGCCTGTGCATGAGCTTCCTTCGTTCTTTGGGATTGTGATATCCTTTCTTGCGACCATGATGAAGCCCATTCCTTCTTGTTCTTTGCGACCGCGTGGCTAGTCCTCGTGATTTCGATGGTCTATCCAGAGTGGTCCACACGACCGCATGGGGTCCCTTTGTGATCACAAAGAAGGACCCCTGTCACGACCCAATTTCTCAGTCATGATGGGACCTATAATCCCCTGGTAGGCAAATCGATCCCCGTAGCCCAGAACAGTTAGTAATGGGCTACTATCTAATAATCAAGCGGAAGAAGAATAATATAAGCGGATGCAAGGGAAATAAGATAAAGAAATAAGCAACAGGAATGCATAAGCGAAAGCTAAACAAACCTGGTATCATAGTATAAGAGCCGGTACTAAATATACAGAGTACAAAGGATCCAAAAGAATATATACACATCTGTCTCTGAATAGCAAAAAGAGTACAAGATACAAAAGATGAACTAAAAGCTAAGCCTCTATTGTCAAGAGCTCACCCTCAGCCTCGGATAGTCAAAACAAAATAGCTCGTACGAGTCTCCCCAAATCAATGGTGATGGTCCACACTAGGATCTGCACCAGAAAGATGCAGAGTATAGTATGAGCCTCAATTGCTAAGTAACGGGTACCCAATAGGCATCATAGGCCAACTGAGCGCATATAAGATATAAAGGAATTAATGTAGCATATATGAAACAAGTAGTCACAGAAGTAATGAATAGGTACACGAAAGCTAACACAGAAGGATACAAGAAGAAAACAACATACTTGGCTAGCTACTAGAAATATATATCTCATTGACACAGGTGAAGGAAAGAAATAATGCACCTGGGGTCCTCACAATAACAATATTTAAGGAGAGTTTTATAAATAGGCAGTATATCGGTATCCTTAAGTAAAAGGGAAGGAAGAAAGGAAAATAACGATAACATGCTCTAAAATAAGACTAACAACCAAGTCATGCTAGTAATACCACTGTTAAGACAGAAATAAATAATTGATAGCCCAATATTAATCATCAAGTGAACCAATGTACATAATACAACTCTCAGTTTCCAGTCATCAAATGTACCCATAATCAGGATCAATATCGTGATAGAATAAAAATAAATAACAGCCTATCTATAGTCCCACGGGCGCCCATACATCCGAGGAACATATACAAGTGAAAACAAACCCTCTGACATCCCATACTACCGGATCATACCCTGCGCAAATAGCAAAAGAGCCATTGGTTGGTCTATTGCTGACATTATTAGTATTCCATACTGTGCAAATAGCAAAAGGGCCATTGGTTAGTCTATTGCTGACATTATTAGTATTCCACTAGGCATATACACACACAAAATTCAGATTGAGCCAATTTCCATTCTGAGTATTGAGCATCAGCGCAGGTGTAATAAGCCTATGTAAGAAGTTGTAAAGAAGGAGATCATCAAGTGGCTGAATGCAGGCGTGGTTTACCCTATTGCGGACAGTAAGTGCGTGAGCCTAGTTCAGTGTGTGTCAAAAAAGGGTGGAATCATTGTGGTTCCAAATGCTAAGAATGAGCTGATTCCTATGAGATCAGTTATAGGCTGGCGTGTTTGCATGGATTAAAGAAAGCTAAACGCGTGGACTGAGAAGGATCATTTTCTAATGTCATTCATGGATTAGATGTTAGACCGCCTTGCTGGTAGAGGATTGTACTGCTTTCTTGATGGTTACTCAGAATACAATCTGATTTTGATTGCTTCTGAAGACCAAGAGAAAATGAATTTCACTTGTCCATATGGGATGTTTACCTTCAAGAGAACATCATTTGGATTATGTAATGCACCCACAACCTTTCAAAGATATATGATATCGATCTTCTCCGACATGGTAGAGGACACTATTGAGGTATTCATGGATGTTTATCTATTGTTGGTGACTCATTTGATGATTGTTTATCCCATCTGAGTGATGTGCTGCAAAGATATAAAGAGTGCAACTTGGTACTGAACTGGGAGAAGTGCCATTTTATGGTTAAATAAGGTATTGTGTTGGGACATCGGGTTTCTAAAAAAGGGATTGAAGTGGACTGAGCCAAAATAGAGGTGATTGAAAAATTTCCCCCTCCAATTTCAGTAAAGGGTATTCAATGTTTCTTAGGTCATGCTTGGTTCTATCGCAGTTTATGAAGAATTTCTCTAAGATTGCACATCCCTTGTGCAAACTATTAGAGAAGGATGTGAAGTTTCTATTCGATGAGGTGTGCTTGAAGAATTTGAATGCCTAAAGTTGTAGTTGATCTCAGCCCCCATCATTGTTGCATCTTATTTGTTTTAGCTATTTGAGGTGATGTGTGATACTAGTGGAGTAGTGCTAGGAACAGTCCTAGGCCAGAGACAAGAGAAAATTTTTCACCCAATTTACTATACTTGTAAAGCATTGAACCTTGCTCAAAAAAACTACACTGTGACAAAACAGGAGCTGCTAGCCATGGTGTTTGCATTTGGAAATTTCAGATCTTATCTGCCTTTCATACGTATAGTAATCCATCTTTATAGAAATTATCATAGATAATCTACATTGCATATGTTCATATGGTACTTATCCACCCCATCTAGTTTGGGGCATGACAAACAGAGTACTAAGTTCAAGTGTCACATGGAGTCTATGAAGTTATGTCTAGTAAAGCCTCCCTTATGGATGTCTTGTGCACCACATTTATAATGGGGGGCTATTTAGGAATTATGGCCTTTTTTTATTATCTAGATTATATGATAGATCTAAGTCATAAGAAGTTACTTCTCATTCAACTTTTCTTAATCATCATATAGATTCTGCACATTAGAGGCAACCTCAAATTAGGACAAAAGGCCAATATTTGAATTTCCTAAGAGGTAGCTTCCATCTAATAACCACCAGTCATATAGAAATATGAATTAGGACCAGGATAGCTTGGTAACTTTGATCTTTCATATCTATAGTTTTTTACAGAAGAAAGGCCTACAGATCCACGTTCCTTCTACAAATATGGCTATATTTGTGTCGCCGTCTGGTCTATCCGAGCACGACATAAGGTGGATTACTTATATGATTACATAGTTTAAGGTTGTCCTCTTACAAAGATGGAAAATCATATCTCTCAATATGGATTTGTAGATGAACACAATCAGTTTTTAAGTCCAAAATCTCTTCCGTCAATTCCTCTAGTTCTTATATAATCAAGTCTTAAGGAGGACCATTAGCACTCCTTAAGTGATGTTCTCAGAAAATTCAGGGTTATGTATATGTTAGAGTATAATTGGTCAATCAATTTTTTCATAAGTTATCGATGTGATTGTATTATGGCTTGTTAAGTATAGTTTCCACACTAGTGTTAACTAGAGATACCCCTAGTTAGAAGACAAGGTGAAGATTCCTTACAAGACTATCCAGGTGATTACATAAATGATTTCTATAGAATATATTCATTTGATTACTTTGAATAGACAGTGACCTATGTGAGTTTATTTATGGCTAGAAGGCTTCGGGATAAGCATTTTTATTGTCTTATAAGAATATATTCATAGATATGGCCTACTGTGATTGATGTTGGGGTAAAAAGGGATTAGTACACGGCCATAGGTTAGGGTCGACAAATGTTCAGGGGCTATACATAAGCTAAGATCTATCAGAGTATCCCGAGAGGCAGAAGACATAGTAACAATTAGTTATTTATAGAAGAGCAATGGTCGCACTTTAAACATAGTAGAACGTTAGTTGAATAACATAGACTAACTATATTCATATGAAAGATAGAAAATGTTATAGAGAAATGATTATATAGTCCTAAATGGCCGATGGCTCTCATATTATGAGAAGTGAAAATAGTATCAATGTAAGTTCCAGTACCCTTTCTATGAAGCTAAGAAAGTTAAGAAAGAAATTTAAAGATGCTTCCTATAAAGGATACATTGATCTAGTATGATACCCAAGAAAGCACCTGTATTAGTATAGCAAAAGGGAGATAGAGCATGTATCAATGTGCTCATATTACCTGAGTTGACTAGAGATGTTATGATGTGTAAGTATCATTTTTTCATCTTATTCCAAATAGTTATATTAATCGGATCAATTCCATCGGAGCCCATCTAATTATATCTTGAATATTGATAAAGTTCATTTGATTTCTTTCCTGAGAAAGGGGTGACTTTATGACTATATCCACCAGATATATGTTTATCATATCTTGTTGCTCCTAGACGATTCTGGATGAAGGGGTCAAATAAATAGAAATTCCACTGAGTGTAGTTGGACTTCAGTTGTTAAGCCTAAAGTGGCTAATTTTTAAATGTCACAGAGGAGTCACAAGATTATCCGTATGTACTCTCAGTATATGAGAATATACTCTAAAGCTTCACTTATTCATCAGAATCTACAAGATTTAGAAGATATCATGTTTAGTGAAGTATCACTGTAAAGCAAAAGTGACAGAATTGGTCGAGACTATATGAGATAGTTTAGGCGCTAAAAGATTGCTCGATTATATAGACTTCAAAGTGAAATATAGAAATATAGGTAGAAGTACTCCTTGCATAATCCGGAGATGGTAGCAGTATGCTCATACTTAGACTATGATTAGATGATGTTATAGAATGTCCTATAGTTTACAGAGTAATCAGTTATCCACATGATTAAGTTAACATAGGTCATTTGAGTATATGTTATAGTTTACTTTCTTAAAGAATTATATATGCTTAGAGATTATATGCTTATATTTTACTTGTATCATAGATCATCTATCCATAGATTACATGTTACTTAGATCATTTTATTATATGCAACGTGTTTCATTGAATACGTGTTGATATGTTATATGTTTCATATAATATTACAATAATAACAACAACATACCTAGCAAAATTCCACAAGTAAGGTCTGGAGAGAGTAGAGTGTATGTAGACCTTACCACTATCTCGTGGATGCAGAAAGGCTATTTCTAAAAGACCCTCTGCTCAAGTGCAATAAATTCAAGTAAAAGAAGAAGAAAATAGTGAAAAAGGCATAGCAATTAATAAAGAAATAAATGTAGAGCCTACAAGAAAGGAACAAGAACAATAACAAAATAATGTGATAAACAAAACACAATGCAACATATGCCGATAGATATTAAAAGCAAAAACTACAAGAATACACCTAAGACTATGCCAAACACCATAAGCCTAAACCATTAAAAAGAAAAATAACACTCCACTACCTACTAACCTTCTACACTAATACGCGACCTCCACACCTTCCTATCTAAAGTCATGTCTTTGATAATATGAAGTTGTGCCAAGTCATGTCCAATAACCTCTCCCCAATACTTCTTTAGCCTTCCTATACCTCTCCTTGTACCCCGTATATCTAACCTCTCGCACCTCCTCACTGTGGGATCTGTGAATCTCCATTTTACATGCCCAAACCATTTCAGTCTCGCTTCCCTCATCTTGTCTTCCACGGGGGACACTCCAACCTTGTCCTAAATAACCTCATTCGTAATCTTCTTTCTCCTAGTATATCCACACATCTATCTCAGCATCCTTATTTTCACAACTTTCATCTTCTTAACATAGGAGTTCTTAACCGACCAACACTCTACCCCATATAATAATGACGGTCTAACCACCACTCTGTATAATTTACCTTTAAGTTTAAGTGGTACCTTTTTATCATACAAGACTTCGGAGGCAAGCCTTAATGACATCCATGCTGCACTAATACAATGTGTGACATCATCATTGATGTCCCCACTTCCTTAGATTATAGACCCAAGGTACTTGAAACTCCCTATATCTATCTCTCTTGGGGATAGTCTATATGTTGAGCCTCACTTCCACGTCTGCCACATGCATTACCTCACTAAATTTTCATTCTAAATATTCCATCTTGGTCCTGCTCAATCTGAACCTCTTAGACTCTAGAGTTTGACTCCATACCTTCAGCCTATCATTAACTCTAGTGCGAGTCTCAACAATCAATACTATGCCATCCGCAAATAACATACACCATGGCACCTCATCCTTTATATATACTGCATCAACTCATACATCACCAAGGCAAATAGAAATGGGGTAATAAATGATCCCTGGTGCAACCCCATCTCAATTGGAAAGTGTTGTGAGTCCCCTCCCACTATCCTAACCCGGTCTTGGCTCCATCATACATGTCTTTTATCACCATAATGTAAGCCACGGGTAAACCTCTAGCCTCCAAGAACCACCAGAGGATTTCCCTAGAAATTGGTCATAGGCCTTTTAAAAGTCAATGAACACCATATGTAAATACCTTTTCTTATCCCTAAATTTCTCCATGATCCTCCGCACAAGATGGATAGCTTTGGTATTCGATCATATCAGCATGAATCTAAATTGGTTGTCAAAAAACAGGCACCCCTCTCCTCACCCTCGTCTCCACTACTCTCTCCCAAACTTTTAAAGTGTGGCTTACCAATTTGATACCCCTGTAGTTGTTACAATTTTTTATATACCCTTATTCTTATACAATGAAACCATTTTACTCTACCTTCATTCTTCTAGCATTTTTTCCATCTTGAAATTATGTTAATCAACCTAGTTAACCACTCTGTACCTGCTTTGTCTGTGTTCTTCCAAAATTCCACTGGAATCTCATTTGGTTCAATCACTTGTCCCATACTCATCCTACTAATAAAATATTTAACCTCCTCAACCTTAATACGCCTACAGTACCCAAAGTCTCGATGTCTCTCAGAGTTCTCTAAATCACCTAACATAATGCCTCTGTCCCCTCTTTCATTTAAGAGTTTGTGGAAGTACGCTTGCCATCTTTGCTTAATAAGGGTCTCTTCTACAAACACCTTGCCTTACTTGTCTTTGATGCACTCCACTTGATCCAAGTCTTGGGCCTTTCTTTCTCTCGCTTTCACGAGTTTATAATTAAATCTCTGAAGTGCACTTCACAACTTGATCTTGTTAATACCTACCATTGATCCACCACTTTAATTCACCTTATAGACCGATGCTTCACTTAAGTTTCTGTAGTAAAAACTAGTTGGACCTTTGACTTTGAATGCAGTGTTGAACTCTATTATCCAAATATGTGAAACAACTAATAGCTCCTTAAGTAATTAACCTTTTACACTCATTAACAAATATATATGTTTCCATTCATCACTTGATCTACCTCTTCGTACCACATCATGAAAGCCCACTAGATCCACCATTTTATAAAACATAACCATCAAAAAAGTCATACCCAGATCACGCCATACATTTCTACCCCTCAAGTAACTGTGATACATTACACAAACTACTCAATCTCTAACCCAAAATAATATGCACCTTTGCGAAAGAAATATCGCTACATAGTTCCATAAAATCCAATCATGAAAGAAACTTTCCCCTTCTTGGCCTGAAACCGACAATCATCTTCCTTTGAGAACTCTCAACCCTTGGTCTTCATTCATGCTCTATGTCACCCTACACTTAGTCAATTTACTCTTTCATAAATCCTTGTCAATAGCAAAATTAGCATACCTCGTGACTCTAGCAAACTAAACACGAGTCCTACTATGGAAGACATATCCTAAAACTCAAACCATTCAAGTTCTCTTTGTTGTACCACCACTTGACAAGATAGAAAGCATACTCTTCATAAAAACCATGAAACTAGTCATACCACCACAAACCTCATTATATGAAATCCTTTCTTATGCTTAGAAACATGTCCTCTTACCCAATCCACTAATCTTATACCATTTTAACCTTTCCTTGAAATATTAATATATGCACCTATCCCACCACTGAATTGAAAAATCCTTGTTAATACATTCCTTCCATAAGACTATAGTATAAATTCTTATCTCTGTTGAAGCATTTTTGTTCTTATCATACACTGAGCAACCTATTCTTGTCATGACAAACTTCTTTAACTATCGTCTTCAAAGTCACCACGCTTATTACCTTGGTATCCCTTTAATCATACCATTCCCAATTGTCAACACTATTTCAGATAGCGTCTATGGCACATATATACTCTTCTAAATGTTGAACACTAACTATATAAGATAAGTCATTCATGAAGTTCTTCAAACCATTGTTCACATTTTCATACGTATATCCTCAAAATGCATAATCTGAACAACAACTTTACTCAATCTGTCCTTGAATCATAGATACAGTCTAAATCTGAATACATATCCTTGACACTAGCCTACCATTTCCTCCTTAGTACCAGGTCGTATATCATACTACACAATATCACCCTCAACTATAAGCGTGCGAATCCAAGAACATGTCCTCACTACAAGTGAGAGAATGGAATAAGTAGATTTTAAGAGTTTGACCAGACCAAGAACGCACGATAAAGAATCAACAAATGGAATTTTATAAAGTCCTATACCCTTTCGAAGATAGATAACAGATGTCTCTACACCGATCTACAAAACTCTACTCGATATTTGCTCTTGTACTCATGAGACTGGGGAACCTAGCACTCTGATACCAACTTGCCATGACCTAAAATCCCAAGGGTTGTAATGGCACCTACCCCAACCTAACCATTGTAGGTAATCCTAACTCAACAAATGCAAGCAACTTAAAATCAGGAAAATAGTAGAATAATATAACGAATATCCAATAATAACTCAAATCAGCGATAATCAAAAGGAACCCAAATAGTAGACTCCAATAAATATCCAAAGACTCAACTGTCACGAATACAAGAGAGACTCTAGGTACAGAATATCCTAACCAAATACTATAATATTATTTGAAAAAAAACACAGATAAGTGGTAGAGAAAGCCGGGATAGTCTCCAAATACAGAAGCTCACCACAACTTTAAAGATACCAAAAAGAATGAACTTTGGCCATGGGGTCCATTTGTACCTATATCTCTATAGAAAGGATGAAGGAAAGTAAAGGTGAGTACAAAAACTAGTACTCAGTAGGCATCATAGGCCGATCAATCTTAAGAAAATACTATATCAAATTAATAATACTAAAATAACCCTGCACACAAAAAAGTTTCAGTAGTTCAATATCAATAAATAGCGTAGTTCATTTTTATCACAACAATAATCCAAATAATAATGCAATAAAATGATATGGAATGAAATATAATGGGCATACCTACCAGTATTCACCCACCCCCAGCATATATTGCTGCAGAGATGAGACTCATGGGGGACTCGCGAGGTCCATATATGTCACGACCCAATTTCTCGGTCATGATGGCACCTACAACCCCGGATAGGTGAACCAATTCCCGTAGCCCAGAACAGTTAGCAATGGGCTACTATCTAACAATAAGGGAACAAGACGAGGAGAACAGATAAAAGGAATATAAATATATACATATGCGGAAACTAAACCAAACCCCAAGACCTGGTATCATAGTATAGAGCCAAAACTACATACATGGAGTACAACAATCCAAAACAATATATACAGATGTCTCTGAGTGGTAATAGAGTACATAAAGCAAAAGATAAACTAAAGCTAAGCTCCGATTGCCAAGAGCTCACCCTCAGCCTGAAGTAGTCCCCAACAGATCTCCAAGCACGAAACACAGCGATCTAACGGCGATGGCCCACGCTAGGATCTGCACCTAAAGATGTAGGGGGTAGGGGTGAGCACCAAATGCGAAGCATAAGGTACCCAGTAGGTATCATAGGACGACTGGGCACATATAAGATAAAAGCGTAGTAATAGACAGAATAGAAGCAAGCAGTCACAGAAAGCAACAAAAGGTACACAGGAACTATCCCAGAGGGAAATCAACAGAACCACATGTGGGGCCAGTAAGCAGAATATACACACCATAGGCACAGGTGAAAGTAAGGAGTAACGCACATGGGGTCCTTGCAATAACAGTGTATACATAATAAGTTTACGAAATTGACGGTATACCGGTAACCTCAAGTGTAAGAAGAAGAGAGAAAGAGTAATAATAGGCATGCTCAGAGACATGAATCAAACTCAACTAATCATATCAATCTCAAATCTAGAAACTAACAGTCTAGCAGTAACAAATCTCATACTTATCCATAATAGAGGACAATTCCGTAAGTAAATAGCAAAAGTCTACCTACAGTCCCCCGGCCGCCCATACAACCGAGGAACACAAACAAGTGAAAACAAACCCTCCGGCATCCCATACTACCGGAGCGTACAATCAACAAACAACAAACAAGGGTGGAGCCTCAAACAATGAATGATATGATGCATGAAGATCTCAAGTGCCATGGTATCTCTGTATTAACCTCTCCCGGTGCCGATCCGCCCCAGCGGGTAGGTATCCCATGAAAAGGACACGGCCCTATACCTCTATTCTCCACCGATACCCTCCTCGGACACACGCAGCCCGTAGCCCCTGGCCCGATCGGTCAAAGGTCCATGGAGGTCCCAGACCCCATACTAAAACTCAGTATCAACACATGTCGTCCGGAAGCAAGTCCGGGATCAAGATAGAGACCCAGTCTTGAATATGCATGCCCAGACCCTGTCCATGACTAAAATAGTAGGAAAGTATCTCAAAAACCCCTCCAAGGGTGCCCGGGAATAACCGGGTCTAAACAGTAAAAGTCATCTCAGGGTGCTCGGTCCGACCGAGGCTAAAAATCATCTCAAGTAGCAAGAAAACTCAACTAGCACCCCGGCCCTGCCGAGTCTAACGTTAATCGTTAAAACCGATGATTTAAAACATAAATTTACTTTCTTTTACCCAGGAAATTCACAAGTTAAATCAAACCATTTCCAAATTATTTCCATAAAAAATGGGCCCCCCGGGCCAAGCAAGGTTTAGAAAATAGTGTCAGTAGGCCCGAATCCAAAACTATAGTAAAACATGGATAAAACCTCTTTATATGCATGGAAATGGTATGATCACACACAATTGCTGCCCAGCAGCTCACAATCAACCTATCAACCCTTCACAGGCCCACAGCTACTCAGCAAGCATAACCAGCCTAGAAGGATAATTCTATGCCCGGGACTCGCGAACATTCCCAAAATCCCACCTTCTATGTTCCAGAGTCAACAAGGCCTCACAGGACCACAAGGGTAAATAAAATATATCGGCAAATACTACAAGCAACGGAGGAACAAAAGTAGGCGAACATGAATAAAGCGGTTGAGGTCTGTGGTACCAACCTAATAAACCAACCCAAGGATGCCCATTAATACAATTTTATTCTATATATGCGGAGTCTAGGGAAAATAAACCGTAACCTACCTGTCGTCCGATGACAAGCTGCTAGAACAACGATGTCCAAGCTCGAACCACTCCGAGAAAATCCAAAACTAAATCGGAATCGAATTTGGGCTTGAATAACTTGACGTAGATAATTAACTTCTTTTGGGGATTAAACACAACACCAAAATATTTTCCTCAACATGATTCTGAACCCCAAAATCAAATTGCTGAAGCGCCCACTACAATCTCAATCCACTACAATTTCAATCCACCCACTTGGATTGTGAAAAGAAACATTCTGATTGTGGTATTTAGGAAGGAATTAAACAAAGGATATCAATTAAGTGCCAAAGTGATGAATTGAGGCCATCTGTTGGTGATACCATGTGTTGGACTATTCCTCCATTTCCACGTGGAAGTGGAGGTGTTTAACACCTCATTACTTGTTCCGTTATATAAATATTCGGGTATTACATAGATTCATGGTAAAATAAATATAATATTTTAAATATACCATAATTCATAGAAAATTATTTCAAACAAAACCTACTATATTATAATAATAATTTTCAACATAACTAAATTTACTATCTCCGTTAAATATTACAATGTATAAAAACCTTATAAAATAAATACATATACAATTATATCGTATCAAAAATATTTTCCATAAACCTTTAAAATATTTTGAAAAGGTAATAATAATATAATTTTCTTCCACATTCGACTTTTAAATAAAACATTTTCAAATACGCGCGATGTTAATAAAATTCTTAAATTTAAGTTCGCAACTCACCACCGCACGATTTCGATACTCAAGAACTCTCTTGAAACCTTCCCTTATGTTTTCTCACTATTTCGGAACTTAAATGGCATTTTAAAACGTGAAGTTGAGGCTTAAATCGAGTTTAACCCGACCCGGTTCGCGACCCGGTTCGCAACCCGTTTTCTGCCAGACAGCCCGCGGTAAAACAGTCATAACTTTTTACTCAGAGATCAGTTGGACGTGAGGTTTTGTGAGTTGGAAACTAGACTCGTAGACCTTCGATTTGGTATTTCGGGGGACTTCTAAATCTTTATATATTGAGAGAAAAGCTCCAAGACATTTTACCCAAAGTTCAGAAAATTCATTAAAGAAACGTACGATCAAACAAATGGACCCGGCGCTGAAATACCGGTCCCGACAAGCCTTAAATGACTTGGGGCCGCTACAAAAAAGCTCTAACGGTTCAAGTAAAAACGTATACGTGGACATAACCGGAAGGGTCATTACATCATCCACTACTAAAAAGGACTTTCGTCCTCGAAAGTCAAGGTCAAGGGGGTACCTGAAGGCTGAAATAGCTACGGATACTGATCCCGCATATCTCTCTCGGTCTCCCAGGTAGCCTCCTTGACTGGACGGTGCCTCCACTTAACCTTAACAACCGGGATCTCTCGAGACCTCAATCTCCTGACATCTCTGGCTAAAATAGATGTCGGCTCCTCAACAAAGGCTAAACCCTCACCCAACTGAACTGAATCCCACTGCAACACATGAGACTCATCTGGGACATACAGACGCAACATCGAAACATGAAATACAGGATGTATAGCTAAAAACATCGGAGGCAAGGCTAGCTGATAGGCAACGCTACCGTCCCTCTGAAGAATCTCAAACGGCCCAATGTACCTAGGGCTAAGCTTTCCCCGCCTACCAAATCTCATCACGCCCTTCATGGGCGATACATGGAGAAACACCAAGTCACCGACACTAAACTCCAAGGCACGAAGCCTACGATCAACATAACTCTTCTGCCTGCTCTGAGCTGCCCGAAGTCTGTCCTGAATCACTCGGACTCGGTCTAAGGAATCTCGAAGCAAATCTGTGCTCTGTCGCCCAGCACTAAAACCATCAAACCAACCTACCGGTGATCTGCAACGCCTGCCATACAAAGCCTCAAAAGGTGTCATGCCAATGCTCGAATGGAAACTGTTATTATAGGCAAACTCTGCCAAGGGAACAAACTGATCCCAAGAACCCCCAAAGTCAAGAATACAGGCCCGAAGCATGTCCTCCAGAATCTGAATGGTCCTCTCGGACTGGCCATCTGTCTGAGGGTGGAAGGCGGTACTAAGATGAACCTCTGTACCCAAATCTCGCTGAATAGCCCTCAAGAACTGAGATGTGAACTGAGTGCCACGGTCTGAAATAATAGAAGTTGGGACCCCATGCAACCAAACAATCTCACGAAGGTAGATCTGAGCTAACCTCTCTGCGCCATAAGAAGTCTGAACCGGCAAGAAATGTGCTGACTTAGTCAGCCTATCAATAATCACCCATATGGAATCAAACCCATGAGAAGTATGAGGCAAACCAACAACGAAGTCCATAGTAATCCCTTCCCACTTCCACTCAGGAATGGGAAGTCGCTGCATCAAACCACCAGGTCTCATGTGCTCGAACATAACCTGCTGACAGTTCAAGCACCGAGATATGAAATCCGCTATATCCCGCTTCATACCACTCCACCAGTAAAGCTGTCTCAAGTCCCTATACATCTTTGTTGTGCCCGGGTGAATGGAGTATCTAGTACAATGTGCCTCGTGAAGTATCAACTGAATGAAATCACTAATCCTCGGAACACAAAGGCGACTATCAAACCTCAGAACCCCATCTGAATCTAGAGTAGCCCGACTGGTCTCACCCTGAACAACCTGATCATGAAGGTCACACAACTGCTGATCCTCAAACTGACGGCTCTGAATCTGATCAATCAAAGTAGAACAAACCTCAACACTGGCGAGAACTCTGCTAGGATCCGACAAGTCAAGCCTAACCAAACGGTTAGCCAAGGACTGGATGTCCCAGGCCAACGGTCGCTCTAAAACTGAAAGAGAAGCTAGGCTACCCATACTCACTGCCTTCCGGCTCAAGGCATCCGCTACCACATTTGCCTTGCCCGGATGATACAGAATAGTGAAGTCATAGTCCTTCAGTAACTCGACCCATCTCCTCTGTCTCGAGTTCAACTCCCGCTGACTCGTGATATGCTGAAGACTACGGTGATCGGTGAAGATATCACACTGAACTCCATATAGGTAATGCCTCCAGATCTTGAGCGCGAAAACTACCGCCGCCAACTCTAAGTCATGAGTGGGGTAGTTGCGCTCGTGAACCTTCATCTGCCTCGACTCATATGCTATTACTCAACCCTGCTGCATCAACACACAACCAAGACCAACCCCAGAAGCATCACAATACACGGAGAAGCTCTGACCCTCAACCAGCAAAGTCAAAACTAGAGCTGAAGTCAATAAGGCCTTAAGCCTCTGGAAGCTATCCTCACACTGATCCGACCACTGAAATGGGACATCCTTCCTAGTCAGCATAGTCAAGGGTGCTGCTATGGAAGAGAATCCCTCAATGAACCGTCGGTAGTAACCTGCTAACCCAATAAAGCTGCGAACCTCAGTAACAGTAGTAGGTCTAGGCCACTCACAAACCGTTGAAATCTTTCCCGGATCGACCCTAATCCCATCTTTAGACACCACGTGCCATAGGAATGCAACTGACTCAAGCCAAAACTCACACTTTGAGAACTTGGCATAAAGCCTATGATCTCTCAAAGTCTGGAGTATAACCCTCAAGTGCTTCTCATGCTCATCTCTACTACGCGAGTATACCTAGATGTCGTCTATAAAAACTATAACAAAAGAGTCCAAATACGGGCCAAGAATTTAGTGTGTTTTGCACAAACTAGGTTCACTTTTGATATCTATCTTGTTTATTTTCACCTTCTCAAATTAATAAATATTAAATGGGTATTTATTGTGTATTCAAGGTATTTATACTGTTATACAAGCTAAAGAAAATTATTTGAGGAAGTTGACGCACTTATTGGTCCATGATTTGAAATATGGTAGGACTGTTTATGTGCTAAAAAGACAAGGTTTGTGTATAAACTTGAACTTGTACTCTCATTACTTGCTAGAGTATTTTAATTACAGTATTGAAACTTTTTTTTGCCTTCTTGTGACCTTATATCGTCATATTGGTATTTTAGAATTATTGAAAGAAATTCATTGATTCACCCACTTATATGGATTGCTTGATCATTATGAATTCTTGTTGAGACTGTATCGGCATGCCTCTTAATTTGGATCTTTGGCCATCTTAACTTTGGATTTGTGGTTCGTATTAATTATGGAAATTACCCATTTAAGTACGAACTAGAACACCATTTTTAATATGGTTCTTGATTCTCTTGATAATTGGGTTTTTGCCCTACTTGATACAGGGCTTCGGTCCTTCTTTATATTTTATTATGCTTGGTGTGATGGCATGATATACATAATGGGTGAAATTTATTATTTGATATCTCGTGAAATACTTTTATGAACTTTCTTGACACTTGAGCTTTGAATGCCGATTTTGATACTTGTAATATATTCGTTTACTTTATTTTTATTTATATGTTATATTTAGCTGCCAAGAATTTAGAAAGGAATTGGAAAAATCTATGACTTAAAGCCCAAACTTTATACACCACTAAACTTTGTGCTTAGCGATAGTTGTTTTCTATCGTAGGTGACAGTCGGGAGAATAATTGAAGATTGACACTTGAAGTAGACTTTTTGGAGATTTTAGAAGATCACATTTGCATATTGGCATCGTGTTGGCTGTTTTGATGTTTGTAAACCCAGGTCTTGTAATGTATTACAGTCACATTTTGATTTATAATTTGCATAATGGAAAAAACTACTATTTTTCTTTAGCTTTTGGAAGTTCGACGATGATGTACAAAATGATCCTGCAGTTGTGTTAAAATGAAAACAATAATGACTTTTCATAAGGTACATGCTCGATTATTTTTGAAAGGTCCGCCATCGTAAATTAAAACTCCTATATTGTCTTTACTTGGAATTTTATAAATTATTAGATGTCAAAATATTATACCTTTAACTCTTTTTTGAACAGGCGTAATTCCACTATATAAATAAAAATGACTAATATGTCTTAAATGGAGTCCTTTTAAATGTTATAGGTATGTATTTGTTTTTGTTTTAGAAGTGACATCCTCCAAAGAGGGTCGCTACATACCCAATTTATGAACTCCTCTTTCAAGCAAGTACAAAATTAGTAAACTCAATCAATATTTGCAAGCATCAATTTTATAATTAAAATATGAAGAATCCAATAGACCCATATTCAATAATCGATTATAAGCTTAAATAATAAACACCCATTCTAAATTTCAAACACTAATCATGCAAACACTCCTAGAATAGAATTTAGCTACTCATATCAAAGGAATAAGTGAAGATACCAATTGGGTTTCCCAAAATTCCATTCATTATGTAAGCTAAGTTCAAATTCCAAGCTCCAAATTGCTTACAAATAGTGTTTTACAATGAGGAAGAAGAAGCGAAAAAGTGTACTCTCAATTCTTTTCCTTGGAAAATAAAAATTGTTCAGTAATTCTTAGTATAGATCCCAAAAAAAGTCTTAGAACCTTACCATATATGTCACACACAATTGGACAAAATTGTCCTTTGAAGCATGTGCGATGGAAGTGCGAAGACACTTGCGATCACCCCTTGAGGTTTGCAGATCACAGGTGCCCGTCTTGTTAGGAAGTAAAGTTTGAGAAGTGTGCAAGTCAGGTGTGAGGGGATGGGCGATCGCCTTTGGCAAAGTGCGGCTCGCATATGAGTGTCACGACCCAATTTCTTGGTCATTATGGCACCTACAACCCCCAGTAGGCGAACCAATTCCCATCGCCCAGAACGGTTAGTAATGAGCTCCATTCTAACAGTCTAAGAGGAAGAACAAAAATCAAGCAAAAGCAAGGGAACTAGATGAATAAAGTGGATAATAGGAGTAATATAAATACAAGCGGAAGCTAAACCAACCCAAAACCTGGTATCATAGCGTATAAGAGTCGGATCTACATAAGGAGTACAAGGGTCTAAAAGTAATATATATATATATCATGTCTCCAAAGCTATAAGAGTACAAAATATACAAAAGATAAACTAGAGTCAAGCTCAGGTCACCAAGAGCTCACCCTCAGTCTGGATATCACAAAACTCTAAGCACGAGTCTCCCACGAGCTAGCGACGATGGCTCACACCAGGATCTGCACCAGAAGATGCAGTGTGTAGGGTGAGCACCAAATGCGAAGCATAAGGTACCCAGTAGGTATCATAGGCCTACTGGGCACATATAAGATAAAAGAGTAATAACAGAAAGAATAGAAGAAAGCAATCACAGAAATCAATTAAAAGTACACAGGAACTAGCCAGAGGGAAGACAACGGAACAACATACAAGGCTAGCAAGTAGGATATATACACACAGGCACATGTGAAAGTAAGAAATAACGCACCTGGGGTCCTTGCAACAAAAGTATATACGTAACAAGTCCTAGAAATTGACGATATACCAGTAACCTCAAGTATAAGGAAAAAGGGGCGAAGAGTAAAGGTAGACATGCTCGGGAAACATGAAACAACAATCATACTAATCATATCAATCTCAATTCCAGAAACTAACAGCCTGGCAATATCTAACTCCACACTTGTAACAGTAACGAGGAATAGTTTCGTAATAAAATAACAAGAGTCTACCTACAGTCCCTCGGCTGCCCATACAACCAAGGAACATAAACAAGTGAAAACAAACACTCCGGTATCCCATACTACCGGAGCGTACAATCAACAAATAGCAAACAATGGTGGTACCTCACACAGATGAATGATATGCTATGAAATGCCAAGATCATGCAATCTCAGTGTCAGTATGTTACCCCTTCCGTTGCCCCAAATGTCCAGTAAAGGTGGGATCCATGGAAGGACTTCTCCCGAGTACATTTGTTCTGTTGTAAACCCCTACTGTTGGTCACACTTTTTCCTGTAGCACTTGGTCTAGAGCGACAGGGTCCATGGAGGTCTACTCGTAGACCACATACTATACTATAACCTCACAATACCATCCAGAGTACCACCGGATCCAAACTAGTAACCAATGCTCAAAATGAATTCTTGAATCCTATCCAGGTCTAAATCAATTAAATAAATGCAGTAAATCCCCCTCCAAGGGTACCCGGGAGTCTCCGGGTCTAAAACAGTAGTAAAACAGGTCTGACGCTCGGCTTTATCGAGTCTAATCTCATTTCTTTAGAAATAGAAGAAATCAATCGGGTACCTCGGTCCACCCGAGTCCCATATAAGATACCAAAATTGAGACATATTTCTCTTTTAACCTTTCTTACCCCACGAAGATCCATAAAAGGGATATCAGACATTTTCATAACACATTTACCAAAAATGAGCCCTCGAAGCAATGCAAGGGATGGAAATCAAAACTAATGGGCCCAAAGCCAAAACGTAGTAAAACCAAGTAGAAAATCCTTTATATACATGATAAATGATATGTTCAATCACAAACAGTGGCCTCACGACTCACAACCAACCTATCGGCCCTACATAGGCTCCGCAATAACTCAGCAAGCATAACCAGCCTAGAAGGATATTTCTATGTTCGGGACTCGCGAACATTCCCAATAATCACACCATCTATGTTCCAGAGTCAACAAGGCCTCACAGGACCACAAGGGTGATAATATCAACTACTAAGAATACTACGCACAACAGAGGAAAGAAATGGGACGAATCATGGAAAAAGGGTCAAGGTCTGTGGTACCAACCTAATAACCCAACCCAAGGATGCCAACTAGTACAATTTTATCCGATATATGCTATGTCTAGGGAGTTAGACCGTAACCTACCTATCGTTCGACGACAAGCTACCCAAACAACAATGTCCAAGCCCAAATCACTCTGAGAGATCACGAGCGATAATCAAACTATCATAAACATAAATATAACGTTAAAACTAGTCTAACGATACCCATATTTCTATAATTGTAGCTAGGTTAAAATCTGGGTCAAAAGCAGGCCTGTGGGGCTCACATCCCGAAACAAAAAATGAAAAAGAGCACGATGACCAACTCGATGCAAAAAAGGCACGCTCAAAATTTGAGCACAATTGGCCAAGAGAAGGGGCCAAAACAGCCCGCTCAACTGAGGGTTAAAAGATAGAATTTTAAGAATAAAAAAATCGGAAATTGGGCAAGAATTACTTACCAAAAAGCTGGAATTTTAAGCCAAGATGAAGAATTCTTCACCCCAACGAACATGCACAGTCTTAGAGGCAGCCACTACAAAAATATTTCCAAGCTTTGGAATGAGCATCAATAGCGGAATTTAGAGAGAGAACAATTAAATTCAAGGAAGAAGAAGGCTTACCAATAGACGAAGAACTACGGAAAATCCATGAACAAATGATTCCCCAAGGTTTAGAATAGATTTGGAACCAAGTGGGAGAGTATAAGGCTATTTTAGAGTGAGAAAGTTGAGGGGGAAAATGTTGGAAAAACGAAAACCCACCAATATATAGCTGATGGTCGCTGGTCAGTGTTATCGCGCTAGACCAGCGCCATCACGCTGAAGGAGGTCTGGCGCCATCGCGCTAAAATGGCACAGTCACGCTGACCGACTACAGGAGATAAGGCACGATCGCACTATCCGTTGCGCGATTACGCTGAAGATCTGGCCATAAGGTAGCGCGATCGGGCTGCTTGGGTGCCATCGGCGTTGAAGGCCTGCAACCTGCAATAAAACCAGCTACACTAGAATTCCCTACGGGGTGTTCCAGGCACAATCGGAAATCCATAATCAAAAACCAATAATGCTAACAAAGTGGCAACGACATTCTGGTCTCAACAAAATCGACGAAACTTCAATATGAGGTTGTTTCAGAGAAATGTTGACCCAAGTCAACACTAGCTCAAAGGAACTCAAAGGATCGAAATGAGCTCGGTGATGTGCCGCTATTTTACGGCACTTTCGACTCCTTTTAACTAAGAACAGTCGTACGTTTTCAAGCAACCGTTGTCGTTTTTGATGTTTTTATGTTGTATTTTCAGGAAATGGAGACAAACATGGAAACGGAAGGAAATACGCGAAAAAGAGCATTCTGGATAAGAGTGACGGCCTGAGGGATGGCCCGTCACACATGTGATGGTCCGTCACAGTGACCGTCAAGTTGAGCTGCTTCACTGCCTAAGAGTGACGGTCCAGGCAACGGTCCGTCAAGCCAGTGACGGTCCGTCAAGTTAAGGCAGACGCGCGACGCGGAATCCGAATGTTTTTGGGATTGGCTTCCTAGACTCCTATAAATACCCTATGTTAGGTTTATTTTACATGTCGCTTTTCCAATAGTTTTTACATATATTACTCAATAATTTTAGGAGTTTTAGTCGACTTGGAGATCAAGAAACGCGTTTCCTCCTTCTTGGATTCGTGTTCTTGATTGTTCTTGGGATCTTGATTCTTGTTCTTGGATTATTGAAGCTTGTTTTCATTATATTGTAAGAATCTTTTCTCCTTATGATGAATATGACTTTCTTCTCTTCTTCTACAAGCATGATTAACTAAACCCCCCACAACTAGGGTTGTGGGAGCCATGGCTAAAGTAGCGATATAGATTCCGGGTAGCGACGGGTTCAATATATATGGTTGTCACGTTATTAATCATTTATGCTTAACATTTTCTAGTGGTTGCAAACATTTGAACATGCCTAGGTTTAATTTGCTTGAGTAAAGAGATTAAAACCGGGAAACTTGATTAACGACGAGGATTCGAGACTACCAACTCTCGTCTTATGATTAATGTTGTAACTAGATTAATCTACTTGATGTTTAGGATTGAAATCTAAAAGCACACCTTTTCAAGTTCGAGAGAATTGAGAAGTAAATTTGTCTATTTGGTTGAGAAACGTTTAGACGATACCATTAATTCAATCGCATCGTGACACGCATATAGAAAGAACCCCGTTAAGCCTAAAATCGACATCGTTACCAATGCCATGGTAAACACTTCCCTAGTTCATTCTCTCATCTTGATTAAAACTCATACGTTTATTATTTGTTTTGTTTACACATTGTTCACACAAAACCCCCCCTTTATTTACCGGAAACTATTGACCATTAGTCACGTACTTCACTAGAGGCTTAATCTTCACCATATTCTCTGTGGGATTCGACCCCAACCTTTGTTGGGTTCTATATTTGACTACGACCGCTTACGCTTCGTTAATTTGAGGTGTAGTTTGGGCGTTATCAAAAAGTGGCACCGTTGCCGGGGAATACGGTTGTTTGTTAAGTCCGGTGTGTTTATTTGACTCTTAGTCATACTTTCCTGCTTTTACATTTATTTGTTGTTTTTGTTTTTGACAGGGTACAGAGTTGTGCATGCCAAGTACCCGGCACTCGGGGGAATCAACAGTACCTTACGACCCCGAGCTTGCTAGAACGTTAAGGCAGAATATGGCCGCACAACAAGAAGCAGCAAGGCTCGCTGCAGAACTGCAGGCCCAACAAAATCTGAATGCTAATGGTCTGCAGGACGATATTATGCTGAATGATGAGGACATCGAGTTCTCATGCTTTGGGGACCCTGGCGGTCTCCAACATCATTCCAGAATCTGAGTCCAATCGACATCACAGGTATTCCTTTCTGTCACAGTTTTTAGCTTTCATATCTATGCATTGGGGACAATGCATGAGTCTAAGTTAAGGGTGTTGGAAAACCTGTGAGTCACCACCGAGGGTTTTTGTTGCCGTGTTTCTTTTGCCTCTGGTGTGCTATCTAGTAGAACCGGCATGTTTAGGTTGTTATTTTTTTTTTAAAATTTTTTTTTTAGTGTCTATAGCAAGCATGGCGTTTTTCTTGTTTAAAAACGAGGCCCTTTAAAAATTTTCTGGTTTTGAGCTTATGTTGAAACGATTGACTGTCTGGATCCTTGTATGTCATTGTGTGATTATGAGTAGAATGAGTATGCTTAAGCCGAGCGGTTGTTTGATAGTTGGTAGCGATATATGTTTCTTGTGCCAGAGCGTGTGAGATTATTTGTTATAATTCTTACTCTGTGCATGGCATCTAGAAACTTACCCGGTCTATTTTGTTAAGTTCGAAGTTTTGGTTGCTTAGGAAAGGATACAGACCCTTTTTGTGTGGGCAGTCCACTTAACCTAAAAGACCGGTCCATAAATAACCCCTTTGATGCCCTGTTTGAGCCATAATTGACCTTGGTTTCTTTCAATACCTGTCACCGTTCCTGTTTAACTTTGAATCCCATTTTGGCCCTGGTCCTTTCCTTTGACATCGTGCACCTAACGCAGGCAATCAGCCTATGTTGGGGGTGGCCCTATAGAGGTAAATCTGTTTTGGGCCGCTGATCTGCCATGGACATCGTGCACCTCCAACGCAGGCAATCCAGCCTAAGTTGGAGGGTGGCTACTACAGAGGTGAATGATAAGAAAAGAGGATGGAGAAGATTGGTTGTGAATAGAATGAAAATTCGGTTGTGTGCCTAAGAAAAGAAAAATAAAAAGAAGTGAAAAAGATCGAAAAAGTAACAAAAAGAATTCTCAAAATAAAGAGGCCGCACCTGTAGCTAGAGAGAAGAAAATAAAAAGGCGAATAAGGATGGACAAAGTAAAGTATGTGGTAATAAGACGTCGGTAGTTCCAAGGAGGGCTTAGTCACTAACCCCTAAATGTATCCTACCTGCACCCGAAGCCTCATTACAAGCCTAAACAAGTCCTGTAGTGATTCTGAGCGGCTTTCTGAAGAACTGAAATAGAATAGTAAGGGCAAGCCTATGGTATCGCATGTGCATTGTTTGAAATCGTTTGTGAGTGTGAGCGCTTACCTAATCCCAAATCTTGTGTGTGGGATTTCTTTGTGGTGAGGGCACCAAGATGTCTGTATTGTCTATTGATTGTTAGGATAGTTGCGCGTGTGTATGCACAATATTCTATCATATCGGAATGACATGTTTGGATCCTTGCAAGTTAGTGTTTCATACATTTGTGTGCTACGAGGGAGCTTGATTGAAAAAGATGTTGAATGACCATGAGTTGCTAGAGACACGAGTTTGTTTTCTTAGTGAGTCGTATTATTGTTTTGTGTCATGTTGCTTGAGGATAAGCGAACGTCTTAAGTTGAGGGTGTTGATGTGCCGCTATTTTACGGCACTTTCGACTCCTTTTAACTAAGAACAATCGTACGTTTTCAAGCAACCGTTGTCGTTTTTGATGTTTTTATGTTGTATTTTTAAGAAATGGAGACAAACATGGAAACGGAAGGAAATACGCGAAAAAGAGCATTCTGGATAAGAGTGACGGCCTGAGTGATGGCCCGTCACACATGTGACGGTCCGTCACAGTGACCGTCAAGTTGAGCTGCTTCACTGCCTAAGAGTGACGGTCCAGGCGACGGTCCGTCAAGCCAGTGATGGTCCGTCAGCCTGGCCGTCAAGTTAAGGCAGACGCGCGAGCGGAATCCGAACGTTTTTGGGATTGGTTTCCTAGACTCCTATAAATACCCTATGTTAGGTTTATTTTACATGTTGCTTTTCCAATAGTTTTTACATACATTACTCAATAATTTTAGGAGTTTTAGTCGACTTGGAGATCAAGAAACGCGTTTCCTCCTTCTTGGATTCGTGTTCTTGATTGTTCTTGGGATCTTGATTCTTGTTCTTGGATTATTGAAGCTTGTTTTCATTATATTGTAAGAGTCTTTTCTCCTTATGATGAATATAACTTTCTTCTCTTCTTCTACAAGCATGATTAACTAAACCTCCCACAACTAGGGTTGTGGGAGCCATGGCTAAAGTAGCGATATAGATTCTGGGTAGCGACGGGTTCAATATATATGATTGTCACGTTATTAATCATTCATGCTTAATGTTTTCTAGTGGTTGCAAACATTAGAACATGCCTAGGTTTAATTTGCTTGAGTAAAGAGATTAAAACCGGGAAACTTGATTAACGACGAGGATTCGAGACTACCAACTCTCGTCTTATGATTAATGCTGTAACTAGATTAATCTACTTGATGTTTAGGATTGAAATCTAAAAGCACACCTTTTCAAGTTTGAGAGAATTGAGAAGTAAATTTGTCTATTTGGTTGAGAAACGTTTAGACGATACCATTAATTCAATCGAATCGTGACACGCATATAGAAAGAACCCCGTTAAGCCTAAAATCGACATCGTTACCAATGCCATGGTAAACACTTCCCTAGTTCATTCTCTCATCTTGATTAAAACTCATACGTTTATTATTTGTTTTGTTTACACATTGTTCACACAAAACCCCCCCTTTATTTACCGGAAATTATTGACCATTAGTCAAGTACTTCACTAAAGGCTTAATCTTCACCATATTCTCTGTGGGATTCGACCCCAACATTTGTTGGGTTCTATATTTGACTACGACGGCTTACGCTTCGTTAATTTGAGGTGTAGTTTGGGCGTTATCACTCGGCTCACCCAGAACCCGAACCAACATCTGTCACGACCCAATTTCTCGGTCATGATGGCACCTACAACCCCCGGTAGGTGAACCGATCCCCGTAGCCCAGAACAGTTAGTAATGGGCTACTATATAACAAATAAGAGAACAAGACGAAGAGAACAGATAAAAGGATTATAAATATATACATATGAGGAAACTAAACCAAACCCCAAGACCTGGTATCATAGTATAGAGCCAAACTACATACACGGAGTGCAAATAATCCAAAACAATATATACAGATGTCTCTGAATGGTAATAGAGTACATGAAGCAAAAGATAAACTAAAGCTAAGCTCCGATCGCCAAGAGCTCACCCTCAGTCTGAAGTAGTCCCAACAGGTCTCCAAGCACGAATCACAGCGATCTAGCGGCGATGGCCCACGCTAGGATCTGCACCCAAAGATGCAGGGGGTAGGGGTGAGCACCAAATGCGAAGCATAAGGTACCCAGTAGGTATCATAGGCCGACTGGGCACATATAAGATAAAAGCGTAGTAATAGACAGAATAGAAGCAAGTAGTCACAAAAATCAACGAAAGGTACACAGGAACTAGCCCAGAGGGAAATCAACAGAACCATATATGAGGCTAGTAAGCAGAAAATACACACCATAGAAACAGGTGAAAGTAAGAAACAACGCACCTGGGGTCCTTGCAACAACAGTGTATACAAAATAAGTTTACGAAATGGACGGTATACCGGTAACCTCAAGTGTAAGAAGAAGAGAGAAAGAGTAATGATAGGCATGCTTAGGGACATGAATCAAACTCAACTAATCATAACAATCTCAAATCCAGAAACTAACAGTCTAGCAGTAACCAATTCCATACTTAACCGTAACAAGGAACAATTTTGTAAGTAAATAGCAAAATTCTACCTACAGTCCCCCGGCCGCCCATACAACCGAGGAAGACAAACAAGTGAAAACAAACCCTCCGGCATCCCATACTACCGGAGTGTACAAACAGCAAACAACAAACAAGGGTGGAGCCTCAAACAATGAATGATATGATGCATGAAGATCTCAAGTGAAATGGTATCTCTGTATGTACCTCCTCCGGCGCCGATCCGGCCCAGCAGGTAGGTTCCATGGAAGGACACTGCCCGTATACCTCTACTCCCCATATACCCCTCCTCCGGCACACGCAGCCCGTAGCCCCTGGCCCGGATGGCAAGGTCCATGGAGGTCCCAGACCCCATACTAAAACTCAGTATCAACACATGTCATCCGGAAGCAAGTCCTGGTATCAAGATAGAACCCAGTCTCGAATATGCAATGCCCAGACCCTGTCCAGGACTAAAGTAGTAGGAAAATGTCTCAAAACCCCTCCAAGGGTGCCCGGGCGTAACCGGGTCTAAACAGTAAAAAGGGTCATCTCAGGTGCTCGGTCCGACCGGAGGCTAAAAATCATTCTCAGTAGACAAGAAAAACTCAACAGCACCCCGGCCCTGCCGGAGTTCTAGCGATAATCGTAAAAACTGATGATTTCTAAACTATTTTTACTTTCTTGCCAAAATGATACAAAAGTTTTAAACAAAACTATTTCAAATTATTTCAATAAAAAATGGCCCCCGGGCCATGCAAGGTTTAGAAAATAGTGCCAGTAGGCCCGAAGCCAAAACCATAGTAAAACATGGATAAAACCTCTTTATATGCATGGAAATGGTATGATCACACACAATAGCTGCCCAGCAGCTCACAATCAACCTATCGACCCTGCACAGGCCCACAGCTACTCAGCAAGCATAACCAGCCTAGAAGGATAATTCTATGCCCGGGACTCGCGGACATTCCCAAAATCCCACCTTCTATGTTCCAGAGTCAACAAGGCCTCACAGGACACAAGGGTAAATAAAATATATCGGCAAATACTACAAGCAACGGAGGAACAAAAGTAGGCGGACATGAATAAAATGGTCGAGGTCTGTGGTACCAACCTAATAAACCAACCCAAGGATGCCCATTAATACAATTTTATTCTATATATGCGGAGTCTAGAGAAAATAAACCGTAACCTACCTGTCGTCCGATGACAAGCTGCTAAGATGATGTCCAAGCTCGAACCACTCCGAGAAAATCCAAAACTAGATCAGAATCAGATTTGGGCTTGAATAACTTGACGTAGATAATTTATTTTCTTTTCAGTAATTGAATAATTAACAAAAAGTTTTCCTCTCACAATACTCCTCATGTAATATGTTCATATGTACAGTACCAAAGTTGCCTTTGGACAAGATGGTGTAAAGTGGGTTTTATACATACCCAGCACTAAGTGAATCATTTCACAATTGATTTTATCCAATTGAGAAAGTGCCACCAATTATGTATGGTCATGGTGTCCACTCCCTCCACTTCCACGTGGAGGTAGAGGTGGCACCAAGATATTCATTCCCCAATACGTATATATTCGGGTATTGTATAAGTTCGTGATAAATAAATATAATATTTTAAATATACCAAAATTCATAGAATATTATTTCAAACAAAACCCACTATATTATAAATTTACTATCTCCGTTAAAATATTATAATGTATAAAAACCTTATAAAATAAATACATATACAATTATATCGTAATAAAATATTTTTCATAAACCTTTAAAATATTTTGAGAAGGCAATAATAATATAACTTTTACCAAATTCAACTTTTAAATAAAATATTTTCAAATACACGCACGATGCTAATAAAATTCTTACGCTTAGGCTCGTAATTCACCAACGCACGGTTTTGTTACTCAAGAATTCTCTCGGGATCCTCCCTTATATTTTATCACTGTTTCGTAACTGAAATGGCGTTTTAAAACGTGAAGTTGAGGCTTAAATCGAGTTTAACCCTACCCGGTTCGCGACCCGGTACGTAACCCGTTTTCTGCCAGACAGTCCCCGGTAAAACAGTCATAACTTTTTACTCCGAGATCAGTTGGATGTGAGGTTTTGTGCGTTGGAAACTAGACTCGTAGACCTTCGATTTGATATTTTGGGGGACTTCTAACTCTTTATATATTGAGATAAAAGTTCTGAGACATTTGACCCAAAGTTCAGAAAATTTATCAAAGAACCTTACGATCAAACAAATGGACCCGACACCGAAATACCGGTCCTGATGAACCTTAAGTGACTTGGGTCCGCTACAACAAGATCTAACGGTTCAAGGAAAACGTATACGTGGAAATAACCGGAAGGGTCATTACATCATCCACTACTAAAAAGGACTTTCGTCCTCGAAAGTCAAGGTCAAGGGGGTACCTGAAGGCTAAAATAGCTGCGGATACTGATCCCCCATATCTCTCTCGGTCTCCCAGGTAGCCTCCTCGACTGGACGGTGCCTCCACTGAACCTTAACAACCGGGATCTCTCGAGACCTCAATCTCCTGACATCTCTGGCCAAAATAGCTGTCGACTCCTCAACAAAGGCTAAACCCTCACCCAACTGAACTGAATCCCACTGTAACACATGAGACTCATCTGAGACATACCGACGCATCATCGAAACATGAAATACAGGATGTATAGATGAAAACATCGGAGGCAAGGCTAGCTGATAGGCAACGCTACCAACCCTCTGAAGAATCTGAAACGGCCCAATGTACCTGGGGCTAAGCTTGCCCCGCCTACCAAATCTCATCACTCCCTTCATGGGCGATACACAGAGAAACACCAAGTCACCGACACTAAACTCCAAGGCACGAAGCCTACGATCGGTATAACTCTTCTGCCTGCTCTGAGCTACCCGAAGTCTGTCTTGAATCACTCGGACTCGGTCTAAGGAATCTCGAAGCAAATCTGTGCTCTGTGGCCCAGAACTAAAACCATCAAACCAACCTACCGGTGATCTGCAACGCCTGCCATACAAAGCCTCAAAAGGTGCCATGCCGATACTCGAATGGAAGCTGTTATTATAAGTAAACTCTGCCAAGGGAACAAACTGATCCCAAGAACCTCCAAAGTCAAGAACACAGGCCCGAAGCATGTCTTCCAGAATCTGAATGGTGCTCTCGGACTGGCCATCTGTATGGGGGTGGAAAGCGGTACTAAGATGAACTTCTGTACCTAAATCTCGCTGAATAGCCCTCCAGAACTGATATGTGAACTGAGTGCCACGGTCTGAAATGATTGAAGCTGGGACCCCATGCAACCGAACAATCTCACGAAGGTAGATCTGAGCTAACCTCTCTACGCCATAAGAAGTCTGAACCGGCAAGAAATGTGCTGACTTAGTCAGCCTATCAACAATCACCCATATGGAATCAAACCCATGAGAAGTACGAGGCAAACCAACAACAAAGTCCATAGTAATCCCTTCCCACTTCCACTCTGGAATGGGAAGTCGCTGCATCAAACCACCAGGTCTCATGTGCTCGAACTTAACCTGCTGGCAGTTCAAGCACCAAGATACGAAATCCGCTATATCCCGCTTCATACCGCTCCACCAGTAAAGCTGCCTCAAGTCTCTATACATCTTTGCTGTGCCAGGGTGAATGGAGTATCTAGTACAATGTGCCTCGTGAAGTATCAACTGAATCAAATCACTAATCCTCGGAACACAAAGGCGACTATCAAACCTCAGAACCCCATCTGAATCTAGAGTAGCCCGACTGGTCTCACCCTAAGCAACCTGATCACGAAGGTCACACAACTGCTGATCCTCAAACTGACGGCTCTGAATCTGATCAATCAAGTAGAACGAACCTCACACACTGGCGAGAACTCTGCTAGGATCCGACAAGTCAAGCCTAACCTGACGGTTAGCCAAGGACTGGATGTCCAAGGCCAATGGTCGCTCTGAAACTGAAAGAGAAGCTAGGCTATCCATACTCACTGCCTTCCGGCTCAAGGCATCCGCTACCACGTTTGCCTTGCCCGGATGATACAGAATAGTGAAGTCATAGTCCTTCAGTAACTTGACCCATCTCCTCTGTCTCGAGTTCAACTCCCGCTGACTCATGATATACTGAAGACTACGGTGGTCGGTGAAGATATCACAGTGAACTCCATATAAGTAATGCCTCCAGATCTTGAGCGCGAAAACTACCGCCGCCAACTCTAAGTCATGAGTGGGGTAGTTGCACTCGTGAACCTTCAGCTGCATCGACGCATATGCTATTACTTGACCCTGCTGCATCAACACACAACCAAGACCAACCCCAGAAGCATCACAATACACGGAGAAGCTCTGACCCTCAACCAGCAAAGTCAAAACTAGAGCTGAAGTCAATAAGGCCTTAAGCCTCTTGAAGCTATCCTCACACTGATCCGACCACTGAAATGGGACATCCTTCCTAGTCAGCATAGTCAAGGGTGCTGCTATGGAAGAAAATACCTCAACGAACCGTCTGTAGTAACCCGCTAACCCAATAAAACTTCGAACCTCAGTTACAGTAGTAGGTTTAGGCCACTCACAAACCGCTGAAATCTTTCCCGGATCAACCCTAATCCCATCCTTAGACACCACGTGCCCTAGGAATGCAACTGACTCAAGCCAAAACTCGCACTTTGAGAACTTGGCATAAAGCCGATGATCTCTCCAAGTCTGGAGTATAACCCTCAAGTGCTGCTCATGCTCATCTCTACTACGCGAGTATACTAAGATGTCGTCTATAAAAACTATCACAAATGAGTCCAAATACGGGCCAAGAACTCTGTGCATCAAATTCATAAAGGCTGCGGGGGCATTAGTCAACCCAAAAGACATCACCAGGAACTCATAATGGCCATAACGTGTCCTGAATGCTGTCATAGGGATGTCCTCCGCCCTAATCCTCAACTGATGGTAGCCGGACCTTAAATCAATCTTCGAAAACACGACTGAACCCTGAAGCTGGTCAAACAAATCATCAATCCTCGGCATCGGATACCTATTCTTCACTGTCACCCTATTCAGCTGCCGATAATCATTACACATGCGCATAGACCCATCCTTCTTCTTCACGGAGAGAACAGGAGCACCCCACGGTGACACACTAGGTCTAATAAACCCCTTAGCTAACAGATCCTGGAGCTACTCCTTAAGCTCCCTCAACTCAGCAGGAGCCATACGGTAAGGAGAAATAGAAATGGGCCTAGTGCCCGGCTCTAGCTCAATAGCGAAATCAATATCTCTCTCAGGTGGAAGGCCTGGCAGGTCGGTAGGAAACACATCGAGGAAGTCTCTAACTACAGGAACAGACTCAGGAGAAGTGGGGTCAGCACTAACATCTCGGACATATGCTAGATAAGCTAAACACCCACGGGAAATCAACTTCCTAGCTCGAAGAAAAGAGATGATCCCAGATGGTGCATGGCTAACAGAACCCTGCCACACAACCGGGGATACACCGGGCACGGCTATGGTAATGGTCTTAGCATAACAATCCAAAACCACACGGTGAGGGGATAACCAGTCCATGCCCAGTATCACATCAAAATCTAGCATATCAAGAATCATCAAATCACCCCAAGTCTTTGAATCACCAATAGCTAGCATACAAGATCTCACAATCCGATCCACTACTAAAGAATCTCCTACTGGGGTCGAAACAGAAACAGGAACAGATAATGGCTCACTAGCCAACCCCAAGCAAGGCACAAAGTAGGCAGACACATATGAACAAGTGGATCCAGGATCAAATAAGGCCATAGCCGACTGATGGCACACAGAAATCATACCTGTAATCACAGCATCTGAGGCCTCTGCCTCTGGTCTCCTAGGGACCGCGTAAAACTGACGATGACCTTCACCTGCCCGACCGCCATCCCTACCACCTGATCTGCCGCGCGGAGCACCACCTCTAATCTGACGGCCACCCCCTCTAGCCGGGGGCTGAACTGCCCATAAAGGCTCGGCCAACTGAATTGTACCCTGCTGGGGGAAATCTCTAGCAAAATGACCAATCGCACCACAAGTAAAATAAGCCCCTGACGGCCTACTCAATCGAGATGAACCAGCAAATCCCATATGACTACCGCGACCTGATGCCCCAGAAACTATACCCCTCGAAGACTGGCCGCCATAGCCCTGATGGCTGCTCTGACCCTGCTCGAACTGGGTACTACCGAAAGTCTGAAGGGAAGCCTGAACCAGTCGGCTGGACTGACCCTGGTACTGCTGTGGCTGATAACTCCGGCTCCACTGGCCAGGACCTCTACCGCCGTATCTGGAACCACTATAGACACCCTGATGCCGAGGCCTCTTATCTCTGGACCCCTGATCATGTCGCTGTAAGTCCTCCACAGTGCGGGCATAGTCTACAATGGCCTGGAATGACCGACCACTGGCAATCAATATCTCAGCTGGCTGCCTGATCTCAGGCCTCAAACCCCATACAAATCTGCGAATCCTATCTGCCTCAGTAGGAATGATCATAGCTCCGAACGGTGCTAGCTGATGGAAACGGGTCTCATACTCCGAGATAGTCGTAGACCCCTGCAAAAGGTGAGTAAACTGCTCCCTGCGACGCTCACGATCACTCTGAGGTAGGAACTTGGCCATAAAGGCCTCATAAAACTCAGACCAGGTCAAAGGAGGTGACGATGGTTGTCTACAAGCAACCTGGGCCTTCCACCATAACTTCGCTGGGCCCTCCAACTGATAGGTAGTATAACCAACCCCGTGAGTCTCCAACAAACCCAAATGATGCAACATCTCCTCATAGGTAGAAATAAAGTCATCTGGATCATGTCCAGAAGTACCAGCGAACCTCGGAGGTGCTAACCTCAAAAACCTACCCAACGCCTTCTGCTCTGACTCTGTCATAACTGGGCGAGGAGCAAGAGGCTGTGCAACAGATGGAACCAGAATGACCTCCGCACGGGGAGCCATAGTAGCAGGCTGCGCTCCTGAGCTCTGTGCACCCAGGGCTGCCCCCTGAGCGAATGTTTGCGCTACCTTAGAAGGCCGCTCTCCAATCACACCCAAAAGCTGTAATAGTAATCCCCGAATATCTGGAGACTGAGCTGCGGCTGGAGCTGGCACAGAAGTGGGCACTGGAGCTGGTACCGGAGCTGGCGCTGGAGCTGGCGCTGGAGTGGGAGGCTCATCTCCGCGTGATTTCGATGATCTCGTACGAACCATCTGCGGAAGGATGAAGTAGAACAAATGGGATTTCCAGAAACTTCAAGGGTTCCACGCACGACACAGAAACAATGAAAGAGTCAAATTTCCTAAAATGCCACTGTAGCCTCCAAAAAATTGGGTACGGACGTCTCCGCCCCGATCCGCAGGACTCTACTAGACATTGGCTCCTATACCGATGACACCGGTGAACCTAAAGCTCTGATACCAAGTTGTCACGACCCAATTTCTCGGTCATGATGGCACCTACAACCCCCGGTAGGTGAACCGATCCCCGTAGCCCAGAACAGTTAGTAATGGGCTACTATCTAACAAATAAGAGAACAAGACAAAGAGAACAGATAAAAAGACTATAAATATATACATATGGGGAAACTAAACCAAACCCCAAGACCTGGTATCATAGTATAGAGCCAAACTACATACACGGAGTGCAAATAATCCAAAACAATATATACAGATGTCTCTGAATGGTAATAGAGTACATGAAGCAAAAGATAAACTACAGCTAAGCTCCGATCGCCAAGAGCTCACCCTCAGTCTGAAGTAGTCCCCAACAGGACTCCAAGTAGGTATCATAGGCCGACTGGGCACATATAAGATAAAAGCGTAGTAATAGACAGAATAGAAGCAAGTAGTCACAGAAATCAACGAAAGGTACACAGGAACTAGCCTAGAGGGAAATCAACAGAACCACATATGAGGCTAGTAAGCAGAAAATACACAACATAGGCACAGGTGAAAGTAAGAAACAACGCACCTGGGGTCCTTGCAACAACAGTGTATACAAAATAAGTTTATGAAATGGACGGTATACCGGTAACCTCAAGTGTAAGAAAAAGAGAGAAAGAGTAATGATATGCATGCTCAGGGACATGAATCAAACTCAACTAATCATAACAATGTCAAATCCAGAAACTAACAGTCTAGCAGTAACCAATTCCATACATAACCGTAACAGGGAACAATTTTGTAAGTAAATAGCAAAATTCTACCTACAGTCCCCCGGCCGCCCATACAACCGAGGAACACAAACAAGTGAAAACAAACCCTCCGGCATCCCATACTACTGGAGCGTACAAATAGCAAACAACAAACAAGGGTGGAGCCTCAAACAATGAATGATATGATGCATGAAGATCTCAAGTGAAATGGTATCTCTGTATGTACCTCCTCCGGCGCCGATCCGGCCTAGCAGGTAGGTTCCATGGAAGGACACTGCCCGTATACCTCTACTCAACCATATACCCCTCCTCCGGCACACGCAGCCCGTAGCCCCTGGCCCGGATGGCAAGGTCCATGGAGGTCCCAGACCCCATACTAACTCAGTATCAACACATGTCGTCCAGAAGCAAGTCCGGTATCAAGATAGAGACCCAGTCTCGAATATGAAATGCCCAGACCCTGTCCAGGACTAAAGTAGTAGGAAAATGTCTCAAAAACCCCTCCAAGGGTACCCGGGCGTAACTGGGTCTAAACAGTAAAAAGTCATCTAAGGTGCTCGGTCCGACCAAGGCTAAAAATCATCTCAAGTAACAAGAAAACTCAACTAGCACCCCGGCCCTGCCGAGTCTAGCGATAATCGTAAAACTGATGATTTTAAACATAATTTTACTTTCTTGCCCAAAAATATACACAAGTTAAATCAAACCATTTCCAAATTATTTCCATCAAACCCCCCCCCCCCTCGGGCCATCCAAGGTTTAGAAAATAGTGCCAGTAGGCCCGAAGCCAAAACCATAGTAAAACATGGATAAAACCTCTTTATATGCATGTAAATGGTATGATCACACACAATAGCTGGCCAGCAGCTCACAATCAACCTATCGACCCTGCACAGGCCCACAGCTACTCAGCAAGCATAACCAGCCTAGAGGATATTTCTATGCCCGGGACTCGCGGACATTCCCAAAATCCCGCCTTCTATGTTCCAGAGTTAACAAGGCCTCACAGGACCACAAGGGTAAATAAAATATATCGGCAAATACTACAAGCAACGGAGGAACAAAAGTAGGCGGACATGAATAAAGCGGTCGAGGTATGTAGTACCAACCTAATAAACCAACCCAAGGATGCCCATTAATACAATTTTATTCTATATATGCGGAGTCTAGAGAAAATAAACCGTAACCTACCTGTCGTCCGATGACAAGCTGCTAAGATGATGTCCAAGCTCGAACCACTCCGATAAAATCCAAAACTAGATCAGAATCGGATTTGGGCTTGAATAACTTGACGTAGATAATTGATTTTCTTTTCAGTAATTGAATAATTAACAAAAAGTTTTCCTCTCACATACTCCTCACGTAATATGTTCATATGTACAGTACCAAAGTTGCCTTTGGACAAGATGGTGTAAAGTGGGTTTTATACATACCCATCACTAAGTGAATCATTTCACAATTGATTTTATCCAATTGAGAAAGTGCCACCAATTAAGTATGGTCATGGTGTCCACTCCCTCCACTTCCACGTGGAGGTAGAGGTGGCACCAAGATATTCATTCCCCAATACGTATATATTCGGGTATTGCATAAGTTCGTGGTAAAATAAATATAATATTTTAAATATACCAAAATTAATAGAAAATTATTTCAAACAAAACCTACTATATTATAATAATAATTTTCAACACAACTAAATTTACTATATCCGTTAAAATATTACAATGTATAAAAACCTTATAAAATAAATACATATACAATTATATCGTAACAAAATATTTTTCATAAACCTTTAAAATATTTTGAGAAGGCAATAATAATATATTTTTTACCAAATTCAACTTTTAAATAAAATATTTTCAAATACACACACGATGCTAATAAAATTCTTACGCTTAGGCTCGTAATTCACCAACGCACGATTTTGTTACTCAAGAATTCTCTCGAGATCCTCCCTTATATTTTATCACTGTTTTGGAACTGAAATGGCGTTTTAAAATGTGAAGTTGAGGCTTAAATCGAGTTTAACCCGACCCGGTTCGCGACCCGGTACGTAATTCGTTTTCTGCCAGACAGTCCGCGGTAAAACAGTCATAACTTTTTACTCCGAGATCAGTTGGACGTGAGGTTTTGTGCGTTGGAAACTAGACTCGTAGACCATCGATTTGGTATTTTGGTGGACTTCTAACTCTTTATATATTGAGAGAAAGCTCCGAGACATTTGACCCAAATTTCAGAAAATTTATCAAAGAACTTTACGATCAAACAAATGGACCCGACACCGAAATACCGGTCCTGATGAGCCTTAAGTGACTTGGGTCTGCTACAACAAGCTCTAACGGTTCAAGGAAAACGTATACGTGGAAATAACCGGAAGGGTGATTACAACATCCTTCCTAACCCAAACTCAACATTCCGGAGATGATGGAATCGTCGGCTTTCGAAACTGACTCCCCGATCAATGAAAGTCACCCAAAGTTAGACTTTCAACTCCAAATGGCCTGAAAATAGAGAAAGCAACACAAAACCCACAACATAAGTTCTCAGGCCTCAACTAAAGGTCCAACTAGACCAAACTCAATGCTTCGAAGCTAGCGAAACTGTCAAAATTCAATTTCAAGCACGTTAGCTAAGAATGTTGACTAAAGTCAACGATATTCTAAGTTAAAGCTCTAAAACAGGAAAAAGGGCAAAACACATAAATGAACGACTAGGGATCGAACTACCGGTCTCAGCAAGCCTTAAATGACTTGGGGCCGTTACAGAAAATCTCTAACAGTACAATAAATGTGTAAACGCAAAGATAACCGGAAGGGTCATCACAATATCCACTACTAAAAAGACTTTTGTCCTCGAAAGTCATGAAGAAGGGAGTACCTAAGGGCTCGAACAACTACGAATACTGAGCATGCAACTCACTCTCGGTATCCCAAGTAGCCTCCTCGACCAAATGATGTCTCCACTAAACCTTCACAACTGGAATCTCCCTAGGTCTCAATCTCCTGATATCTCTGGCTAGAATAGCTATCGGCTCCTCAACAAATGACAAAATCTCGTCTAACTGAACTGAATCCCAATGCAACACATGATACTTATCTGGCACATACCGGTGCAACATCGAGACATGAAAAATTGGGTGAACAGCCGAAAACATCAGAGGCAAAGATAATATGTAGGCAACACTACCAACCGTCTCAGCATCTCAAACAGTCCAATAAACCTGGGGCTAAGCTTGCCCCGCCAACCAAATCTCATCACGCCCTTCAAGGGTGATACTCGAAGGAAAACCAAGTCACCAACACTGAACTCCAAGGCACGAAGTCTATGATCAGCGTAGCTCTTATGCCTACTCTAGGCGGTTTAAAGTCTGTCCTGAATCAAATGGACTCAATCTAAGGAATCCCTAAGAAAATCTGTACTCTATTGTCTGGACTCTAACCCATCAAACCAACCAATAGGCAATCCCCAACACCTATCATACAAGGCCTCGAAAGGTGTCATGCCGATGCTCGAATGAAAACTATTATTATAAGCAAACTAGACCAAAGGCACAAACTGACCCCATGAACCTCCAAAGTCAAGTACACAAGCCCGAAGCATGTCCTCCAGGACCTGAATAGTCCTCTCTGACTGTCCATCTATCTGAGGGTGGAAAGCGGTACTAAGCTTAATTTCAGTACCCAAATCTCTTTGTATAACTCTCCAAAACATAGATGTGAACTATGTGTTGCGGTCTAAAATGATAGAAGTTGTGACCCTATGCAACCGAACAACCTCGCGAATATAGATCTGAGCTATCCTCTCAACACCATAGGAAGTCTGACCGGCAAGTAGTGGGCCGACTTAGTCAGTCGATCCACTATCACCAAAATAGAATCAAAACTCCGAGAAGTACAAGGCAAACCAACAATGAAGTCCATAGTAATACCTTCCCACTTCCACTCAAGAATGGGAAGTCGCTACAACAAGCCACCAGGTCTCGTGTGCTCGAACTTCACCTGCTGACAATTCAAGCACCGAGATACAAACTCTGTTAGGCCCGCTTCATACCACACTACCAGTAAAGCTACCTCAAATCTCTACACTTCTTCACCGCGCCAGGATGAATGGAGTATATAGAACAATGTGCCTCACAGAGTATCAACTTAATCAAATCACCAACCCTCAAAACACAAAGTCGGCAATCAAACCTAAGAATACTATCAGATCCCAAAGTAGCTCGACTAGCCTCACCCTGAACTACCTGATCATGAAGGTCGCACAAACTCTGATCCTCAACTTGTCGACTCTGAATCTGACCAGCTAGGGTGGAACAAACCTCAACACTGGCAAGAACTCTGCTGGCATCCGATAAGTCAAGCCTAACCAATGGTTAACCAAGAACTAGATGTCCAAGGCCAATGATCGCTCAGAAACTGAAAGGGAAGCTAGGCTACCCATACTCACCGCCTTCCTACTCAAGGCATCTGCTACCACGTTTGCCTTACTCGGATGGTATAAAATAGTGAAATCATAGTCCTTCAGTAGCTCAATCCATCTCCTCTGCCTTGGGTTCAGCTCCCGTTCACTCATAATGTACTGAATACTACGGTGATCAGTGAATATCTCACAGTGAACTCCATATATATAGTGCCTCAAGATTTTGAGTGTGAAAACTACCATCGCCAAATCCAAGTCGTGAGTGGGGTAGTTGCGCTCGTGAACCTTTAGATGCCTTGACGTATATGCTATCACTCGACCCTGATGCATCAACATACACCCAAAACTGACCCCTAAAGCATCACAATACACAGAGAAACTCTTACTCTCAACCGAAAAAGTCAGAACTGGAGCTGAAGTCTATAAGGCCTTAACCCTCTAAAACCTATCCTCGCACTGATCCAACCACTGGAATGGGACATCCTTCCTAGTCAGCATGGTCAAGGTGTTGCTATGGAAGGGAATCCCTCAATGAACCGCCTATAGTACCCAACTAAACAAATAAAGTTGCGAACCTCGGTAGGAGAAGTAGGTCTAGGCCAATCACGATCCACAAAAATCTTACCCAGATCAACTCTAATCCCATCTTTAGACACCACGTGTCCTAGGAATGCAACTAACTCAAGCCAAAACTCACACTTTGAGAATTTGGCATAAAGATGATGATCTCTCAAAGTCTGAAGTACAGTCCTCAAATGATGCTCATTCTCTTCCCTACTCCTCGAGCATATCAGAATGTCATCAATGAAAACTATCACAAACATATCCAGGTATAGGATAAGCACTCTATGCATCAAATCCATAAAGGTTGCGGGGGCATTAGTCAACCCAAAAGACATCACCAGGAAATCATAGTGGCCATAACATGTCCTGAATGTTGTCTTAGGGATGTCCTACGCCCTAATCCTCAATTAATAGTAGCCGGACCTCAAATCAATCTTCAAAAACACGGCTGAACCCTGAAGTTGATAAAGTAAGTCATCAATCCTGGGAATCGAATACCTATTCTTCACTATCACCTTGTTCAACTGCCGATAGTCAATACACATCCACATCGACCTATAATTTTTCTTCACGAAGAGGACAGGAGCACCCCAATGAGACACACTCTGTCTAATGAACCCCTTAACTAACAAATAATAGAGCTGCCCCTTAAGCTCTCTCAACTCTGCAGGAGCCATACGGTAGGAATGGATAGAAATGGGCTTGGTGCGCGGCTCTAACTCAATGGAAAAATAAACATCTTCTCAGGTGGAAGACCTGACAGGTTGGTAGGAAACACATCTACGAAGTCTTTAACCACAGGAACAGACTCAAGAGATGTAGGTTCAGCGCTAGCATCTTGGACATATGCTACATAAGCTAAAAACCCACGGGAAATCAACTTCCTATCCCAAAGACAAGAGATGATCCCAGACGGTGCATGGCTAACAGAGCCCTGCCACATAACTCGGGACACACCAGGCACGGCTATGGTAATGGTCTTGGAATAACAATCCAAAATTACAGGATGAGGGGATAACCAGTCCATGCCCAGTATCACATCAAAGTCTAACATATCTTGTCATCAAGTCATCCCAAGTCTCTAAATCACCGACATATATCACACAGGATCTCACAATCCTATCCACTACTAAAGAATCTCCTACTGGGGTCGAAACAGAAACAACAATAGATAATGGCTCACTAGCCAATCCTAAACAAGGCAAAAAATAGGCAGATACATTAGAACAAGTGGATCAACGATCAAACATAGCATAAGTTGGCTGATGACATAGAGAAATCGTACTTGTAATCATGGCATCCGAGGCCTCTGCCTTTGGTCAGCCAGGGACCACATATAACTGATGACAACCTCCACCTGCCCGATTGCCATCCCTGCCACTTGCTCTGCCACGTGGGTTACCACCCTTAGCCTGACCACCGCCCTCTCTAGCTGGAGGCTGAACTGCTCGTAATGTCTCTACCGGCAGAGCGGCTGGCTGAATTGTACCCTTCTGGGGGCAATCTCTCGCATAGTGACCCACCATCCCACACTAATAGTAAGGCTCTGATGGCCTGAAGTGTCGACATCGACCGGTAGAACCCAAATGGCCACCATAGCCTGATGCCTCGAAAGATACACCCCTCCAAGACTGACCGCTTTGGCTCTGATGGCTACTCTGACCCTGCTCAAATGGAGTACCACACATAGCCTAAAGTAAAGCCTGAACTGGTCGGCTGGACTGACCCTGATACTTTTGTGGCTGATAACCTCGTCCCCACTGGCCCAAACATCTACCCCCTTGACAGGAACCACTATAGCCACCCTGATATTGAGGCCTCTTATCTTTTACCCCAGAGTCATAATGATGCATGTCCTCTACCGTGCGAGCATAATTTGCAATGGCCTGAAATGATCTACCACTGGAAATCAAAATCTTTGTTGGCTCTCTAAACTCTAACCTCAGTTCCCAAACAAACCTATGAATCATGTCCGTCTCAGTCGGAATGATCATAGCTCCAAATGGTAATAACTGATGAAAATGGGTCTAGTACTCAGATACGGTCATAGACCCCTGCATAATCTGAGTAAACTTCTCCCTGCGATGCTCACGATCACTCTTAGCCAAGAACTTGGCCATAAAAGCCTCATAGAACTCAGACCAAGTCAAAGGAGGCAATGTAGAAGATCTGCAAGCAACCTGTGCCCTCCACTACAACTTCAATGGGCCCTTCAGCTGATAGGGAGTGTAGACAACCCCGTGAGTCTCTAATAAGCCCAAATGGTGAAGCATCTCCTCATAGGTAGTAATGAAGTCATGTGGGTTCTGACCCGGTATACCAGCAAACCTCGGCAATGCCAATCTCAGAAATCTGCTCAAAGCCTTTTACTCCCCATCTAGCATAGCTGGGCGAGGAGCAAGAGGCTGTGCAACCGATGGGATTAGAATAACCTTGGCATGGGGAGCCGCAGTAGCAAGCTGCGCTCTTGAACTAGGAACACCTAGGGCTACCCCCTGAGCGGATGTCTGTGCTATCTCAGAATGACGCTCCCAAATCATACCCAAAAGTTGAACAAGTAAACCCCGAATATCCAAAGACTGAGCTAGGGCTGAAGACGGCACAAAAAATGGTGTTGGAACTAGTACAGGAGCTGGTGGTACCTGGGCTGCCTCCGGGTCCTCATGTTGCTGATCTGGAGCAAACTCTAGCTCGTAGTCATGCTTGGGCTCTACCTCAACCCTTGCAGTCCTAGTCGGTGCCGCTGCTCTGGGGCATCCGCGACCCCTACCTCTACCCTTGCGACCACCACGACCCCTAGATGGAGTCGGGGGTGCTGGGCAGGAGGCTCTCCTCTGTCAGAAGCTGAAGATCTCATACAAACCATCTGCTGAAAAGTGAACCAGAGTAAGTGAGATTTCTAGAAACTTTCAAAGATACTACACACGAGATAGAAATAAGAAAAGTCTAAATCTTCCTAAGATGTCACAGTAGCCTCCCAAAGATTAAGTACGGACGTCTCAGCCCCAATCCGCAGGACTCTACTACACATTGGCTCCTATACCCATGACACCGGTGAACCTAGGGCTCTGATACCAAGCTGTCACGACCCGATTTCTCAGTCATTATGGAACCTACAATCCTCGTAGCCTAGAATTGTTATTAATGGGCTACCTTGTAACAATCTAAGTGAAAGAATAAATAAACAAGCGGAAGCAAGAGAACTAGATGAATAAACTAGATAATAGGAATAATATAAATACAAGCTGAAACTAAACCAACCCAAAACTTGGTATCATAGCGTATAAGAGCCGAATCTACATGACGCATCTGGGGTCCTTGCAACAACATTATATACGTAATGAGTTCTAGAAATGGATGATATACCGGTAACCTCAAGTATAAGGAAAAAGGGGCATAGAGTAAAGGTAGACATGCTCAGGACACAGGAAACAAGGAGTATACCTACTATCCTTTGGCCGCCCATATAATCGAGAAACACAAACAAGTGAAAACAAATCCACCGGCATACCATACTACCAGAGCGTACAATCAATAAAAAGCAAACAAGGGTGGAACCTTACACAGATGAATGATATGCAATGAAATGCCAAGATCGTGCAATCTAAATGTCAGTATGTTACCCCCTCAAGTTCCTCAAAGGTCCAGTAAAGGCAGGATCCATGGAAGGACTTCTCCCGAGTGCATCAGTTCTGTCGTAAACCCCTACCCCTTATCACCCTTTTTCCCATAGCACTTGTTCCGGAGTGACAGAGTCCATGGAGGTCTACTCATAGACCACATACTATACTGTAACCTCACAATACCGTCCGAAGTACCACCGGATCCAAACTAGTCATGAATGCTCGAAATGAATGCCTAAATCCTATCCAGGTCTAAATCAATGAAATAAATTTAGTAAATCGCCCTCCAAGGGTGCCTGGGCATCTCTGGGTCTAAAATAGTAGTAAAATAGGTCTGACGCTCACCTTTACTGAGTCTAATCTCATTTCTTTATAAATAGCAGAAATCAATCGAGCACCTCGGTCCACCCGAGTGCCATATAAGATACGAAAATTGAGACTTCTTTCCCTTTTAACCTTTTTTACCCTACGAAGATCCATAAAAGGGATATCAAACCGTTTTATAACACATTTACCAAAAATGGGCCCCCGCTACCATTCAAGGGTTGAAAATCATAACTAATGTGCTCGAAGACAAAATAGTAGTAAAACCGAGTAGAAAGTCCCATGGCTCACAACCAACCTATCGGCCCTGCACAGGCTCCGCAGCTACTCAATAAGCATAACCAGCCTAGAAGGATATTTCTATGTCCAGAACTCACGGACATTCCCAATAATCCCACCATCTATGTTCCAGAGTCAACAAGGCCTCACAAGACCACAAGGGTGATAATTTCAACTACTAAGAATACTACACACAACGTAGGAAAGAAATGGGATGAATCATGGAAAAGTGGTCAAGGTCTTTTGTACCAACCTAATAACCCAACCCAAGGATGCCAGCAAGTATAATTTTATCCGATGTATGCTAAGTCTAGGGAGTTATACCGTAACCTACCTGTCATTAGATGACAAGCTGCCCGAACAACATAATCCAAGCCTGAATCTCACTGAGAGATCTCGAATGATGATCAAACTATTATAAACAGAAATATAATGTTAAAACAAGTCTAACGATACTCATAATGCTACAGTTGTAGCCGGGTCGAAATATGGGTCAAAAGCGGGCTCGCAAGGCCCACAACCCAAAACCAAAAACAACAAAGAGCACGATGACCACCTCGATGCCAAGAAGGCATGCTCCTAATTTGAGCACAATTGGCCAAGAGAAGGAGCTAAAACAACCCACTCAACTTGGGGTTAAAAGATAGAATTTCAAGAATAAAAAAATCAGAAATTGGGCAAGAATTACTTACCAAAAAGCCGGAATTTTAAGCCAATACGAAGAATTCTTCACCCTCACAAACATACACAAGCTTAGAGGCAGCCACTACCAAAATATTTCCAAGCTTTGGAATGAGAATCAATGGCGGAATTTAGATAGAGAAAAAGGAAATTCAAGGAAGAATAAGGCTTACCAATAGACGAAGAACTACAAAAAATCCACGAACAAATGATTCCCCAAGGTTTAGAATAGATTTGGAACCAAGTGAGAGAGTATAAGGTTGTTTTAGAGTGAGAAAGCTGAGGGGAAAATGCAGGAAAAATGAACAACCAGCAACATATAGATGATGGTCGCTGGTCATCGCTATCGCACTAGACCAGTGCCATCACGCTAAAGGAGGCCTGTTGCCAAAGTGCCATCGCGCTAAAATGGTGCAATCACGCAAAAACGGCACAGTCGCACTAAAATGGCATAATCGCGCTGGCCGGCTGCAGGTGCTGAGGTGTGATTGCGATGAAGGCCTGGACAAAGGCTAGCGCATTCGACTTGCCTGGGTGCTGTCGGCACTGAAGTCCTGCAACCTAAAATAAAACCAGGTGCACTAAAATTCCCTATGGTGTATTCTGGGCACAATCGGAAACCGATATCAAAAACCAATAATGCTAACAGAGTAGAAATGATGTTTTAGACTCAACGAAATCGATCAAACTTCCATACGAGGTAATTTTAGAGATATGTTGATCTAAGTCAACACTAGCTAAAAGGAACTCAAAGGCTCAAAATGAGCCCGGCTCACTCGAAACCCAAACCAACTTCCTTCCTAACCCAAACTTAACATTCCAAAGTTGATGAAATCGTCGGCTTTCGAATCTGACGCTCTGATCATCGAAAGTCACCTAAAGTTACACTTTCAACTCCAAATGGCCTGAAAATAGAGAAAGCAACACAAAACCCACACCGGAAGTTCTCAGGCCTCGACTGAAGGTCCAACTAGACCAAACTCAATGCTCCAGAGCTAATGGAACTATCATAATTCAATTTCGAGCACGTTAGCTTAGAATATTAACTAAAGTCAATGATATTCTAAGTTAAAGCCATAAAACAGGAAAAAGGGCAAAAAAACAAATGAATGACCAGGACACAAAACTACCGGTCCCAACAAGCCATAAATGACTTGGGGCCGCTATAAAAAATCCCTAACAGTACAATAAATGCATAAACACAAAGATGACAGGAGGGGTCATCACAATGAGTGATTACTTAGGCAGTTTTTGATCCTCCATGTGCGATGGAACCTACAAAATGAAGGTGCCTATTTGTGGCTCACACATCACCTTGATTCTCTAAAAATCTCCCCCTTGTATAACCTTCGTACTTAAACTCCATTTTAAGCTCTTTAAGTTCAAATCCTTTGCTTTCTTCATTTGACCAAGAGTACCTGCATTTAGATCAATAAAGGCAATAAGTACCTCTAAATATCATCAAAATATGACAATAATTCATGAATAAAGGGTAAATAAGTTGGTAGACTACCAACTCCCTCACCTGTCCTTTTTCCTAAACCCTTTAACTTCCATCCTTTTATTCCTTTTCTCCATTGCAACCCTTCAAAAACCTCGATACCTCACACTAAAACTTTCCCCACTCTCAAAAATCTTCTTCCCCTCATTTCTTTCCACCACAACACCACCATCGATTGAATTTAAAGCTGTCACCACCATCTTTTTTTGGCGAGTCTTGGACCACCATCGTTGAGAGCTTTAAGATAAAATTTTGGCAAACCCACTCCACTCTAGATCTTTGCGGTATGCTCCCTAATGTTAAATTCATGATTTTTATCTATTTTGGAGTAGTTTTAGTAACACATTCTATGTGAAACCCCCATTACCCTAACATGTTAGTTTTGCAAAATTATTGTGATGACCCTTCCGGTCATCTTTGTGTTTACGCATTCATTGTACTTTTAGAGCTTACTTTAGTGGTCCCAAGTCATTTACGGCTTGCTGGGATCGATAGTGTGGTGCCCTAGTCGTTCATTTGATTGTTTTGTCCGGTTGTCTATTTTAGAGCATTAACTTAGAATATCATTGACTTTAGTCAACATTATTAGCAAATGTGCTTGGAATTGAATTCTAACATTTCTTTTTGCTCCAGAACGTTGAGTTTGGTCTAGTTGGACCTTCAGCTAAGGCCTGAGAAATTCCAGTGTGGGTTTTGTGTTGTTTTCTCTGTTTTAAAGTCATTTGGATTTGAAAGTGTAACTTTGGGTGGCTTTTGATGATCGGAGTGTCGGATTAGAAATTAGATGATTCCATCAGCTCCAGAATGATGAGTTTGGGTTGGGAAGGTGGTTGGTTTGGGTCCCGGGTGAGTCGGGCTCATTTTGAGCCTTTGAGTTCTTATTAGTTAGTGTTGACTTGGGTCAACATTTCTCCAAAATGACCTCGTATGTAAGTTTGATCAATTCAATTGAGTCCGGAATGGTGTTTCCACTCTATCAATATTATTGGTTTTTTAATATTGGTTTCCGACTGTGCCCAAAATGGCCCGTGGAGTTTTGAAAAAGTTGCAAATTTTAGTGCAGGCCAGGCCTTCAGCGCAATCGCGCCAAGGCCAGTGCGATCGTGCCTCAGCACCTGCAGCCGGCAAGTGCGATGGCGCCCTTCAGGTGCGATGGCGCCTTGGCGCCTGGCTCCCTTGTGCGTGATGGAGCTGGTTTAGCGCCAATGGCGCTGACCAGCAACCACCAGCTATTTAAGTCCCTTCTTCATTTTTCCAACAATTTTTCTCCCAACTTTGTCATCTAAAACATTTATACACTCTCCCAAATTGCTCCAAATCTTGTTCTAACCTTGGGGAAATTTTTGTTCATCATAAATTTGTGCTTCTCCGTCTCTTGGTAATTCATCTTTCCCAACTTGCTTTATTTTGTTATCCTCTGAAATCCACCATTTTTGGTCATACCCTAAGCTTGGAATTTATTGTAGTGGATGCCTCCTAGCTCTTTCATGATTGTGGGTGTGAAGGATTCTCCCTCTTGGCTTAAATTCCATCATTTTGGTAAGTAATTCTTGCCTAATTCACAACTTTCTTTCTTAAATTCTAGCTTTTATCTCCACCTTGAGCGGGCTATTTTGGCACCCTTCTCTTGGCCAAATGTGCTTAATTTTGAAGAATGTCGTCTGGTCATAGTGGTGGTCATCGTGCTCCTTTTCATTTTTGATTTCGGCTTATGGGCCTTGCGGGCCCACTTTTGACCCAGATTTTGACCCGGCTACAATTGTAACGATATGGGCATCATTAGACTTGCCTTGGTGTTTTATTTATGTTTTTGATAGTTTGATAATCATTCGGGGTTTCTCGGAGCGATTCGGGCTTGGATTTTGTTATCACAGCAGCTTGTCGTCGGATGACAGGTAGGTTACGATCTAAACTCCCTAGACTTAGGATATATTGGATAAAATTGTACTAGCTGGCATCCTTTGGTTGGGGTATTAGGTTTGTACCATAGACTTTGACTGCTTTTCTATAATTTGTGTCGTTTCTTTCCTCCACTGTGTGTAGTATTGTTCGTAATTGATAGTATCACCCTTATGGTCCTGTGTGGCCTTGTTTGACTCTGGACCATAGATGGTGGGTTATTCGGGGGTGCCTGTGAGTCTCGGGCATCGTTATCATGATATTATGCTGGCTATCTGTGTTGTAGAGTGATTGGAGCCCGTGCAGGGCCGATAGGTTATTTGTGGGCCGGGGGCCACTGTTATGATTGTGTATGCCATTCACCATGCATATAAATAGAGTGGATTTCTTCTTGATTTTTACTATGTTTTTGTCTTCGGGCCTACTGGTACTGATTTTCTAAACCTTGCATGGCCCGTGGAGCCCATTTTTGGTAAAATGGTCTAAAGAGGATTTGGTAACGTTTTAATGGGTCTTCTTGGGGTAAGGGAGTTTTAAAGGATATTTTATCATTAGCTCCGCTTATACTATAATCAACGGGGTCGAGCGCTAGACTTATTTCACTACAGCTTCCGGGGTGATGCTAGACTAGGCGAGGACGCATACTAGAACTATTGGACTTACTATTTTAGACCTGGATACCCTCCAAGCAGCCTTACTTGGGGATTGTTTTGAGATTGCGGGGCATCTAGTATATTGGTCAGGGGCCTCCATAGATCTTGCCATTTCAAACCAGAAGCTGTGAGCTGCGGGTGCTAGAGGGGGGTATACGGTGTAATAGGGGTATTGTCACGACCCAATTTCTCGATCATGATGGCACCTACAACTCCCCAGTAGGCGAACCAATCCCCGTAGCCCAGGACAGTTAGTAATGGGCTACTATCAAACAACTAAACGGAAGAATAGTTTAATAAGCAAAAGTAAGAGAACAAGATGAAGAGAATAGATAACAGGAATATATATATATATATGCAGAAACTAAACCAAACCCCAAGACCTGGTATCATAGTATAGAGACAAAACTACATACATGGAGTGCAAACGATCTAAAACAATATATACAGATGTCTCTAAATGGTAATAGAGTATATGAAGCAAAAGATAAACTAAAGCTAAGCTCCGATCGCCAAGAGCTCATCCTAAGTCTGAAGTAGTCCCCAACAGATATCCAAGCACGAATCACAGCGATCTAACGGCGATGGCCCACGCTAGGATCTGCACCCAAAGATGCAGGGGGGTAGGGTGAGCACCAAAGGTGAAGCATAAGGTACCCAGTAGGTATCATAGGCCGACTGGGCACATATAAGATAAAAGCGTAGTAACAGACAAAATAGAAGCAAGCAGTCACAGAAATCAACGAAAGGTACACATGAACTAGCCTAGAGGGAAATCAACAGAACCATATGTGAGGCTAGTAAGCAGAATATACACACTATAGGCACAGGTGAAAGTAAGAAATAACGCACCTGGGGTCCTTGCAATAACAGTGTATACAGAATAAGTTTACAAAATGGACGGTATACCGGTAACCTCAAGTGTAAGAAGAAGAGAGAAAGAGTAATGATAGGCATGCTTAGAGACATGACTCAAGCCACACTAATCATATCAATCTCAAAATCCAGCAACTAACAGTCTAGCAGTAACCAATTTCATAATTAACCGTAACAGGGAACAATTCTACAAGTAAATAGCAAGAGTCTACCTACAGTCCCCCGGCCGCCCATACAATCGAGGAACACAAAGAAGTGAAAACAAACCCTCCGGCATCCCATACTACCAAAGCGTACAATCAACAAACAACAAACAAGGGTGGAGCCTCAAATAATGAATGATATGATGCATGAAGATCTCAAGTGAAATGGTATCTCTGTATGTACCTCCTCCGGTGCCGATCCGGCCCAGCAGGTAGGTTCCATGGAAGGACACTGCCCGTATACCTCTACTCCACCGTATACACTTCCTCCGGCACACGCAGCCCGCAACCCCAGGCCCGGATGGCAAGGTCCATGGAGGTCCCTGACCCCATACTAAAACTCAGTATCAAAACATGTCGTTCGGAAGCAAGTCCGGGTTACAGATAGAGACCCAGTCTCTAATATGCATGCCCAGACCCTGTCTAGGACTAAAGTTGTAGGAAAATATCTCAAAAACCCCTCCAAGAGTGCCTGGGCATAACTGGGTCTAAACAGTAGAAAGTCATCTCAGGTGCTCGGTCCGACCGAGGCTAAAATTATATCAAGTAGCAAGAAAACTCAACTAGCATCCCGGCCCTGCCTAGTCTAGCGTTAATCGTAAAACTGGTGATTTAAATCATAATTTTACTTTCTTTTACCCGGGAATATTCAAAAGTTAAATCAAACCATTTCCAAATCATTTCAATCAAAAACAGGCCCCCGGGGCCATGCAAGGTTTAGAAAATAGTGTCAGTAGGCCCGAAGCCCAAACCATAGTAAAACATGGATAAAACCTCTTTATATGCATGGAAATGGTATGATCACACACAATAGCTGCCCAGCAGCTCACAATCAACCTATCGACCCTGCACAGGCCCACAGCTACTCAGCAAGCATAACCAGCCTAGAAGGATAATTCTATGCCCGGGACTCGCGGACATTCCCAAAATCCCACCTTCTATGTTCCAGAGTCAATAAGGTCTCACAGGACCACAAGAGTAAATAAAATATATCGGCAAGTACTACAAGCAACAGAGGAACAAAAGTAGGCGGACATGAATAAAGCGGTCGAGGTCTGTTGTACCAACCTAATAAACCAACCCAAGGATGCCCATTAATATAATTTTATCCTATATATGCGGAGTCTAGGGAAAATAAACCGTAACCTACCTGTCATTCGATGACAAGCTTGAACCTCTCCGAAAAAGCTTCAACACGAAGTCAGACTCGAACTCGGGCTTGAATAACTTGACGTAGATAATCAATTATCCGTTGGGAATTAAATATAGCATAAAAGTATTTTCCTTCTACCAAATCATTCCAGCGATCTTATCATATATATTCACTAAAGCCTCTGCCATACTTTGGACGAAACAAATAGAAATTTGCTAACAATGTTCAAAGGCTTAGCTACAGCAAAAAAATGAAAAAAATGTATTCCATAAAACAAGAAACATTTGCTGGTCACATTGAATTTTGAATTGATAATCCACTGCTAAGTTCAAAAGCAGTTAATGCCACACATTAGTGATTTACTAGGTTGCCCTCTTCCTCCACTTCCACGTGGAAGTGGAGGTGCCAACTCACAATTTATTTTTATCCCGTTATATATATTCGGGTATTGCATAGGTTCGTGGTAAAATATATATAACTTTTTAAATATACCATAACTAATAGAAAATCATTTCCAATAAAACTTACTATATTATAATAATAATTTTCAGCATAACTAAATTTACTATCTTTGTTAAAATATTACAATGTATACAAACCTTATAAAATAAGTACATATACAATTATATCATAATAAAAGTATTTTTCATACACATTAAAATATTTTAAAAAGGTAATAAAAATATAACTTTAAAATAAAATATTTTCAAATATACGCGCGATGCTAATAAAATTCTTAAATTTAGGTTCGCAATTCACCATCGCCCGATTTTGATACTCAAGAAATCTCTTGGAATCCTCCCTTATGTTTTCTCACTGTTTCAGAACTGAAATGGCATTTTAAACGTGAAGTTGAGGTTTTAAATCGATTTTGACCCGACCCGGTTCGCGACCCGGTTCGTGACCCGGTTGACAACCCGGTTTCTGCCAGACAGTCCGCGGTAAAACATTCATAACTTTTTACTCCGAGATCAGTTGGACGTGAGGTTTTGTGCGTTGGAAACTAGACTCGTAGCCCTTCGATTTGGTATTTCGGGGTACTTCTAACTCTTTATATATTAAGAGAAAAGCTTTGAGACATTTTACCCAAAGTTTAGAAAATTTATTAAAGAAACTTACAATAACTTTTGCCGACTTGCTTGACTTCAAAACTTATCATACGACCAAACAAATGGATCCGGCACCAAAATACCGGTCCCGACAAGCCTTAAATGGCTTAGGGCCACTACAAACAAGCTCTAACGGTAAAAGGAAAACGTATACGTGGAAATAACCAAAAGGGTCATTATATCATCCACTACTAAAAAGGACTTTCGTCCTCGAAAGTCAAGGTCAAGGGGGTACCTGAAGGCTCAAACAACTGCGGATACTGAGCAAGCATATCTCTCTCGATCTCCCATGTAGCCTCCTCGACTGGACGGTGCCTCCACTGAACCTTAGCAACCAGGATCTCTCGAGACCTCAATCTCCTGACATCTCTGGCCAAAATAGCCGCCGGCTCCTCAACAAAGGCTAAACCCTCACCCAACTGAACTGAATCCCACTACAACACATGAGACTCATCTGGGACATACCGACGCAACATCGAAACATGAAATACAGGATGTATAGCTGAAAACATCATAGGCAAGGCTAACTGATAGGCAACGCTACCAACCCTCTGAAGAATCTCAAACGGCCCAATGTACCTGGGGCTAAGCTTGCCCCTCCTACCAAATCTCATCACCCCCTTCATGGGCGATACAAGGAGAAACACCAAGTCACCGACACTAAACTCCAAGGCACGAAGCCTACGATCAGCATAACTCTTCTGCCTGCTCTGAGCTGCCCAAAGTCTGTCCTGAATCGCTCGGACCTGGTCTAAGGAATCTCGAAGCAAATTTGTGCTCTGTGGCCTAGAACTAAAACCATCAAACCAACCTACCGGTGATCTGCAACGCCTGCCATACAACGCCTCAAAAGGTGCCATGCCGATACTCGAATGGAAGCTGTTTTTATAAGCAAACTCTGCCAAGGGAACAAACTGATCCCAAGAACCTCCAAAGTCAAGAACACAGGCCCGAAGCATGTCCTCCAGAATCTGAATGGTCCTCTCAGACTGGCCATCTGTCCGAGGGTGGAAGGCGGTACTAAGATGAACCTCTGTACCCAAATCTCGCTGAATAGCCCTTCAGAACTGAGATGTGAACTTAGTGCCGCGGTCTGAAATAATAGAAGCTGGGACCCCATGCAACCGAACAATCTCACGAAGGTAGATCTGAGCTAACCTCTCTTCACCATAAGAAGTCTGAACTGGCAAGTAATGTGCTGACTTAGTCAGCCTATCAACAATCACCCATATGGAATCAAACCCATGAGAAGTAAGAGGCAAACCAACAATGAAGTCCATAGTAATCCCTTCCCACTTCCACTCAGGAATGGGAAGTTGCTGCATCAAACCACCAGGTCTCATGTGCTCGAACTTAACCTGCTGACAGTTCAAGCACCGAGATATGAACTTTGCTATATCCCACTTCATACCACTCCACCAGTAAAGTTGTCTCAAGTCTCTATACATCTTTGATGTGCCAGGGTTAATAGAGTATCTAGTACAATGTGCCTCATGAAGTATCAACTGAATCATATCACTAATCCTCGGAACACAAAGGCGACTATCAAACCTCAGAACCCCATCTGAATCTAGAGTAGCCCGACTGGTCTCACCCTGAACAACCTGATCACGAATGTCACACAACTGCTGATCCTCAAACTGACGGCTCTGAATCTGATCAATCAAAGTAGAACGAACCTCAACACTAGCGAGAACTCTTCTAGGATCTGACAAGTCAAGCCTAACCAAACGGTTAGCCAAGGACTGGATGTCCAAGGCCAACGATAGCTCTGAAACTGAAAGAGAAACTAGGCTACCCATTCTCACTGCCTTCCGGCTCAAGGCATCCGCTACCACGTTTGCCTTGCTCGGATGATAAAGAATAGTGAAGTCATAGTACTTCAGTAACTCGACCCATCTCCTCTGTCTCGAGTTCAACTCTCGCTGACTCGTGATATACTGAAGACTACGGTGATCAGTGAAGATCTCACAGTGAACTCCATATAGGTAATGCCTCCAGATATTGAGCGCGAAAACTACCATTGCCAACTCTAAGTCATGAGTGGGGTAGTTGCGCTCGTGAACCTTCAGCTGCCTCGACGCATATGCTATTACTCGACCCTGCTGCATCAACACACAACCAAGACCACCCCAGAAGCATCATAGTACACAGAGAAGCTCTGACCGTCAACCGACAAAGACAAAACTGGAGCTGAAGTCAATAAGGCCTTAAGCCTCTGGAAGCTATCCTCGCATTGATCCGACCACTGAAATGGGACATCCTTCCTAGTCAGCATAGTCAAGGGTGCTGCTATGGAAGAAAATCCCTCAACGAACCGTCTGTAGTAACCTGCTAACCCAATAAAGTTGCGGACCTCAGTAGCAGTAGTAAGTCTAGGCCAATCACAAACTGCATAAATCTTTCCCGGGTCAACCCTAATCCCATCCTTAGACACCACGTTCCCTAGGAATGCAACTGACTCAAGCCAAAACTCGCACTTTGAGAACTTGGCATAAAGACGATGATCTCTCAAAGTCTGGAGTATAACCCTCAAGTGCTGCTCATGCTCATCTCTACTACGCGATTATACCAAGATGTCGTCTATAAAAACTATCACAAATGAGTACAAATACGGGCCAAAAACCCTGTACATCAAGTTCATAAAGGTTGTGGGGGCATTAGTCAACCCAAAAGACATCACCAGGAACTCATAATGGCCATAACGTGTCCTGAATGCTATCTTAGGGATGTCCTCCGCCCTAATCCTTAACTGATGGTAGCCAGACCTCAAATCAATCTTCGAAAACACGACTGAACCCTTAAGTTGGTCAAACAAATCATCAATCCTCGGCATCGGATACCTATTCTTCACTGTCACCCTATTCACCTGCCGATAATCAATACACATGCGCATCGACCCATCCTTCTTCTTCACGAAGAGAACATGAGCACCCCAAGGTGACACACTAGGTCTAATAAACCCCTTAGCTAACAGATCCTGGAGCTGCTCCTTAAGCTCCCTCAACTCAGCAGGAGCCATACGATTAGGAGAAATAGAAATGGGCCTAGTGCCCGACTCTAGCTCAATAGCAAAATCAATATCTCTCTCAGGTGGAAGGCCTGGCAGGTCGGTAGGAAAAACATCGAGGAAGTCTCTAACCACAGGAACAGACTCAGGAGAAGTGGGGTCAGCACTAACATCTCAGACATATGCTAGATAAGCTAAACACCCACGGGAAATCAACTTCCTAGCTCGAAGACAAGAGATGATCCCAGATGGTGCATGGCTAACAGAACCCTGCCACACAACCGGGGATACACCGGGCACAGCTATGGTAATGGTCTTGGCATAATAATCCAAAACCACACGGTGAGGGGATAACCAGTCTATGCCCAGTATCACATCAAAATCTAGCAAATCAAGAATCATCAAATCACCCCAAGTCTCTGAATCACCAATAGATAGCATAGAAGATCTCACAATCCGATCCACTACTAAAGAATCTCCTACTGGGGTCGAAACAGAAACATGAACAGATAATGGCTCACTAGCCAACCCCAAACAAGGCACAAAGTAGGCAGATACGTATGAACAAGTGGATCCAGGATCAAATAAAGCCATAGCCGACTTATGGCACACAGAAATCGTACCTGTAATCAAAGCATCTGAGACCTCTGCCTCTGGTCTCCTAGGGATCGCGTAAAACGGACGACGACCTCCACCTGCCCGACCACCATCCCTACCACCTGCTCTGCCGCGTGGAGAACCACCTCTACTCTGACGACCACCCCCTCTAGCCGGGGGCTGAACTGCTCGTAAAGGCTCGGCCAACTGAACTGTACCCTGCTGAGGGCAATCTCTAGAAAAATGACCAATCACACCACAAGTAAAACAAGCCCCTGGCGGCCTACTCGGTCGAGATGAACCAGCAGATCCCGTATAACCACCACGGCCTGATGCCCCAGAAACTGTACCCCTCGAAGACTGGCCGCCATAGCCCTGATGGCTGATCTGACCTTGCTCGAACTGGGCACTACCGAAAGTCTGAAGGGAAGCCTGAACCGGTCGGCTGGACTGACCCTGGTGCTGCTGTGGCTAATAACTCCGGCTCCATTGGCCAGAATCTCTACCACCATATCTGGAACCACTATACACACCCTAATGTCGAGGCCTCTTATCTCTGGACCCCTGATCATGTCGCTGTAAGTCCTCCACAGTACGGGCATAGTCTACGATAGCCTGAAATGACCGACCACCGGCAATTAATATCTCAGCTGGCTGCCTGATCTTTGGCCTAAAACCCCATACAAATCTGCGAATCCTATCTGCCTTGGTAGGAATAATCATAGCTCCAAACGGTGCTAGCTGATGAAAATGGGTCTCATACTCCGAGACAGTCGTAGGCCCCTGCACAAGGTGAGTAAACTGCTCCCTGCGACGCCCACGATCACTCTGAGGTAGGAACTTGGCCATAAAGGCCTCATAAAACTCAGACCAGGTCAAAGGAGGTGACGATGGTGGTCTACAAGCATCATGAGCCCTCCACCATAACTTCGCTGGGCCCTCTAACTGATTGGTAGTATAGCCAACCCCGTGAGTCACCAACAAACCCAAATGATGCAACATCTCCTCATATGTAGTAATAAAGTCATGTGGATCCTATCCAGAAGTACCAGCAAACCTCGGAGGTGCTAACCTCAAAAACCTACCCAACACCTTCTGCTCTGACTCTGTCATAGCTGGGCGAGGAGCAAGAGGCTGTGCAACAGATGGAACCGAAATGACTTCTGCATGGGGAGCCATAGTATCAGGCTGCGCTCCTGAGCTCTGTGCACCAAGGGCTGCCCTCTGAGCGGATGTCTGCGCTACCTCAGAAGGACGCTCTCCAATCACACCCAAAAGCTGTAATAGTAATCCCCGAATATCTGGAGACTGAGCTGCGGCTGGAGCTGGCACAGAAGTGGGCACTGGAGCTGGTACTGGAGCTGGTGCTGGAGCTGGTGCTGGAGCTGGTGCTACCTGGGCTGCCCCCTAATCCACAGTTAGTAATGGGATACTATCTAACAAGTAAACGGAAGAATAGTTTAATAAGCAAAAGTAAGGGAACAATATGAAGAGAATAGATAACAGGAATATATATATATACATATGCCGAAACTAAACCAAACCCCAAGACCTGGTACCATAGTATAGAGACAAAACTACATACATGGAGTGCAAACGATCCAAAATAATATATACAGATGTCTCTGAATGGTAATAGAGTACATGAAGCAAAAGATAAACTAAAGATAAGCTCCGATCACCAAGAGCTCACCCTCAGTCTGAAGTAGTCCCCAACAGATCTCCAAGCACGAATCACAGCGATCTAACGGCGATGGCCCACGCTAGGATCTGCACCCAAAGATACAGGGGGTAGGGTGAGCACCAAATGCGAAGCATAAGGTACCCAGTAGGTATCATAGGCCGACTGGGCACATATAAGATAAGAGCGTAGTAACAGACAGAATAGAAGCAAGCAGTCACAGAAATCAACGAAAGGTACACAGGAACTAGCCTACAGGGAAATCAACAGAACCACATGTGAGGCCAGTAAGAAGAATATACACACCATAGGCACAGGTTAAAGTAAGAAATAACTCACCTAGGGTCCTTGCAATAACAGTGTATACATGATAAGTTTACGAAATGGACGGTACACCGGTAACCTCAAGTGTAAGAAGAAGATAGAAAGAGCAATGATGGGCATGCTTGGAGACATGACTCAAGCCCAACTAATCATATCAATATCAAATCCAGCAACTAACAGTCTAGTAGTAACCAATTACATAATTAATCGTAACAGGGAACAATTCTACAAGTAAATAGCAAGAGTCTACCTATAGTCCCCCGACCGCCCATACAACCGAGGAACACAAACAAGTGAAAACAAACCCTCCGACATCCCATACTACCGAAGCGTACAATCAACAAACAACAAACAAGGGTGGAGCCTCAAACAATGAATGATATGATGCATGAAGATCTCAAGTGAAATGGTATCTCTGTATGTACCTCCTACGGTGCCGATCCGGCCCAGCAGGTAGGTTCCATGGAAGGACACTGCCCGTATACCTCTACTCCACCGTATACCCTTCCTCTGGCACACGCAGCCCGCAGCCCCAAGCCTGGATGGCAAGGTCCATGGAGGTCCCTGACTCCATACTAAAACTCAGTATCAAAACTTATCGTCCGGAAGCAAGTCCGGGTTCAAGATAGAGACCCAGTCTCTAATATGCATGCCCAGACCCTGTCCAGGACTAAAGTAGTAGGAAAATATCTCAAAAACCCCTCCAAGAGTGCCCGGGCATAACCGTGTCTAAACAGTAGAAAGTCATCTCCGGTGCTCAGTCCGACCGATTCTAAAATTATATCAAGTAGCAGGAAAACTCAACTAGCCGAGTCTAGCGTTAATCATAAAACTAGTTATTTAAATCATAATTTTACTTTCTTTTTCCCAGGAATATTCACAAGTTAAATCAAACCATTTCCAAATCATTTCCATCAAAAACAGGCCCTCGGGGCCATGCAAGGTTTAGAAAATAGTGCTAGTAGGCCCGAAGCCCAAACCATAGTAAAACATGGATAAAACCTATTTATATGCATGGAAATGGTATGATCACACACAATATCTGCCCAGCAGCTCACAATCAACCTATCGACCTTGCACAGGCCCACAGCTACTCAGCAAGCATAACCAGCCTAGAAGGATAATTCTATGCCCGGGACTCGCGGACATTCCCAAAATCCCACCTTCTATGTTCCAGAGCCAATAAGGTCTCACAGGACCACAAGGGTAAATAAAATATATCGGCAAGTACTACAAGCAACGGAGGAACAAAAGTAGGCGGACATGAATAAAGCGGTCGAGGTCTGTGGTACCAACCTAATAAACCAACCCAAGGATTCCCATTAGTACAATTTTATCCTATATATGTGGAGTCTAGGGAAAATAAACCGTAACCTACCTGTCTTCCGATGACAAGCTTGAACCTCTCCGAAAAAGCTTCAACACGAAGTCAGACTCGAACTCGGACTTGAATAACTTGACGTAGATAATCAATTATCCTTTGGGAATTAAATATAGCATAAAAGTATTTTCCTTCTACAAAATCATTCCAACGATCTTATCATATATATATACTAAAGCCTCTGCCATACTTTGGACGAAACAAATAGAAATTTGCTAACAATGTTCAAATGCTAAGCTACAGCAAAAAAATGAAAGAAATGTATTCCATAAAACAAGAAACATTTGTTGGTCACATTGAATTTTGAATTGATAATCCACTGCTAAGTTCAAAAGCAGTTAATGCCACACATTAGTGATTTACTAGGTGGCCCTCTTCCTCCACTTCCACGTGGAAGTGGAGGTGCCAACTCACAATTTATTTTTATCCCGTTATATACATTCGGGTATTGCATAGGTTCCTGGTAAAATATATATAACTTTTTAAATATACCATAACTAATAGAAAATCATTTCCAATAAAACTTACTATATTATAATAATAATTTTCAACATAACTAAATTTACTATCTCCGTTAAAATATTACAATGTATACAAACCTTATAAAATAAGTACATACACAATTATCTCATAATAAAAGTATTTTTCATACACATTAAAATATTTTTAAAAGGTAATAAAAATATAACTTTAAAATAAAATATTTTCAAATATATGCGCGATGCGAATAAAATTCTTAAATTTAGGTTCGCAATTCACCATCGCCCGATTTTGATACTCAAGAAATCTCTTGGAATCCTCCCTTATATTTTCTCACTGTTTCAGAAATGAAATGGCATTTTAAAACGTGAATGTAATGACCCTTCCGGTCATTTCCACGTATAAGTTTTGAAGTCAAGCAAATCGACAAAAGATATCGTAAGACCTTTAACAATTTTCTGAACTTTGGGTCAAATGTGTCGGGGCTTTTCTCCCAATATATAAAGAGTTAGAAGTCCCCCGAAATACCAAATCGAAGGTCTACGTGTCTAGTTTCCAACGCACAAAACCGCACGTTCAAATAATCTCGGAGCAAAAGAGTTATGACTGTTTTACCGCGGACTGTCTGGCAGAAAACGGGTTGCGAACCGGGTCGCGAATCGGGTCGGGTTTAACCCGATTTAAGCTTCAATTTTACGTTTTAAAATGCCATTTCAGTTCCGAAACAGTGATAAAATATAAGGGAGGATCCCGAGAGAATTCTTGGATATCGAAATCGTGCGTAGGCAAATTACGAGCCTAAACTTAAGAACTTTATTAGTATCGTGCGTGTATTTGAAATATGTATTTAAAAGTCGAATTTGGTAAAAACTATATTAGTATTGCCTTTTCAAGTATTTTAAAAGGGTTATGAGAAATATCTTTGATACGATATAAGTATATATGTATTTATTTTATAAAGTTTTTATACTCCGTAATATTTTAACGGAGATAGTAAATTTAATTATGTTGAAAATTTATTATTATAATATAGTAGGTTTTATTGGAAATGATTTTCTATCAATTATGGTATATTTAAAATATTATATTTATTTTACCACGAATTTATTCAATACCCGAATACGTACGTAGCGGGGACCCACCTATCATTAATTGGATAAGGGGAGATGTGGTGTTGACACACACCCCCCCAACGTGGAACCCAACTAATGAGGTAGGCTGCCACTTATTACGTATTATATATTCTATATATATATATTCTACCTAACTTATTCCACTAATGTTTAACTTTCCTTTACTTATTATTACATAACTAAGGTTAGAAGAGACCACTGAAGGCAATGGAGCAATTGTTATTTAATTGCTGCCAACAACACTTAGTACTTCTTGAAATATAAAAAAAAAAAAAAAATTACCACAGTACATTAATTATCTACGTCAAGTTATTCCGTCCCAAATCCGATACCGATTCCGATTTAGTTTTGGATTTTCTCGGAGTGGTTCGAGCTTGGACATCGTTGTTCCAGCAGCTTGTCGTCGGACGACAGGTAGGTTACGGTTTAATTTCCCCAGACTCCGTATATATAAAATAAAATTGTATTAATGGGCATCTTTGGGTTGGTTTATTAGGTTGGTACCACAGACCTTGACCGCTTTATTCATGTCCGCCTATTTTTATTCCTTCGTTGTTTGTAGTATTTGCGGAATATATTTATTACCCTTGTTGGTTCTGCGAGGCCTTGTTGACTCTGGAACATAGAAGGTTGGGATGTTTGGAATGTCCGCGAGTCCCGGCATAGAATTATCCTTCTAGGCTGGTTATGCTTGCTGAGTAGCTGTGGGCCTGTGCAGGGTCGATAGGTTGATTGTGAGCTGCTGGGCAGCTATTGTGTGTGATCATACCATTTCCATGCATATAAAGAGGTTTTATCCATGTTTTACTGTGGTTTTGGCTTCGGGCCTACTGGCACTGTTTTCTAAACCTTGCATTGCCCGGGGGGCCCGTT